>CAIGQQ010033497.1:341256-368528 GCA_903798035.1 Danio albolineatus | reverse complement strand
CAAAGGCTCTTTTCAGAGCCACCTCAGTCTTACTTAAGAGATCAAATCCGAGTTGTAGAATCTGCAGCAGCCGTTAACTAGTAAACGTCTACGATGATTTAGTCACTGAAGTCATCATGACTTAATGAGTATGAGTTAGTTTTCGCCATCAGAATGAGGTGTCTCTCAATGCATCGTTCTATGAATGACGACATTCAAATCCTGGGCATAAATTATGGGGACGTGGCAATATCACATTTAGAAAAAAGTGTGTATGTTTGAGTAGGTATACATATAATTATCTATATATAGAGTATATATAATATCTATACGTTTCCAAACACCGTAAAACTGCTAGCCACCTCAACCATGTACAGAAGGAATTAAGGAGCATATTCTGGGGTCAAAACAGATTCTTCTACCTATGCAAATTTTTTATGAGCAAATAAATGATGCAAATAATATATATACAAAAATAATTCCAAATACATATTAGAAAATATTATGTAAGTATATATATTTTTTTACAATAAAGTTACTCTGGTGACATCATGTTTTCTTAAGATGGGGCAAGTATTTATAACTCATTTATAATTTCTTCACTGCCATATTTAAGACATTTGTACTTTTTTCATAATTTCATATCAAGATATGAATCTTAATTTATTAAGAGAAAAAAAAGCAATGAGCAATCGTTTACATTTTCATATTCACAATGTGGTCACTCACTGTGGTCAGGTTAAATGTTTAAAAGTGGATTTGTAGATATTTTGCAGAATGAAACCCTCATATCAAAACAGAGATAGATGTTGGTATTTACTCTTCCTCAAAAACTATATTTTCTGATCCAATGAAAAGTAACTGCTCTGTGAAGTAACTGAATATAATTTATCTAGTTTCTTTTCTTATAAGCAGGAAGAGATTCGCTGTCAGATGCAGAACATTTACAGTAAATGTTGACCGATACTAATATAAATTAGTGGTAAATTACTATCACGTGTTTCTGTAAATGTTCTGCATCTGACAACAAATCTATTAGAAAAGAAACTAGATAAATTAGATTCAGAGTTACTTCACAGAGCAGTTACTAATCTATCTTTTCGTCTATCTTTGTGTTGTGGACCAGATGGGTTGGTATTTTACCCTTTTAGATGAGTTGACACTGCTTGTGTCTGTCTTTGTTGATCTAGTATATATTCCCCTGTATATGCATGTGCAATCCATTTTTTGTCAAATTAATTTTGTATATAGCAAATGTATGTTCGTTAGACCAGGCTTTGCGTTTCATTTTATTATTCTGCGCCTGATTTTAAGCAAGGGGCGTGACCGGTGTGGTGCGAGGATGGTTTCAGTCAGGTCCTGTAGGCAGAGATAATATGCTCTCATTTGAAGCTTTTGGCTTACAATTTCATATCTGTCTACTCGACTGCATATAGAAGAATAAACATCATGTCCGGAAGAGGTAAAGGTGGAAAAGGACTCGGTAAAGGAGGCGCAAAGCGTCACCGTAAAGTTCTACGCGACAACATCCAGGGAATCACCAAACCCGCCATTCGCCGTCTGGCTCGTCGTGGTGGTGTGAAGCGTATCTCCGGCTTGATCTACGAGGAGACTCGCGGGGTGCTGAAGGTGTTTTTGGAGAACGTGATCCGTGATGCTGTTACCTACACCGAGCACGCCAAGAGGAAGACCGTCACCGCCATGGATGTGGTGTACGCGTTGAAGAGGCAGGGACGCACTCTGTACGGCTTCGGTGGATAAACTGTCAAATCACGCTAACACAACGGCTCTTTTAAGAGCCACCCAACATTTCACAGAAAGAATTATTTTTGATTGTCTTAAAATATCTTTATAAATTTAAAGCAATCTGTTAGATTTGTATTTTTGCTTTATAGGTAATCTCAGCAATGTTAAAAAATTTAAGCCTTGTCCAGCACTTGCGTCAATACGTAAAGGAGAAACAAAATAAAGGGTGAAATGTTCGTTTGCTGCAAAAATGTAACAAAGTTTCTGACGTTAAGTGTATATATATATATATATATATATGTTTGCTCTTTAAAACATCTATTATACATTATAGTTTATGGCGGTTGCTAACCAGCTTAATGAAACATTACTGCCACCATCCAGATTGGAGTGTGGACCAGGAGTTAACTAACCCAAAGATTTATTATAGTGAAGCGAAAAATAAAGAGTACTTCTGCATATTACACATGTTTTCCAATAACTACTAAACACTAAATTCTGTGTCTTAACCCTGTGCCCTTCAAGGAGGTATTATCATAGCTAAAACAAACTTCATCTGTGCTCAACTTTAAAATGTTCACGTTAGATTCGACGTACTTAACTAAAAAAATAAAGCTTAAAATGAGCGGGAAACGAAACCAAGATAACTGGGTGTTGTGAAGGGTGTCGTTAACGTTTGAATTGTAGGGCGGGGCTGTTATTTTTACGCCTGTGATTTGCTGTAGCTCTGCAACGCATTCGCCAATGAAATGTGAGTTTGTGGGTTCGGCCTTTGAAATCACACAATCAAAGGCCTCCACAGCGTCTCTAAATTAGCATAGAGTAGTGAATATAAACCCCCGCACAGCAGTTGTTACGCATTCATACGTGAGATTGTTTTCACACGCTATTATCATGCCTGAACCCGCCAAGGCTGCGCCCAAGAAGGGCTCCAAGAAAGCCGTCACGAAGACCGCCGGAAAAGGAGGAAAGAAGCGCAAGAGGACCAGGAAGGAGAGTTACGCCATCTACGTGTACAAAGTGCTGAAGCAGGTCCATCCTGACACCGGTATCTCCTCCAAGGCCATGGGCATCATGAACTCGTTCGTCAACGACATCTTCGAGCGCATCGCCGGTGAGGCTTCTCGTCTCGCTCATTACAACAAGCGCTCTACCATCACCTCCAGAGAGATCCAGACCGCCGTGCGGCTGCTGCTGCCTGGTGAGCTGGCCAAACACGCCGTGTCCGAGGGCACCAAGGCCGTCACTAAATACACCAGCTCCAAGTAAAGCTCTGACGGAGACCAACACCCAAAGGCTCTTTTAAGAGCCACCCCACTGACTCGCTTAAAGAGCTTATGTATTGTGTAGGTACAGCGTCGATGTTTTGTTGCTTTGCCGTTTGTTTAAAGTATTTTATTTTCGAATGAAGGTAAGTCAAAAGCTAAAGACTAATTAGATTTTTCTTGCTCGACCTAATGTTGAAGAAACCAGATAGTTGACTTCTATAGTAGCAAAGCAGAATACTATGCAAGTTGTTGTTTACAAAACATAATGAAAGTCTTAGAAACGTGTAATCGAGATAATTAAACTCAGGTTTACAGCAAGTGTAAGAAATAAAATATTTTGGTTGATTATCGCTTGCACAGTAGTGTTTGTCAGCTCACGTTTTACTTGAACGTCGTTTCCAGGTTAAATAGGTAATAATAATACTGGTACACAGTTTAAAAGTCATTGCATAGCCATAATAAAAACCAGTGCCACAGAAGAACCGTACAGCATCAGACAGAGCAGCGACGCTTTACTAAATAGCCTTTGTGCACGTAATACAGCAAAGCATCATCATTGTATTACTCAGCATTCTAGCTGAAACCCTCTGTAACCATTAGCAAGTTTCAATACTGAATGAGTTTTACTGTTAATAACATAATTATGTATTAAATCAAGTAACTCCAATCTGACCGTGGGTTATGGATGAGCGTCCTACATTAGGTCCACATGTAAATAACAGACTTGCATAATCTCAAAGTCTTCCAGCTTTGAAACTATCAAGTTGTAAAAGCATCACTCTTACAATTAACATTTTATTTGTTTTAAATAGACATATAAAACTGCAGGTTAATGATGTCTGTGTATAATAACTCATATTTAATTTTAACTTTAACCCATTTTGATTGTATTGCAATAATGGTCCACCTTTTGTAAAGCTTCCTTGAAACAATTACTGTAAAAAGCACTATACAAATAAACTTGGATTAAATATATATTCGTTTTTTTTTGTTAAACATCAGGTTTCCAGACTTTTAACATATTTATTGTTTTTTTTTTTTTTATCCAAAGCGACATCCAAATGACAAGTCAGAGAAATACTAACAAAAAGACTATTAGTGGACGTTGACAAAACAGATTATGAAACAATATTTTATCAAACTCTTTTTCTTCATACATCAGCTATTCTTACAAAACAATATCAGGTTTATTTTATTTAGATGAAAAACACAGCAACATTTAGCAGAAAATGAAAAGAAAAGTGCAATTTTCCAAAAGTTTCCAATCAGCATTAACACACATCCCCCTGAGCTTTAACACAGACACCGACAGAAATCTGCATTTGTTTCTCCCTCTAACGCATAAATACCATCAAAAATCATATAAATACCATCAAATAATAGCTCAACCCAAAGTTGAATCCAACACAAGCGCTTCTTTATGAATATACAAAGGAATAAATACCTCTCAAGCGAACACATCTACTGAAAAGTCTTAGAATGGAGCTGATCCTCTTCTAGTCTTCATCTTCCTCCTCCTCTTCTTCTGGAGTGTAATCATCATCATCAGACGCTGTGAGGATTTGCTCTTCTTCTTCTTCTTCTTCTTCACTCCTCATCTCTTCTTCGCTGTCGTCTTCATCCTCATCTTCCTCATCAAAACTCTCCTCGTCTTCATCCACCTCCTCGCCGTCCGCACCCTCAAATTCACCTTTATAAAGTAGACATGAGGTTCAACAGTGGGTGTTTTGTTTATAGAGATATTAATATGACAATTGACTTATTGATATTTAATAAAACTGAATATTATGTCATAAATTGTGCAGAAATGACCTTTATAAGGGGTTTGAACACAGGCAGGAGTGTGTGAGGGTCTCATGCCTCTAATGGTCAACTTGAATTAGTTGTATTTGCTATAATCTGATTTGATAGAAGCACACATTGTTGACACCTACAAAGGGAAAATGTCAATCAGAGGGGGAAAGCCCCACCCACTAGTGCCCATCTCTCCCTCATTAGCATAAACGACAGCCCTGAGTGAGAAGTAGCCGTCTGTCCATTAGCCATTATGCTGTGTTCACACTAGACGCAGCAAGCGCGGAGAAATCATGATATTAGCGCATCAATAGACGTGTGAACATTTGAGTTTACTCACTTCATTCGCACGTACAAATTCGATTCATTCACGTGTCAAATTCACTTGAGAACAGACGCGGATTCGAGTGGAGCTTCTGTCTGGTTTGGTGACTCTAGCTTTATTGCTAAATGGCTAAAGCCGCCCTTCCACTGCACACGACATTTGGACACGACTGTCGGAATACGCCCCCAAGTTAGGCCTGTCATGATATCTATTTTTTGTTGTACGATATATTGCACCAAAATATATTGCGATAAACGATATTATTGTCATTTTAAGACCATTTTAGGGCACTCATTATATAATCCTACCTAATGGCAATATAATAGCATTAAAACACAAGTACATTCTTCAAAAGAACACATCATACTTTGTTCTTAAGAATATTAAATTTAGTCATTGTAATAATTTAATGATTAGGCATTGGAATTAGAATGTGAAAACGCATATCCTAAACAAATACTAATGTTAACAAAAAAAAAAAAAAGCAAGGTAAAATGTTACAGAGTCTGGTACCCACATCAAAATGTACTTTAGTCATTTATGTTAAATACTATAGTGTTTTTTTAACCATACTGACACCTCCAGTAGAGATAGAGAGGTTGCACAATCAGCTAAAAAGTTGCAAGAATTGTTTACGTATGGGCGATATATATTGATTCACCAAAAATCATTGAGGCCACGTCCATGTACTGTGCAATAAGTCGATATATTGATTATTGTGACAGGCCTACCCCTAGTGGCAGTGGCACAGTATTTTCAGTGTTGTCTGAAATCGGAGTGCAAGAGCCTTTATTCTCTGTGTGTTTACCATGGTTAAATGAATGAATGAATGAATGAATGAATACTGAAACTCATAGGCCGCTAAAATGTCTATAATTATATTTTTATTACTCATTTATGAATAGAATTTTTTTTTTTTTTAATACAGACTTTTTCTGATAAAAAAAAATAACGGAAAAACCCTATTTCTCATCTCGCGCGCATGTACCTGCTCCACTGGGAATACATCACTTCCGGTCGGCCGGTCGTATACGGTCTAGTCGCAGGAGTTCAAATATTTTAACGGATCCGCGGCTCAAATCGGATCCGAATTTCCCGCATATGGAGATGATCGGAACTCCACGCAGCTCCCGGACTACTCTCCATTGGAAATGAATGACTTCCGGTCTGTCGCTTGTTGTGTGCAGTGGAAAGGCGGCTTAACATGGATTTTACAGAGAAAACAACAGTGATTATGTGCTTTATGAAGGCTGAAAAACAGCGTCAATTCGTTTGGAGCTGTATCTGAGTCCACTAGATCCTCTCAGAGATGCACCCAGCTCTGTGAGCTCATAAACTCCTCCAGAAACTGAACCTGGATGATGGAAGGTTTCAGCGATGCTTCTGACTAAGCCAAGCCCAGTTTGATGAACTGTTGTTGGTGTCGGCTGGAGGATTTTCTAACAACAGGCGCTACGTCATAATCACACCCCTACAATAGCAAGCTCCTGATTGGTTAACGTGGCAGTTTTCGAACTGGAGCAATTCACGCGTTTTGCACGTCAAATGTGCAAAGCGGTCAATTCGCACTGCGCCATTCGTGCGTATCGCGGCATTAGCACCATTTTCGCAATTTGTGTCATTTGCGCAGCAGGACGCCTATTCGCGCCTTTGCATTGATTTAACATGTAAATCACTCGCGCTTGACTTGTCTACCGCGTCTGGTGTGAACGCAGCATTAGAGTGTTTGAGCTGCTGAAGATAACATCAGCATAGACTAATTATTATAGATGTGGAGTTTTAGATGAAGCACAAATGAACAGCGATAATAATTATAAATTAACAGGTTAAATATTAACAATAGCGTCTACATAACAATATTAGATAAGTGCGTATGAGTTATACTTTTAATTTAATGCTTGGAGTGTGTTTGAAAAAGAGTTTGTTGCATTTACACTGTTTGGCCAGTAGGTGCTAGCGTTGCTGTTTCGAAATGCTTCAGAATCATTTTTTATTGTTTCGATGCTTTAAAAAAGCTTAACTTCCTCCATCACTACATTTTTATAGTGATTTAAAGGTTTTTAAGTGCTTCCATACATTCACAGAAAGTATTATCAACTAGCATCGAATGACATCTGGAATCAAGCAATGAAGGCGCAAATCATCAATCAGGTTCTCTGCTTTGATAACGATAAACCTCAATGAGGATTATCAAATTAATGAATAAATAATTAGATAATGGCCAATAGATAATGGTCATTAGATAATAGTCAGTGTTCAATACAGGGGGGGCTGTATTGAACACTGACTATTAGAGATGGACATGAACGCACATTGTATAAAAGCAAACTCACAGATGGTGTTGAGCAGCGTGCTGGTGTTCTGCTGCAGCTCAGCGATGTACTCCTCCATCTTTCCCTCCATCGTGTCATACAGCGGCTCAGTGTCCACAGCTGGCTCATTAGGAAAGAACAGCGGCTTCCTCAGCAGTCTGCGGTACCTGACATACACACATAAACATACATACATATGTACGCACATATTCAGATTAAAATAAATATGTGTAAATATATGGCTAAAACAAAAAAAAAAAACATGTACATCTGACTGAAGCTGCCTTACCTCTTCATAGATGAATTGTAATCCTTGAAAGAAAATAGAGAAAAAAAAAAACATAAAATGTATATCTTGTCCTAATTTCTTTATTCCACAAGAATAAATAATACATCACCTTCAGCACAGAAACATGTAGGAAGCTTTTTAAAAGGTCTATTTCTAATTCATTCATTCATTCATTTTCTTTTCGGCTTAGTCCCTTTATTAATCCGGGGTCGCCACAGTAGAATGAACCGCCAACTTATCCAGCATTTGTTTTACGCAGCGGATGCTGATATATAGACATATAGATTGCCTCTATTTTTCACAATAACTGTAAAACAACATGTCAATAACAATAATAATAAGAAGAAGAAGCTTTCCAGGCTGTAAATGTGAGGGTTGTTCTGCTTTACCTTGATGAACTGGAAGGCGTCGCTCTGCTGCTGCAGCCTCTGGAAGCCGGAGCGCACCTCCTGCAGCCGGCTCTGGTCCTGCGAGATGCGGCTCAGGTTCTGCTGGACTCCTGAACTCTGCTCCACATCATACGAGCTCATGCATTCACGCAGAGAAGACAGAAAACCGTCCAGATGGGCAACAGAGCTCTCCCGGAACGCCTCCAGCTGCTGGTCAGTGTCGTCCCGATACACCTGCAAACACAACACACGTCTGATTGAACACATATGTATAGACAAGTGTTGGGTAACTTGCATTAAAAAAAATTAACAAAATAAATATTAATAATAACAATAATAATAATAATTAAAATAATAATAATAATAAGCTTAAAATTGAAAACTTTTATTCAGGCCAAACTAAAAGATATAAAAAATAAACAAATAAAAACAAACAAAACAAACAAATAAAGCAAAACACAAATAAAATGATTTAATATACTAACAAATGACACTGACTTAAGGTGATTAATGATTTCAGTACTGATTTCACCTTTGCGTGTCTCTCGGCCTCCATTTGCTCCTGTCGATTGCGCTCCACTTTCTGGAGCTTCCGGCTTGTCTTGTGCTGCTGAATGTCCAGATGAACCTGGAGGAGTAAAGAAGAACATGAGAATCCTGTTTGCAAACAAACTGAGGCCAAAGTCATGCATACGCCACTCCCTATGTTAAAATGGGAAGAAATAAGTTGAATGGAGTATACACTAACCAATGCAGTGAGTCACTAGATGGCGCCAAAAACATCAATCAAGATGATTCGAAGTTCTCAGATGAGTCAGTGTTATTCGGCGGGTGTTTTCTCTGAATAACATAGCTTGGAATGTCGCGACTGACCAATCAGAATCAAGTATTTATGCAGCAAGTAGATTACGAATTAATAAAAATGTTGAAAATAATTAATCGTGAACAACTTTGAAAAAGCATTTTAAAAAGCAGGTTTCTCTAATTATAAGTACTTTTAATTATATGTAAATGCAGATTACTTTCGTGTGTATTGGCCATCAAAATGATCTTCTTGCCGAAAACGAAGTGAAAACTGAATCGTTTCCGAACAGACAGTGCGTTTATTAATATTATATAATTTTTAGTTTTATATATATAGTCAGCCACAATTTTTGTAGAGCTATCTATCTGAGGACTGCAAGACAGGCGTAACTTAGTTAGTTAGAGGCATAACTTGAAGTTATCGAGATTCCATTGAACCAGACGAGATCACACAACGAGATGTTGGCCGTTTCCCAAAATGCGTTCTTCAGCAGTCTTACGTCCTCATGTTACGTCATCAACATCCGCCGAAATTCAGTTCCAATACTCAAGACCTCAAGATCGGAGGACACGTGAAAGTTCCCGGATGTGTTCTGGACATCGAGGATGCACCGATGCAGACTTGAGCACTGAACTCGCTCTGGAAGTCCCAGAAGTCATTGCGACTGGAGGTGGAAAGCGCAGCATTTTATATAGATTTATTATTAAAGTTCGGAGATATAACTTATTTACCTCAGGAGTTTCCCTAAATGAGACGGTGACAGTAAACATTAGCATGACCATCTTATTAAAAGCATGAACACATTAAGGGTGTTTATTTGTTGAAATTCGTATTAAAATCAGTTTTATTTGTTGTGTAGCGTATATTTGTAAAGTCTTTATGCGTAGTATATATTGTGAAACAGGGGAAAACAATAAATCATTGTATGGATGTTGTAATGTTTAAATAATTTTGGGTAAAGATGCGTGAGGGTCATGTGACCATCAGGAAGAACGCAGCATCTCATTCCTCACAGGACGCGTTCTCTGTCCTCACGGCCGCCCGAGTTCATTCTCCCGATGTGACCTGGCAAGAACGGTCTCCACAAGAACGCAAGTCCGTTCTCTTTGTTCTTGGAATTGAGAAACAGCCGTTGTTAGAAAGATGACGGACTTCTTCGTCTGTTTTGTCAGGACAGTTAGCCTACTCAGCGTCGCCCCATGTGGTTGCAAATAACAGTACAATGCCGAGAGCATCAAGTACGAAAGCCTTCGCAACTCGCGGTTGTACGTTATTAAACGTGATGATTGAGGAGGTGTAGACGTTAATAACAGTCATGGTTGGTTTTAGGTGTGGAGTAGGTTTAGGCGTTAATAACCGATGTACAGTGCCATCTTACCTTGCAGTCCGCAGACAAACACTACTCGGATTTTAGCACAACGTTTGTAAACATTATACTGAACAAACCTGTTACCTTCAAGTCCTTCATGGCGTTCTTCAGTGTTTTGATGGAGTGTCCGTTGTGTGTTCCCTCGATGGTACAGGCGTTACACAGAAACAAGCGCTCGTCCACGCAGTAATATCGCAGCATCTCGTCGTGATCCGAGCACTTCCTCATGCTCATGTCCGCGAGCGGCTCCACCAGCGGATGCTCTCTGAACGCCGGCAGCTCCAAGTGAGGCCGTACGTGAGCTGGACACATGGACACCTCACACTTTAAACACGTTTTTACCGCTTTCCCGCCATCAGCGCCCTCTGTTGGACAGTAATCGCACTGCACTTCTGTGCGGCTGTGCTCAGGCTCACTACGGCTCGTTGTGCTGCGCTCTGATTGGCCGCGCCGTCTGAACCCGTCAGCGATGTTAGCTAGCTTAAAGTTTTTCTGCCAGGCGGCAGCACTGCGGTGAGTCTGCCGGCACTCAGGGCACCGCAGCCGGCCCCGGTCCGAGCGGCCCTTAAGTCTGCGCAAACAAGGCAAGCAGAAGTTGTGTCCACAGGGCAGCAGGTGCGGATCGCGGTACAGATCCAGACACACCGGACAGGTCAGCTCCTCCTCCAGAACACTACTGTCTCCGGCTGACGACGCCATCTGGACAGATAACACAATGCTGGAGTTCATCTTAAACATTAGAGTGCGTTTGTAGATAACTGTGTTCAATTTTTACCGTGGTTTTGGAAAAGTCAAGGTCTTAAAACTGCTAAAATGTTCAGTCATATCGTTCCTACAAGTCTATAAGTTGTAAAGAAATCCATAATATGTTTGACCAAGGTTATCATACTGTTAGAATCTTATATCAGCCCATGCCTGTTTGTTTGTATTGTATAAATGTGCATCAGCTGCAATGTGATCTTGTATTCCTAAGGTTGTGGGGACAGTTATTGATTTATTTAATTTTATTATTATTATTATTAGTATTATTATTTATTTTTTATTACATTTTAATCAGTTAAAAAAAATAATTCTTGTCATTTTTAATTTTACTTTTATTTTCTGTTCGTTTTATTCTTGTTCATGTTAAGCACTTTGAATAACCATAGTGTATAAAATCTGCTATATAAAAATAAACTTGCCTTGATTTGCCAAATGCCCCCACAAGTATAGCAATAGCAGTCAATATTGACATTGAGGGCACATTTTTTAGCCCTCATGTGGAAAACGGCTCCCAAATCACATAGAATTAAGCATTTTCATGACGTAAAAATGCAGATTGTTTCCTTTGAGGGTTGGGTTTAGGGGTAGAGGAGACAATATACAGTCTGTACAGTATTTAATATAAATATATGTCTATAAACCATATGGAAAGTGTGTGTTTGTGTGTCTGTAGCATAGTCAGTGCATTTAATATAAAACAATATAAGCCAATACATATAATTTAATAGAATATCATATAACATATAAATGTCAAATTAAATAAACTAAAATAAAACATCCTTATTCTGTTCTTCACTTAATACAATGTATTAAATATGTTTTTTAGAGCTGTACTATACTTTCGCAGTTAGTATTAATATAGTACTTTCACACAAAGGTATTAATTCCAGCAGAATGACAGAAAATATCCTGACATGACAATGATACAGATATAAACCACCACTAACCTTGGAAGAACTGTCTCTACAGCAGAATATGCTTTAACTTCACTTGCAGAAATACTCAAAAGTGAAAGCAAAACTAAGCTGACATGACAAGGCCTGCTGACTCAAAATATCAACATTAGTCAAATATCCCGCTGTTTAGACAATAATTAGCGGGCTGGAGACGAAAATCTGGGTCTACATTATAATTTAACACATTCCAACTCAACGTTATAACGTCAAAGTGTCAATAAATGTCAATTGTTTCTCGAAACTCAATTGAAGAGTCAGTCTAGTCACGTGACACGTGTTCCATTTCTCAGCGCTGTTGATTCTGGGCCAATCACAACTTCTAAATACGCCAAAGGAGATTACAATATACATCTCACAAAACACAGCGTGGATTAGACATATAAACCACAATATAATTCTTAACCACTGTATTTACTCACAGAAAGTCGAATAGAGAGCTTATATTCGCTAAAACGATATAGCGAACGAGCTGACACGAGACTCTAACACAAACACAAACCTGGAAGCTTTGCTATGTGAACAATAAAGATCGCAACACACATGATTTACATTCATCCAGCCACAATACACACAATTCTCTGCTTCTCCGGTGTTCTGGTCACTTAGCGAAAGCTTTTAGTTAACAAACACGTCTTAAATAACACAACAAACCGATGTCAACTGAATTAACAGTGAATTATTTAAACATTAACAGTATTAGCATCTACGACAGGCATTTCCTTCTGTATTTAATAACGCTTTAGAGCTAAACCTGTACACAAACAGCGGACTCTGACCCACTTGTTGCGTTAGACACTTAAGTTAACCTACTTATAAGTTTAAACGAAAACAAACACACCATTTCCAAACATACACGAGTTTCAAATAACCATATTAGTTAAAGTTGTAAGCGTACCTGTAATTACTGTAGGGTGTGAAGCTTCAGCAATGTTCAGCAAGTGATGATAACTCGTGATTTTTCCTCCTCGGCTTGTTATGAACTGAGAGCCGCATTGATTCTAGCCCCGCCCCCTATGATGTGCTGCAAACATTTTAAAAAGACACACTTTTATAAATACGTGTAATTTAAACGTGTTTATATTCCACAAACATTTGTTTTAAATAATATTAATAATATAAAGATACATAATATGAAAGCTGCAGTCGTATCACGTGACCAAACGTTTCAGGTATCTGCGTCACACGCCATCATTACGCAGGACGTTGTTGGATTCGGCGCGGCTGCCATAGTAGATTCTTAATTAATTAATTAATTCGCGGAGTTTTATTAGTTTAACCCTGCTGATGGCGGATAGCAGGGCGCTTGGAGTTTTCCAGGGAAGGCTGAAAACACTATTGAGCTCGCTACTTGATAATCTGCTCGCTGACATTACTGATATTTACAGAGAGAGTTTGGCTGAGCGCATGCGCACTTCACACTGTAAGTGTCTGGAAACTAGAGGTAAGGTTTGATTTAATAACTGTCACTGTTTATTAATAAAAAAGGTGTTAAATGTTATAAAAAATATAAAGAAATATTGTTAAAATCACTAATAAGAAAGCACTGTAAACAGTAAAACAAATACTTAAACAGAAACATTGTCTAAAAGAAAAACAAATATTGAAAAGTATAAATACAAAGACAAACAGTCATTAATAACACATAAATAAACTATTTTTAGTCAGTGAGATAATGTAATACTTGAATACCATCAAAACAGTGTAATACACCACTGTATATGACTTTTACTTCAGTATATGTTTTAGTATATTAATATTTCAGCCTTAACGATTCTTTTCTACACCCTTTCACCCTTAATATACAATAAATTACAATATATAATATCATTCAAAAAAACAAAAAGCGCTCTGGGGTACTTCAAATATTTGATCGGTGCTCTTTGGGTAAGAGCTACAATATATAATACTCTGTAAGACTGTAAACCATCAAAAAACTAGCGATAATAAGCATTATTGGAGTACACATAAGCTCTATTGTAGGCTTGGGCGGTAATACGATAATATGTTATACCGCGGTATCTAAAAAATAGCAATAGTATCAGTTTCAATACCGTTATACTGTCACAAAAAACAATGCACTCATATAGGAGACAAGGATTGAATATTGCATATCATTTATTTAATGCCATGCGTCATCACGGAAGAGAAAGAGAGAGGTGGGGAAAGATGGTGAGTTGCGTGACCTGGTCTTGAATTAGGACACAACTTCTGAACTTTGGAAGTATTTCAGGTGTCGACCGAACGAGAAGGGAGAGACGGTAAATAGGGACGAGGCAATTTGCAAATTGTGCAACAAAAAGGTATAAAAGGGACAGTGTCTGTTGGAAAACCTGTACTGACGCAGTGATGAATTACTTGGCGAAGGAAATATCTTATATTAAATAAAAATTGTAATTATAAAAGTCGTTAATATTGTTGTCCATGTTTTTTTGTTCTGGTTTCAGTATTAGTGTTTGGCATTCAGTTTTTGAATGATTTGAGCACAAGCCAACAGTAAATAATAGCATATTTATTATTCACGGTGATACCGTATACCGAGGTAAAATAGGGAGGAGGCTTGATGGTGAAAATTTGGATACCGCCCAAGCCTACTCCATAGTGTAAAATTGAGTCATTATTTTTGTCTTCCAGTAATACATATCCAATCACATCAGAAAAAATCAACACTTTGTTTACCTTATATATAATGTGAAGTACTGCAGAGCTCTCGAAACAGTACTGGAGAAGTCTTGTGCAATTGTAATGATAGAAGATGGATATTTATTTCCCTATATTGTTTAGAATTTGAATGAAATAAGAAAATAAATGCTAAAAAAGTAATAAATAAATAAGTTTATATCTGAAATAAAAGGCGGGGATTGATAAAACCCTCAAAAAAATTATTTTGATTTGTTTAGGAAAGAATATTGATGTACATGTTTATTTAAAATGTCACTGATTTGTTACAGTAATTTTTTATACTAATATTGTTGTAAAAAGAAAAACTACATCAATAAACAATGTCAGAATTGTACATTTGTGTTGAACACTGGGTTAAAAAATAGGAACAAATTCAACATAAGTTTAAACTAAATAATAAAGGAACATTGAGACTCAAATCAAAGCTAAAAACATCTTTTATCATGTGCTTTTTTAAGTTAATAATGTGAGACGATCTTTGCTTTATTTATTTATATTGCTTTTCTTTTCTTTTTCCCTTTTATATCTTTATACGTCACTTTGGCCAACTGAGCTTAAACCTAAATGTTCTCTACAAATAAATAAATAAAGTTAATCAGTTGGTGTTTAATCTTTTACAGGTGAACAATGTGTCAGAAATCAGAGCAAGAGTGATTCCACTGAGGTAAATGAGGTAACAATTTGTGATTTCTTCTTTTATTTTATACCTACGTCCTATATTATTAGGTCTAAAACAAACTCATTCCTATAGTCAGAGGTAAACAGTGAAGTCGGAGTGACATCTCGTGATTCACAGCCATTGCAGAGCTTTCAGTACATCGACAAAGATAATCCCGAGCTGACAGAAGAGTCAGAAATACAGATAATTATTGAAGAGGATAAGAATACAGCGGTCATGAGAGATAATGAAGTGCAGACGATTCCCAAAACACCCGATGATCATCCAGACTTTGCTGAAGCAGACGTCAAAGAAGAAATCCAAGACACAGCGGTGACGATGAATGAAGAAGAAAACACACGTAATGGAGATGATAAT
This sequence comes from Danio albolineatus, assembly GCA_903798035.1. Classification (NCBI taxonomy): domain Eukaryota; kingdom Metazoa; phylum Chordata; class Actinopteri; order Cypriniformes; family Danionidae; genus Danio; species Danio albolineatus. The sequence goes on along the minus strand of CAIGQQ010033497.1, from coordinate 352,819 downwards.
GAAGATATTTTTATTCCCTATTTGCCAGGTATGTGCTAAAAATACTCAAATTAATTTAGTGGTTTACATGAGCTCATACATATCAACACACGGAGACAGAAATACATTTAAGTAAGTGAAAAATAAAGTAAACAATACACAAAAAGTGAGATATTAAACTCAGAACTTCAATATATGAACTAGAAACTGCTTCATTAACTTAAAATTGTGGCATACTATTGTGAATTATGTAAACTATATATAGACAAACACATATACAGTAAAACTGTAATTCAAATCTGTAAGTGTTCATTTTAACACTATCCTGGTGTCTATATAATTCTCACTAGCCAGAGTTAAATTAACACTGTTGTTAGTGTCCAGTCAGTGGTTTACTCTACCTTGGTGTTGATTATTTTACTCAGTGTTAAAAAGTAACCCTGTTCATTGTAGTAAACACTTCTTAAGAGTTAATCACACAAAAGGCCAGCGTTTTTCCTTATTCAAGCCCAAGCAATGTTCTCTGGCGTCGCAGGAGAGTATGCGAAATCACTCCTTGACATTAGATGGCGCTAAGCTTCTGAAACCCGCTTGTAACATAGAAGAAGACGAGAGAAAGTTGACATGCGCTGCGTCCGAAACCGCCTACTACTTAGTAGGTACTGCATTTGAATGTAAACGTACTGCTCGACTGTTATAAAAGTGCGCTATATACAGTATGAGTGTGAGAAGTATGAATGGAATTCGGAAGTACTACATCCGTCTTTTTTGTCATGGTCACGTAATCTACCTGCGTCAGTTGCGTCGCTTCACTCCCATTCATGAATTCTCTCGCGGGGCATCATGAGATAGCGCGGTGTGCATGGGATGCGCACTTCAGAATCTCGCCGGAAGTAGTAAGTCATCTGGTACTTCTCGCATACTGATTTTCCAATTCTATGAATTCGGACATCCTAGTCGGCTTGCATACTGTTTTTAGTGTACTGTATAGTATGGAAGTATGCAGTTTCATATGCAGCCATGCTTGTTGTTGATTCGAACAAGCATGGATGGTTCAAGTAGCAGCTCTAGCGATGATGAAATGATTATTGTTCATTAGTGCAGTAAGCAGCTCCACGTTCATATCGCCTCTGGGTATCTTCAATGTGCGCTCGCATTTGCGCTTGAGCACCTCCTAGTGCTGTTTACTGTAACTTCAGCAGCTCTGTGCACGTGAACAAAAGTGCCGATCTGATTGGTGGAGGTTTTGAGGTTCTGATTGGAGGCGTTTCTTTAAAAATGACGCCTGCCGTTTTGCGCATTGGTGTGCACGATCACATTGGCGCCTTTTATTTAGTCACAAGGCGTTAAACATCAACAGAAAATGTGAGCAAAACGCTTCCCGGTGTGAATGGGCCTTAATACAGAGCTGACAATCCAACACTACTAAAAATAAACAACTATAAAGGATCAATTTAAGTGTTTTAAACAAAAAAGAGTTACTTTTCATTAAAAATCTGGTGTTCATTCTCAAGTGATCAATATAATCAACATCATACAATCAACTGAGGTGTAAGGAACACTAATTCAAACAACACTTACCTGTATATTTCAACACTTGCGTTTACAAGTATTTTCAAGTAAGTGGTTTTTGGTTACAGAAACCATAGCCAGTAAGTGTCCTGGAGAAGACCATGAAGTAAAGCCTGAAGACGGAGTAAATATAGTAATGTCAGCATCAGCACTGACCCTGCATTCTCCTCTGAGAGAGTGTTCTGTGGTTCTCCAGAGGTCTGCAGTGCTGCAGAAAGCGATCTGTGTGTCCCACCAGCTGCTAGTTTGTGCCGTCTGCTGTAAAGTGTTCCAGTCCCGCCGGATGCTACGCAGACACCAGCGCTTCCACAGCAGCGAGCGGCCCCACACCTGCAGGATCTGCTCCAAAACATTCATCCTGCGCAGAACCCTGCGGCAGCACAACCGGTGGCACCTTCAGCGGCCCTTCAGCTGCACGCAGTGTGGGAAGAGCTTCAGACGCTGGCGGCGGCTCCGGGGTCACTGGAGGACACACACTGCAGAGGGGCCCTTCAGCTGCAAACACTGCGGGAAAACCTGCAGGAGTCTGAGGAGCCTCGACAAACACCTCGCATACTACAGCCATGACTGACGGAGGAGAGTCAGCCAGCGGAGGAGATTTGAGGATCAGAACCAGCAGAGTTTTGCCATAATATTCACTATGTAATGTGGGTTTGAGATTGAAAGTAAACATGCACACACTTTAAGTAAACATGAGATCTGAGTGTTCTTTAAATGATTGTTTATTATTCCCTTAGAGTACGTTTCTAAAAATACTGCTCAACAGACCACTCTTGATCAAGGTGCCAGGTGGACTCTGGAGGCTCCTATCCGCTCACTGCCCTTGATGTAGGAAACCTCTAGCCGTGACCTGCAGGATAGTCTCTGGCCCATTCAGACGAGAAGTCAACGTCAATGCTTCCCATTCACTTCGAATAGGTGATATCAAGCGTTTCTGAACTAAGATGTGGGTCCGTTGGCGCTGCTTTAGCAGCATTGCTCACTGCAGAAGTTGGGACTTTCTCAACTTTTCAAGCACCAATGGAAGCAACCAATCAGATCACTGTATTCAAATAATTTCATTGGCTGACGCTGCTATGATGATCGCGTCAGCCCCAACTTCAGACACTCCCTCGGTCAAGCATTGATGCTGAAGCCCCATTCAACCAATCAAATCGCTGTATGCAAATACCCCAGCTCAGACAGTAGCCGATTGCTGGCTAACTTCATTGGCTGAGGCTGCTATGACGATCGCGTCAGCCCCGATTTCAGACACTCCCTCTGTCAAGCGTTGACTAAGCCCCGTTTGAATCGGGTGCCACGACACTCAGTACTCCTGTCGCTCGGGATGGTGGGCAGATCCAGTTGACGCCCCCTGTCATCTGTCCCTCGATGCCTTCTTGTTGTCCGAGGGACCGGGGCTATCTGTCTCATGGGGGCTTGGGAAGCGGTCCGGTTGAGTAAGCAGACCCAGTTCCCAGATGTCAGCGAAGGTGCTGATGACTTCTTGTCTGGTGGCAAGGGGGCTTCGGGTCTGTGTACTGGACATGTGGTGTCCTTCGTAGGTAACCATTTCTGGGGTTTTTCCGATCTCTTGTATCCTGGGGATCAGATGCTTCCGCCAGGTCTATGCCTGCCATCAGCTCCGGCAAGGGGACAAGGTGAGTGGTCATCGCTGAGGGCAACGGCTGGAGTAGGCATTCGACAACAAGCTTCTTAATGACCTGGATGGCTGATGGTTGGTCTTCTAACAGCCAAAAGCAGGCCCAGGTGTTGTAACTCCGGCACCTGCTCTTTGGCTGAGGCGGCTCTTCCAACACCCACTGCTGGCACCGGTGCACTGAGCATTCTCTAGGTTGGATCTGAGGGCCAGGGAACTCCCTGTGGGGATCGCCTGCATGTCATGTGTGACCCCTCAGACTGCCCACATTCTCCACCAGATGTCGCAGATGATCACATGGACAGAGACGAGGTATGAGGTATTATTAGTGAGCAAGGGTATAGTGTGCTGGGATGTGCAGTGCTGTTCGGTGCCAAGGAGTCTGTGCTGGGTGAGGTGTCGGGTCAGGGTGCCCAGTGGGAGAGTGAACACAGCCAGAGTCCACCTGTGTCCTCCACATCTTCTCCTCCTCCTCCTTCTGTTGTGTTCTGAGGTGATTTTTGACAGTTGTAGCCAGGGCCGGCCCTGTACTTTTGGGGGCTCTAAGCAGAATAATGTTGGGGCCCTGCCTTGCTCTAAATAGTGGAGTGTTGCCATTGCAAACCAGCCCACAATGATTACATTGCTTATTAAAACCAATCAATGAAACCCCAAATTAACGCTTGATTTCTTCAACTTAATATGTGTCTGAATGACTTAGACATTTTAAAACAGCACTATTTTTGTCAACTAGACGCTTCAAAAATGAAGGATTAGACTATTTTTAATAATGGGACCAGTAATTTCTACATTGCGTCCTTCTGGAGCACTGCGAGAACACACAACGCATAAGAGAAATCATGTAAATATCTATGAAGAGAAATGAGATGCTGTGAGCTTCTTGTTGATCACGACCTTTACACGAAAACAATTTCAACTTGCATAAAATTGTGACTTTCTTTATAGTGAAAATGTATACATATTTAAGTAAAGAACTGTCAACGAAGATAATTTGAGAAATGTAAATAAAAACGATTTCAGCAAGGAAACGGCTCGCACCACTAGTGGGTTGTGGGGGCCCCCTAGTGGCGGCGGGGCCCTAAGCAGCCGCTTAGTTCGCTTATAGGGAGGGCCGGTGTTGTAACGAAATCTGACTCTCCTTCGCGAGGATTGTTATTATTTACTATTATTATTATTATCATCATTAAAATTATTCTTATATTGTTATTTGTTGAAAGACTAGCTATAGGGTGATGTTAAAATAGAAAAAGAAATGTTTGGTAGACAAACGCAAGTTTTTCTATTTAACTTTTTTTTTTTTGTAAGTTTTAATGATCGTTTAAACCACCAACTGTTTGTACACTATAGGCACACGCAAATCAAATCACGTCTTCCAGTTCTAAGAGGCTAAAATAAATAAATCAATTAAACAGAATAAATAAATACAATAATTACTATATAAATGGAATTTAAGTCAGTGTGCAAAAACAGGCCAGAAGGCAAAGCTAAATGTGTTATAACGTAAATGTAAAGAAGAGACCGTTGTGTAATAAATACTGAACTTATAATCAGTAGTATGATGTGGTTTCACTTTGAAAATGCGGTAAAATTTCGTCCTGCTGTCAATTGCGGAAGAAATGATCAATAAAAGGTTTATGATAAACCGCTGTGACTTTAACTGCAGGCGCTGACGGACGCGTGTGCACGTGAAGATTTGTCCGGGGAGTCAGATTTTGATACAACAACGGCTATGGTTGTAGCTGTGATATGGAGCTGTAATGCGTTCTAAACCTGCCGGAACTACTTTAGCTGTGTTTATCAGACAATAACCAAACGCCTGAGAGTGACTATGAGCCAATCAGAATCAAGTATCCATGAGACGTGCAGTATTTAATGGATTTAATAACAACAAAACAAATTATTATATCAAATTCAAATAATAGTCATGATCCACAGCGAATCTGTCTGACATTTCAGGAATTAAAGTGTGTTTTCAGTCAATATTCCCAATGATTTGTCCATGTTTAGTGTGGTTGAGTGTGTTTTTTGCTCTCTCCGGCCTTCATGAGTGCTTTAATGGCTCTGGCCCTCATCTCCAGCTCCAGGAGCTCCAGCTGTTGAGCTGACGGGTGTTTTTCTGCGGTTTCTGGAGCTCCGGCTCTCTCTGCGCTCGGCTCTTTGCGGGACTCAGAGCAGCTCAGGATCTCACTGACGCTCCGCTCGATGTCCTGCTGAAGCTCCACTTTGGGTTCAGGGGGTGGTGCTGGAGGCGGTGCTTCCTCTTTGGGAGGCAGAGCTTCATCTTTGAGTGGCGGCTCTTCAGATTTCGGCACTTTGTGGCCTTCGATGTCGCTGTCGTCGATTTCTGCATTGATGCTGAGAACGTCACTGTCTTCTCCAGAACCTGCGCACAACACACACACATAGATGAAAAACAAATACACACAGATGAAAACACACACACACGTAGATGAAAAACAAATACACACAGATGAAAACACACACACACGTAGATGAAAAACAAATACACACAGATGAAAACACACACACACACACACACACACGCATGTAGATGAAAAACAAATACACACAGATGAAAGAAACACACACACACGTAGATAAAAAAACAAACACACACATTCAAATGAAAAAACAAACACACACACAGATGAAAAACAAACACACACATGCAGATAAAAAAAACAAACACACACAGATGAAAACACACACACACGCACACACAGATGAAAAAACAAACACACACACATTCAGATAAAACACACACACACACACACAGAGATGAAAAAACACACACACAGGTGAAACACACACACACACGCACACACACACACACACATTCAGATGAAAAAACAAACACACACACACACACACACAGATGAAAAAAAAAACACACAGATGAAACACACACACAGATGAAAAAAAAACACACAGATGAAAAACACACACACACAGATGAAACACACACATTCAGATGAAAAAACAAACACACACAGATGAAAAAAAACACACACACACAGATGAAACACACATTCAGATGAAAAAACAAAACACACACACACACACAAATGAAAAAAACACACACACACTCAGAAAAAAAAACACGCACGCGTGCACACACGCACACGCAGATGAAAAACACGCACTCACATGCAGATGAAAAAAACAAACACACACGCAACATACATTTACACACACAAAAATGCAAGCACACAATCAACACAAACACACAGTTAAAAACAAACACACACCACATAAACATGCATGCACACAGAAATAAACACACACACACACACATACACACACAGATAAAACCAAAAACACATGCACGCACACAACATAAACAAAAGCACGCACAACACAGACAAATGCGCACACACACACAAATAAAAACAAACACACAACATAACAATATGCATACATACACACACACACCCACACACAGACAGACAAAAAAAAGCACTCACAAAAACACAGACACACAAACACACGATATCCAGGATTTTACCCTGCTTTTCTTCAGTGTCCGGATTGTCCCTCAGAGATGAAGTGGAGTCCACGTTACTGTCCTGCCTGCGGATGATGATAAACACACGATCAGTCCTCTGAGGGGTTTAACAATCACACAGAAATAAACCATGGAGGAGTTTCGACTCACTGACTGTCAGTGCAGCTCTTCTGTTCAGGCGCAGCAGTGGCTGACAGCTCTTTACCTGCACAACCACAAACCCACACACATAAGGAATAACAGCAGACACTTCTCAAATAGAGGTGGCACAGTGGGTAGCACGAAGCAAGAAGGTCTCTGGTTCGAGTCTCGGCTGGGTCAGTTGGTGTTTCTGTGTGGAGTCTGCATGTTCTCCTCGTGTTGGTGTGGGTTTCCTCCGGGTGCTCCGGTTTCAGTCCAAACACATGCGCTATAGGGGAACTGGGTAAGCTAAATTGCCCGTAGTGTATGTAAATGAGTGTGTATGGGTGTTTCCCAGTACTGGGTTGCAGCTAGAAGGGCATCCGCTGTGTAAAACATATGCTGGATAAGTTGCCGGTTCATTCCGCTGTGGCGACCCCAGATTAATAGTGACTAAGCTGAAAATTAATGAATGAACTTTTATAATAACACTAGTGTCATATAAAAGGATATATAACCTGAAAATGAGACTTGACCATTCAAACTATATTTATTGAATATAAATATATATTGTGTTAATATTCTGAAACAGTTTAAAAGGCTCATTTTCTTGCTTATGATAAAAAATAATAGTCTTTTTATCATAAATAATAATAATAATAATAATAATAATAATAATAATAATATAGTCTTATAATATAAATCTGAAAGGTGAGTGTTTGGTTTGTGTGTTCAAGCACAGAATGAAGATGTTTAAGGTGTTTGATATTTACCGTCTAATATCTCCAGCAGGTGAACGTCAGAAATCTGCAGTAACTGATCCCAGCACAGTTTCTTAATCTCATTCAGTGAACAATCCTGCAGGAAATAAAGAGGTGTTAGTTAAAACATCTGAAAAAAATCATTAATCTCATGCATCTGACAGAACATTCCCAGCAGCAGCTTTTATTAATCTGGTGTATATAAATAAACTGACTTCTTACATATATGAGACTCTATCAAACACCTAGGACCTATTAAATGGAGGAACTAGTGAAAAACCATGTTAGTGTTCGCTGCTGATTACTAAACATTGCTCAGGATCATTTACTTCGGAAGCTATAATATAATAATAATAATAATAATAATAATAATAATAATAGGACAAACATATTTATATTCAAAAACTGTCATAAAATGTTATATATTTATATGTTTTTCTATTATATAAGTTTTGTTTCTTCTATGTTATGTATACCTAATTTCAGTAATTGTTAAAATTAAATTGTAATTATCACAAAAAGTCAACTTAAACATGAAAATATTAAACATTAAAATACTGTTTAACATTAAAAACAAGAAAAACGTGTTATTAATCTGTAAAAACTGCTAAAAATGTATTAGATACTTTAAAAAGTGAGTAAACCTTTGAAATGTTCAATTTATTCAACTTATTTATTAATTCCAATTAATAATTATTCACATAGTTTATTTAAGAATTAAAAGACAATTACTTTACTCACTTTTATTTTAAACCAAAGTATTTTTTAGTCACGTTTTACAGTGGGTGATATTAATAAGCAATGTGAATTCTTCGTTTCTAAAATGAAGATCACTGGAGTGTCTGTGTGTTGATTACGGAGATGATATTAATGCTGAATAAAGGCTGATGTGTGTTGATTTTGGAGGCTGATGTGTGTGACCTTCAGCTCGTCGGGCAGCATCTCCTGCAGTTTATTCTCTCCCAGCACACTGAAGCACTGCTCCAGCATCTCCCTGCGCTCCTGCATGTATCCGCTGATGGGTCTGAAGCTCCGGCTCAGGTCCAGGCCTCCGTCCTCCAGCTCACTGGGCTCCTGAGAGCCCTCCGGCGGCTCCAGAGGCTTCCTGCACTCCTGTCACACACACAGACAGACAGACATGTACATATATACACATACATACTATATACCTGTCAACCCTCCCGTTTTTCCCTGGATTCTCCTGTATTTTACAGCTCTATCCCGCTATCATCCCATAAAGGTGTTTTCCTGTATTTCTCCCGTATTTTCAGTCTTTCTCTGAAGGGTGGCCATAAACATTAAAGAGCCGATCCTCCCTATACGCAACCCATACCGCCGCACCACCAGGGGGCGCCCCTTGCTCTTAAATGTGAGTCAGTTCTGTGCTTTTCCCATTCTGTACATGTGATGTGAAGCGGAGCGAAAGTGGATACTGGGTTATGTGTTTGAATACACATAATTAATAATAATAATAACAGCTAAAGATGCCGATCTTGATGGGTTTTGTTTCAAACACAACTAATTTTGTCCTAAATGAGCATAAAACATTAGGAAAGCAGTCGAATGCTTCATTATAGCGTTAGATGTGTGCATTGTTAAAGTGACGCCTCTGTTATTTAATGTAATCAAACAAAACATCTAAATAAATGAGATTCATTCGCTGCTCTTTATTCAGAATGTGTGTTATATAGCGAGAAAAAGATTCATGAGAATTGATAACTTGATTCTATTTCTTTATAATAGCTTATTTAAATAAGCTAAACTGTTTGCTAATGTGTACTATTAAAGTTTCTTTTGTAAATAACAATATTTAAAAAATAATACTGACCGTTTAACTATGTGTATTTACCATGAAACAGCTCTAAAATATCATATTTAATATGGGGATTTTTTATTTGGGGGGATGTTATCCCTTATTATGGTGGGCGTAACCCTTATTTTCACATGCCAATGTTGACAAGCATGACAAAGACTGACATATTCATATTCACACACACACACACACACACACACACACACAAACACTGACACAAAGACAGATACAGACCTACACATAGGGACACATAAACATGCATGTGTGTGTATTATTAGTTCAGAAAATATCTATTACCAGTTTATTTTAGTATGATCACTACATACATAAAATAAATAAACAAACTAATGATTAAAATGCGTTTTTTAAGTTAATATATCGTAATAATGATCTTTATCCCAACAATTAACAACAATTTCGCTTATTTCTACCAATATCGTGTGACCATGTTACAAAACAATAAGAAAACACGAACGAAACACATTCATATTACAGATAATAACACTGTGGCGTTAGTACAGAACCCGTTTACTGCTGCTATATTCATATGTACAGTGTGTTTCTATGGGCGTTGATAGCTGGCAGACACCGGCCGCTGTTTTCAACACAATCGATGGGGGGAAACCCGCAATACTCGCTCTTCGCCTGATTAAACTCTCTCTTACCTCCATGCTGGACCCGGTTTTCCTCCTCTTCATCTGTCCATCGTCCAGCTCTCGGTCACACTGGCTCCGTTTCTTTTCCTTTTCTCTTTTCTTGCCCTCCTGCATCTTTCCATTGCTGCAGAAGCGCCGTCGCACGCCGATAACGTCACACAACAACGCAGCAAATCGTCGGGCGATACAGCTGAGGATAGCCACATCAACATGTGTGACACTATACAATAATTGTTTATATTTTAAACATTACCATAAGGATGTGTTTAGTGTTGGGGTAGAGGTTAATTAAATACAATTCATGTGTGATTTCATAAATAATACAAGTAATTATCGTCATATTTATGTAATTATTGTTAACTTCCAGGCGCAGCTGTATACCTTCTAGCAACAATGCTGGTGGCTTGCATACGGTAGATGTATTCCCGCCACCTACTGGGCTGGAGTGTGGACCAGTGACGGTAAATGAAGACTTAAATCACAGAAAGGAAAATAAATACATAAATAAACTTCCCCTAAATTACTTTACGCTTATTATAAGTACAGGTCATTGTGTGTACGGTCAAGCATGAACCCAGTGTATGACTGTACTCAGCCCCATTATGGTTGATGTGCATTCTGGACTATCAGAAATAGCTGCATTTATCCAAAGTAAAAATAATGCACCAATGTAATAGGCATAACTACATTATTAGACTAAATGTACATATTAAGGCCAAATGCTACATTTATATAGACAAACTATTAAAATTTTGGTGTTTTTTAGGCTCCATGGACACTCCTAGTCATTCATACTTTTCAGTCTTATAGCTGTTCTTCCATAAATAAAATATATTACATCTCAAAAATCCTCAATCTAACAGATTAATGTTATATAGTTATTAATGTCTGCTATAGCTCTCTATTCTGTCCTTTTCATTTTATTTAATAATTACATTTAATATCGTCCTTGTTTATCTGATCAATATCATTAATCCTGAGTCCATCTACAACACCAAAAACTTAATTTTATACCTTTACCTAAAACTACCAATCAGTGAATGGTTAATTAAATAGTTTATTCATTTATTCATGTATTTATCTGTCTTTATGTAATGTATTAAGCTCATATTAGCCTTATTTTTCTTGTGAAACAATTATTGGGACTTGTAAACAGTAAGTGTTCGCTTGCATGCTACAATTGATTTTTCCCAGTTGTTTTTCAGATGTCTACAATCTATAAACGACACACACCTACACTATACTATACTATTATAGTTTCTAAGCATCTAAAAGCTTGGACTCCATATCAATTTGAGCTGTTCAGTTTGCTCATAACATTAATGCAGTACCAACATCTTTACACATGGGATTAAATCATTTCTAGAAATAAAATTCGCCATATAGTTTATCCAAATGTAATTTTCCCACTACATTCTTTCAACTGAGAAGGTGATATAACCTGGAAATTGCCTCGGTTAGTGTAATTTGTGTGGCTCTGAAAAGAGCCTTTGGGGTTAGACGTGTATCAGGCAACTG
>CAIGQQ010033497.1:285705-288695 GCA_903798035.1 Danio albolineatus | reverse complement strand
AATCAGTGAGTTGTTTACTGGAGACTCACTCTGAATGGATCATTTGATTAGATCAGTGAATTGTTTACTGGACACTCACTCTAATGGAGTGAATTGTTTACTTTTTGAACAACTCACTGATTTGAGTCGATCAGTGAGTTGTTTACTGGAGACTCACTTTGAATGGATCGTTTGGATCAGTAAGTTGTTGATTGGGGATCATTTGAATCAGTAAGTTGTTGACTGCAGACTAACTCTGAATGGATCGTTTGAGTCGATCAGTGAGTTCTTTACTGGAGACTCACTCTGAATTGATCATTTGAGTCGATCAGTGAGTTGTTTACTGGAGACTCACTTTGAACGAATCATTTGAATCACTGAGTTGTTGACTAGAGACTCACTTTGAACAGATCATTTGAATCAGTGAGTTGTTGACTGCAGACTTACTGTGAATGGATGATTTGAATCAATCAGTGAATGGTTTATTGGAGACTCACTTTGAATGGATAATTTGAATCAATATGTCTTTGACTGGAGAATTGCTTTGAATTTATCATTTGAATCAGTGAGTTGTTGATTGGGGGATTATTTGAATAAGTGAGTTGTTTACTGGAGACTTATTCTAAATGGACCCTTTGAATCAATAAGTTGTTTACTGGAGACTCACTCAAAATGGATTATTTGAATCAATCAGTAAATTGTTTACTGGACACTCACTCTAAGTGGATCATTTGAATCGACCAGTGAGTTGTTTACTGGAGACTCACTCTGAATGGATAATTTGAATCAATCAGTGAGTTGTTTACTGGAGACTGACTCTAATGGGATCTGTTGAATCAGTGAGTTGTTTACTTGAGACTCACTTTGAACGAATCATTTGAATTACTGAGTTGTAAGCCAAAGAGTCATTCTGAAGAAATCATTTGAATCAGTGAGTTGTTTACTGGAGACTCACTTTGAATGTATCGTTTAAATCAATCAGCAAGTTGTTTACTGCGGACTCACCTTGAATGAATCATTTAAATCAGTGAGTTGTTGACTGCAGACTGACTCTGAATGGATCATTTGAATCAATAAGTTGTTGTTTGGAGGATCATCTTAATCAGTGAGTTGTTGACTGCAGACTCACTTTGAACAGATCATTTAATCAGTGAGTTGTTTACTGGAGACTCATTTTAAATGGATCATTGAATCAATCAGCAAGTTGTTTACTGCAGACTCACCTTGAATGAATCATTTGAATCAGTGTTGATTGGGGATCATTTGAATCAGTGAGTTGTTGACTGCAGACTGAGTCTGAATGGATCATTTGAATCAATCAGTGTGTTGTTTACTAGAGACTCACTTTGAATTGATCATTTGAATCAGTCCGTTTTTGATTTGAGGATCATTTGAATCATTGAGTTGTTGACAGGATTCTTACTTCTTACAGGATCGTTTGAATTAGTTTGTTGTTGATCGGGGGATCATTTGAATCACTGGGTTGTTTACTGGAGACTCATTCTAAATGGATCATTTGAATCAATAAGTTATTGACTGGAGACTCACTCTGGTTAACGACTGAGTGATTCAACTGTTTTGTTCAGAAACTGACCGAACAAATCACTTTAAATCAATAAGTTGTTAATTGAAGACTCACTTTAAATGGATAATTTTAATTAGTGAGTTGTTAATTGATGCCTCACTTTGAATGCATCTTTTGAATCAGTGAATTTTTAATTGGTGCCTCACTTTAAAATTGATCATTTGAATCAGTGAGTTGTTAATTAGAGACTCTCTTTGAACAAATCACTTGAATCAGTGAGTTGCTAACTGAAGACTCGCTTTGAATCATTTGAATCAGTGAGTTGTTAATTGCAAACTCACTTTGAACAAATCATTTGAATCAATGAGTTGGTAACTCAAGACTCATTTTGAACAAATCATTTGAATCAGTGAGTTGTTAATTGAAGTCTCACTTTGAACGAATCATTTGAATCAGTGAGTTGCTAAATGAAGACTCACTTTGAACAAATCCTTTGAATCAGTGAGTTGCTAACTGAAGACTGACTTTGAATCATTTAAATCAGTGAGTTGTTAATTGCAGACACACTTTGAACAAATCATTTGAATCAGTGAGTTGCTAATTTCAGACTCACTTTGAATGAATCATTTGAATCAGTGAGTTGCTAAATATTTGCAGTAATTTTAACATTCAGTGTGTGATTGTTTCTTATATTCTACTGTAAAACACACAGAACACTTTCTTTTAAAAGTGTAAAGTCTTGTAATGTTCTGTGTTTTTTTCCTGTGATGATAAATGTCATTTCTTCTCAGAAGCCTTAAATGACATAATGTAACGTACTGGTGACATTTAACAGAATAATCATGTCATTATGTAGATAGATGGCTTGATTATGCCACAGAGAAACACTAAGATGCTGTTCTTACTATATGTGTTCATTTTAGAGCAATTTTACAATTATATTAAATGTTTTTGACCCTAAATCTATGACAGAACAGAACGAAACGTATAATAACTCTCTCTGTAGATCTCAGACTCTCTCTGTCGATGTGTTCAGCTCCTTCAGTCAATGTGACAATCTGTTTCCATCCATAATGAGACATATTTATGAGGGAATCAAGAGAATATAAAGGCAGTGTTATGTCCATCAGGACTCCCTTAAATGAGGAAGGAGAGTCTTTTATGATGAACTATGAACACAATCCCGAGTCACAACATAAGATCTGTTTTCATAATGTTAGACTGTTCACTGAAGACTTACTCTGAATAATTTTTTGAATCATTCAGTTGTTGACTAAAGACTCACTCTGAATGGATCATTTGAATCATTTAGAATTACTTAGTTATTGACTGAAAACTTACTCTGAATGAATCATTTGAATCAGTTGTTGACTGAAGACTCACTCTGAACAAATCATTTGAATCATTCAGTTGTTGACTGAAGACTCACTCTGAATGAATCATTTGAATCAGTTGTTGACTGAAGACTCACTCTAAACCGACTATT
>CAIGQQ010033497.1:278205-280705 GCA_903798035.1 Danio albolineatus | reverse complement strand
TCAGTCCAAACACATGCGCTATAGGGGAACAGATCAACTACACTGGCCCTAGTGTGTGAGTGTGTGTCTGAATGTTTTCCAGTGCTGGGTCACAGCTGGAAAGGCATCTGCTACTTTAAAAATATTCTGGAATAGTTGAGGGTTCATTCCGCTGTGGGGACCATTGAAATAGAGACTAAATATGAATGAATGAGTAATACAATGTTCTACAACACAGATACTCCTTTTGATACTCATAGTTAAGCAGTCTAAACTATTGTCATGTAGTTGCATCTGCTTACTCACATATAATTACACCTCTGTAATAATAATAATAATAATAATAATAATAATAATAATAATAATAATAATAATAATATAATAACAATAATGAATACATAACAATAAAACTATTATGATAATTACAACAACAATATGAATACTTTTATTAATAACAGCAAAATAATAAATAAATACATAATATGAATATGAATAAATTAATAATCTAATATCTGCAACAAAAGTACAACATGCAAGACAATAATGAATAAATATAACAACAATAATAAAACAATAGCAACAACAACAATACTTATATTAATAATAACAGACGAATAAATAAAAAAAATATATATAATAATATTAATAATAATAAAAAATAAATAATGACCTTGCACAGGAGTACAAAAAGTATGACAATAATATTAAAAATAATCATATATAATAATAAATGCATAACAATTATACAACAATAATAAATACAACAATATTAATACTTATATTAATAACAGCAGATGAATAAATAAATACAAAATTATAATATGAATATGAATAAATGAATCTAATATCTGCAGCAAAAGTACAACATGTAAGACAATAATGAACATGATAATGAATATAATAATAATAATAAAAACAATAATAATAAATGCATAACAATAATACATTAATGACAATAATTAATTGCAGTTAACTAAAAGTGGGGTGCCACGGTGGTGTAGTAAGTAGCACGTAGAAGGTTGCTGATTCGAGTCTCGGCTGGGTCAGTTGGTATTTCTGTGTGGAGTCTGCATGTTCTCCCCGTGTTGGTGTGGGTTTCCTCCGGGTGCTCCGGTTTCCCCCACAGTCCAAACACATATGGTACAGGTGAATTGGGTAGGCTAAATTGTCCGTAGTGAATGAGTGTGTATAGATGTTTTCCAAAGATGGGTTGCGGCTGGAAGGGCATCCGCTGCATAAAACAAATGCTGGATAAGTTGGCGGTTCATGCCGCTGTGGCGACCCCGGATTAATAAAGGGACTAAGCCGAAAAGAAAATGAATGAATGCTCTAAAAGTGTATCTCTTCAGAATGTGGTGCGTGTTGTCTCCGTCGCTCAGCTTCAGCGATGCAGTGCACTTCTCTGGGCTTCAGCTAGAGGGCAGTGTTGGCCTTTATTCTCCTCTTCTTTTATCTATCTCTCCTCTTTTCTCGTTTAGCCACATGCCATATTCAAATGCAACTTGATTAGATTTTTGCCCTTCCGCTAAAGAGGGATAACAGCATGAGAGAGAGGGAGAGAGAGAGAGAGAGACAGAGAGAGAGAGAGAGAGAGAGAGAGAGAGAGAGAGAGAGAGGGAGCGAGAGAGAGAGAGGGAGGGAGAGAGAGAGAGAGAGAGAGAGAGAGAGAGGGAGAGAGAGAGAGCAGGACAAAGATGAAAATGAAAAGTGGAAATATCAGGAGGAGGGAATGAAAGAGCAAATAAACAACCAAATGTGGAAAAGATTAAGAAAATCCTGAATTTTAGAGAGAAAGAGAGAGAGATGGAGGGAGCGAGAGAGAGATGGAGGGAGGGAGGTTGTTGTTTTTCAGGAACAATGTTTATTATTTGATGATATATTATATTACATTATATTGTAACTCTCATATGGAAATATTAAAATGCAGGAAGATTTTCTCGGGGTTTTGATTTAAGGGAAGAAAAATACCATTTGCTTGGTAAAAACACAGTATTAGTCAGTGGAAGAGATTATGAAGGTCCATTATGAAAAATAAACGTGTGTGTCAGTCATAAATACAGCGATAAAACAATATCTTAGTCATAAACATACATACAGTCGGCTATATAAAGTCATTTCAATCACTCGTTAGGTAAACTGAAAAATAATATTAAAATAATATATAGTGGTTAGCACTGTGGCCTCGCAGCAAGAAGGTCTTTGGTTTGAGTCCCGGCGTTTCTGTATGGAGTCTGCATGTTCTCCCCGTGTTGGTGTGGGTTTCCTCCGGGTGCTCCGGTTTCAGTCCAAACACATGCGCTATAGGGGAACTGATGAACTTTATTGGCCATAGTGTATGAGTGTGTGTGTGAATGAGTGAGTATGGGTGTTTCCCAGTACTGGGTTTCAGCTGGAAGGGCATCTGCTGTGTAAAAACACATGCTGAATAAGTTGGCGGTTCATTCTGCTGTGGCGATGCCTGAAGAGCAAATGGATTAAGCTGAAGGAAAATGAATGAATGTGTGTGTGTGTGTGTGTACAT
>CAIGQQ010033497.1:150892-166787 GCA_903798035.1 Danio albolineatus | reverse complement strand
GGTGACTGAGAGCGAGGGCGTTTCGCAGGGGAAGGTGTATCTGCATTAGCAGACGGCAGACGCTCTGTGCAATTTTCTTCTAAAGGCAGAAGTAGGAAGTCGGGATTTCATTATTCAGCGCACTTATCTCAAAGCCTGCGTCTGTACACACACACACACACACTAGCGCGAGCCAGCTCTCTCCCACACAGCTTCATCTCATGTATGCATTTGGATAAAATGTATAAATAATTTAGCTGCAGACATTGTGGGTGCTTATCCAAGTCTTAACCTCCTCTCTCCCTCTGTAAGCTGAATGTTAACTAATTATTTTGTGTTATCTTGCTGCATGGCTCGCGGCTCTATCAGACTAGCGCACATGCAGAACAGATAAGACTGCGGTGGAGAAGCAGAGAGACAGACTGAGGAAGACAGAGAGAGACAGCTGAATGTTGAACGTGCTGTTCATCAGTATTATTACCTGTTATTACTGTGAAAGGTTGAATGTTATATATGCTGGTAATTGTTGTTGTCCTTAAAGACTCCAGTAATGCGTCATGTTTGTTTTCATATAAACATCCCAAATGCTTTGGTGATATTTTTTGCCATGCCAGTAATGCACGTTTAAATTGAACTGAATTAAATTGAAATAATTGAGAGAGATGCACAAACTTATTTAAAATAATAATGATAATAATGATAATAATAATAATAATAATGGCGGTTCATTCCGCTGTGGTGACCCCCGATTAATAAAGGGACTAAGCCGAAAAGAAAATGAATGAATGAATAATACTAATATTAGTGATAACAATAAAGATGATAATAATAATGATTATGATGATGATGATGATAATAATAATAACGCTAATAATAATAATAATAAAGGGACTAAGCCAACAAGAAAATGAATGAATAATAAAAACAAATGTTAAAAATAAATAAATAATAATACTGACAATAAAAAATGATAATAATAATAATAATAATAATAATAATAATAATAATAATAATGACAATAAAAATGATAATAATAATAATAATAATAATAATAATAATAATAATACTGATGATAATAATAATAATTATGCTAATAATAATAATAATAATAATAATGATGATGATGATGATTATAATAATTATGCTAATAATAATAATAATAATAATAATAATGCCGGTTCATTCCCCTGTGGTGACCCCAGATTAATAAAGGGACTAAGCCGACAAGAAAATGAATGAATATTAATAATAATAATAATAATAATAATTATTATTATTATTATAATTATTATTATTATACTAATAATAATAATAAATTATGCAAATAATAATAATAATGATGATGATGATGATAATGATAATAATAATAATAATATTAATAATAATTATGCTAATAATACTAATAATTATGATGATGATGATGATGATGATAATAATAATTATAATGATAATAATAATAATGATAATAATAATGATAATAATAATAATAATGATGATGATAATAATAATAATAATAATAATGATGATGATGATAATAATGAAGATAATAATAATAACAATAATTTTAAAATGAATTATATATATATATATATATATATATAAATATATATATATTCATTTTAAAACATAATATATATATTTATAATTGTAGCAATTTTACATACATTAACCATTAAAATATTGGTCCAATTAAAAACATTTAAATTAGATAAAATAAAATAAACAAATAAATAAATTCATTCATCCATTCATTTTCTTTTCAGCTTGGTCCCTTTATAAATCTGGGGTTTCACAGGGGAATGAACTGCCAACTTATCCAGCATCCCCTTTCAGCTGCATCCCATCTCTGGGAAACACCCATACACACTCATTCACACACACACTACGGCCAATTGAGCTTACCCAATTCACCTACCACATGTATTTAGTAAATAAAAAAGCAAACATATATATTTTTGTGTGTACTGTCCCTTTAAGAGAGTAAATTACAGCAGATCCTTCAACATGCACCGCCGTCTGAAGCGCCCGGTGAATAAAACCGTGCATCTGAGCAGACGTGCGCCGTGTTTGTCCTTGTTGAACGCACAAATGCAGAATAGCATTGAGCCGCACAAGCGCTCTGATTACGGGAAGTCAATGGGGTTTAATGGGGCTTGAATGGGCCTGATTGCTCGCTGTGCTTTTCCGCTGACTTCGCTGTCCGTGAACTGCCACAAACTTTCTTATTTAAGGGCCAAACTCTGCATTCGGGAATAAATCGTTGCTTCTGAAGTAGTTGGATGTATTGTGTAGCGTTGGTGTCGTGGCGGTGCCGCAATCAGACGGAAATCAAGAGTCTTTCAGGATCTGTCAAAACAGCATCACCATCACGGAGATTAATATCTACACTCATGCTGAGGGTGAAGATTGAACAGGGGGCGGGGTTTACTTTAAGCCCCTCCTCTATCTGAAACTTGAAGAGAAAAAGCATATTTGCATGGGTTTTGATTGAAGATGACACATTTTATTATTATTATTTTAATTGATTTATTGTTTACTGAACAGTGATGTATGCTTACCATGGGGAAAAAAAATATCATTATGATACTATAGTATATTATACTGTAAATACCATAGTATTTACGACTCTTTGTTAAATGCTTTATCATACTGTAGTGTTAACTGATAAACTGTAATAAATACTGTAGTATACATTCGTTTTCGCATAATAAACCTAATAAACTGAGGTGTGTTGTAGTGTAATATACCTTATAGTTGTGGAAAATTACAGTATTGGCTCATTTGTTGATATTACTATACTTGTTGTGTTACCATAGCAACTGTAAAATCACCACAACTGATCAGTTAATATAGTAGTTGTGTTACCATAGCGACTGTAGAATTGCCACAACAGATCAATTACTATAGTTGATGTGTAACCATAGCAACTGTAGAATCGCAACAACTGATCAATTAATATAGTTGATGTTACCGTAGTAACTGTAGAATCGCCACTACAGATCAATTACTATAGTTGTTGTATTACCATAGCAACTGTAGAATCACCACAACAGATCAATTACTGTAGCTGATGTTACCATAGCAACTGTAGAATCGCCACAACAGATAAAAATATAGTTGATGTGTCGCCATAGCAACTGTAGAATCGCTACCACAGTTGAATTACTGTAGTTGTTGTTACCGTAGCAACTGTTAAATCACTACAACAAATCAATTACTATAGTTGATGTGTTACCATAGTAACTGTTGAATCGCTACCACAGTTCAATTACTATAGTTGTTGTGTTACCATAGCAACTGTTGAATCACCACAAATCAATTACTATAGTTGATGTGTTACCATAGCAACTGTAGAATCGCTACCACAGTTCAATTACTGTAGTTGGTGCTACCATAGCAACTGTAGAATCACCACAACTGATCAACTACTATAGTTGATGTGTTACCATAGCAACTGTAGAATCACCACAACAGATCAATTACTAACGTTGATGTCACCATAGCAACTGTTAAATCGCTACCAGTCCAATTACTATAGTTGTTGTGCTACCATAGCAATTGTTGAATCACCACAACAGATCAATTACTATAGTTGATGTTAGATTAAATATTATAGTTGATGTGTCACCATAGCAACTGTTGAATCACTACAAATCAATTACTATAGTTAATGTGTTACCATAGCAACTGTTGAATCACGACAACAAATCAATTACTATAGTTGATGTATCACCATAGCAACTGTTGAATCACCACAACTAATTAATTACTATAGTCGTTGTGTTACCATAGCAACTGTAGAATCACGACAACAGATCAATTACTATAGTTGATATGTCACCATAGCAACTGTAGAATTGCTACCACAGTTCAATTACTGTAGTTGTTGTGTCACCATAGCAACTGTTGAACCACTACAACTAATTAATTACTATAGTTGATGTGTTACCATAGCAACTGTAGAATCACCACAACAGATCAATTACTGTAGTTGATGTGTTACCATAGCAACTGTAAAATAACAGGTTAATCCAAGTATGGTTTTTACTATAAATTGTGTGTGTGTTTGTGTTATTGGTAGTAGAATGTGTGTGTGTGTGTGTGTGTGTGCGTGTGTGCGTGAGCATGTGTGTGTTATTGGCTAATAGAGCGTGTGTGTGTGTGTGTGTGTGTGTGTGTGTGTGTGTGTGTGTGTGTGTGTGTGCGTGAGCGTGTGTGTGTGTTATTGGCTACTAGAGTGTGTGTGTGTGTGTTTGTTAAATATCCGACAACAGAGTGACTCCTCAAACGGAGTTAAACAAATAAACTGATCTGAGTCCTCAGAGCTCGTATCTCACACTTAATTAGCTTGAAACTCCAGATGAGCATGGGTTTTTATATGTCCGCGCTCTCGAACGGCTGTATGATCTGATTAATGGCTGAATTAATTAAGCTCTTAGATGTGGAAAGACATCGGACAGCTCATTTCATCCAGGATCTTTCATCAATCGCTCTGCTTCTCTGCTCACTGAAACATCACGCTTCAGAGTAATGCCACCGAATCGGAGAAATGTGCGCGGACGTCAATAAACAGATTACAGCGTCGCAGGCTTCTGGAGAGTCTGTTTAGATTGCTTGAGATCACCCAATTTATTAGCACTTGAAGACATTTTTATATGGAAGAATATTTACAATGGTAAGGACAGTCAGTCCCGAATCCACCTTTACACGATGAGAATGGCTCCCGCTTCATTGACGTCCTTGCGACTCACATTATGTGAAAATGCAGTTTTGGAGTGATGAATAGATAAAGCGGAGTAGATGGAGATGTGTGATTACAGCACGAGACGCTCTGGCCTTAAACAGATCATTGGACGCATCCATCTTTACAAAGACGTATTTATTTTATGTATAAACAGAGTCATCATTCAGCACATTATGAGCTCCCGTCTCTCTGCAGAGTTTCTTTTCGCACATCCTATTAAATCTCGCATTTTCTCAGCTGAGTTTTCCACATGAAAATGTATTTGGACGCACACAAAATGGCTGAATTATAATTGTATTTAATTAAAAATACTGCAAGAAGCATCCCATGTGAACCGCCTCAACGCTCATCAACGATATGAGGCTAATTTTCTATGGTTTATTCATTGAGTGTGATAATAATTGTGTTTTTCAGACCACTCCAGTTCATTTTATTACCTGGCAAACAAAAATTATTACAAAAATGCCTTCCTCTTAACTCTTCAACTTTGTAGATTAGTCAAAAATTCATTCATTCATATTCTTTTCGACTTAGTCCCTATATTAATCAGGGATCACCACAGCGGAGTGAACCGCCAACTTATCCAGCATAGGTTTGTAGTTTGTATCCAGGTTTGTAGTCCACAGCATGTTGATGCAATGTTGACAGTGCTTCCAGGTTTCTTCCCACCGCAGCCTCACTTTTGTTTTTTAAAACAGCGGCCGTGTGAAATAAGCGTATGACTTCTGGGAGTTGTAGTTCGCTTCGGTGGCAGAATTGTAGTTCTCCAGCGATCTGCAACTGCTAGATCACTATTGATGGTGACTGTTATACTGTATATATTGCAGAATTAACTATAGTAAACTGAAAAACTCCAGTAAATGCTGTAGTATTATTCATTATTTACTACGGTAAACTGGTGTACTGTAGTACAATGTACCCTATAGTTGTATAAAACAACTATTGTTGAATACTTTAATACTGTGTATTATTTTTAAAATGTATTACTTTATATATAAAACTTTATTCATTCATTCATTTTCTTTTCGGTTTAGTCTCTTTATTAATCTGGGGTCGCCACAGCGGAATGAACCACCAACTTATCCAGCATTTGTTTTACACAGCGGATGCCCTTCCATCTGCAACCCAATCCTGGGAAACACCCATTAACACTCGGTAACACCCTGGGAAACACCAATACACTCATTCACACACATGTGTTTGGACTGTGGGGGAAACCGGAGCAACCGGAGGAAACCCACACCAACACATGGAGAACATGCAGACTCCACACAGAAACACACACTGACCCAGCTGAGACCCGAACCAGCGACCTTCTCACTGTGAGGCGACAGCGCTACCTACTGCGCCACTGTGACACCCTTAATTAAAATTTATATTATTTAAACTGAAATAATTGTAGTTGTAGTGTTACCATAGCAGCTACTGTATATAATTACCACAACAGCGCAACTACTTACCCAACTGGCATGTTATTTTTGGCTTGTTTTAAGAGAAAACTCTGACTTATTTAACTTATTAGTCAAAGGAAATACTTAATAGTTGTCTAGAAAATGCTTCTTGATTTAATAATTTTAAGTATTTGGACTAGATACAGAACCGAAAGCTCTAAGTAAGAAAAGCAGTGTAGCACATCTCCAAATTTGCTGACGCAGAATTAATTATAGGCCCTATTCGTTTTATTCAGCGTGTCTCCCTGAGATTAGTGCACTGATTCTGGCCACAGGCACTCGTGACCTTGCCTTCGTCCCTCTACAATTGAACATTTCAGTCGTCCTCTCCAAAGAAGCGCTCTATTCACAGCAGACAAAGAGCGGCGTGCGGCCCAGATAAAGCAGGAGAGGGCTCTGGGTCTAAAAGCGCTTTCTGAAAATCTGATTCAGACTTCCTCCACACTCGACCAATCAGGGTCAAGAGACACAAGCGAGCACTCGCAGCGGTTTTATATAATAGTTCGCTCTGCTTCTTGTTTGTTTAAGCGATTTCGTGTTCTGCGCTCAAAACCCTTTTCTGCTGCATTTCTGAATCTGTTTTGGAAAAGCTTTAGCCGTAAATCTGCTGCTCCGACCTCAGGCCTTGTGTGGGCTGCACATTGTTTAACCCAGCACTGATCTCTTGACCCAAAGCCCAGCAGTTTTGGGTTTCCACAAGCAGCTGGATCTCAAAAAAACAAAAAAACTCCAGAGCATTCTCACACTGAGACAACACTCCGCTCCATGACCTTCTCCGTTTTTGGGGTTTTCTTGAAACCTGATCGTAATTGGATTGAACGCGCTGAACCTCAGCGATCGAGAGTTCAGGAAGACAACGGTTATGTGAGACGTATTTCACCAGATAAACTGCTGGAGGACTCATGCAGAGCCAAACCAGCGGGTCATTAAAGCAGACATTTGACATCCAAACCTCGGTCCAACACAAACATCGTCCATCAGAAGAGGCAGCCTAAGGTCTTTCTTTACCAGGGAGATTCCGAATTAAGGTGCCAACCAATCGGAAACGAAAAAGGAGACTCCACTGAATGCTTCCGGACCAACCTGCGGAGACCAGGGAACTTCTGTAGGAGCATAATAAGACAATTCCCATTCAATTATAATAAACATTATGTTAAGACAATTCTGTCAGATTTATGGTTCGGTAAATAATATGTGCATGGCAACCCGAACCATGCAAGCCAGTGGCGACAGCAACGAGGAACAAACTTCACCAATTGGCGAAAGTGAAGATCTAAAAAACCTGGAGAGAAACCAGGCTCAGTTGGGCACGACCATTTCTCCTATGGCCAGACGTCTTGTGCAGAGCTGCAGTCTAGGCGCCGGAGGCTGGAGAACGCTGGACGTCAGCGAGACTCGTCTGTCCTTGGAGCGTCACAGGAATCTCATGCTGTCCCCTCCAGCATGCACCACAGCAGCTGCTCTGGATACGGCCTGGTCCAGGATTATGGAACCTTGGGATCATCTCTTCGCAGGTCTTGGATCACATCAGTGGTGCTGCATAGTCTCTGGGGGCGTCGGGATGAGTATCCCCAGGTGGAGAATGACGAGAATAATTAGTGTAGCTGCTGTTCATAGTGTAAATAAAGGAGATGCGTGGAGCACATTCATGCATCATACCGCTATGTGCTGTATTGAGTGTGTGCTTCACTAAAGAGATAGGTCTTTAATCTAGTGTTGAACTGTGAGAGTGTGTCTGAGCCTCGGACATTATCAGGAAGGCTATTCCAGAGTTTAGGAGCCATAAATGAGAAGGTTCGACCCCCTTTACTTGACTTTGCTATTCTGGGTACTACTAGAAGCCCTGAGTGTGGAGATCTTAAAGAGCGGGTTGGATTGTAGCGAGACAGAAGGTTGGTTAGATAAACAGGAGCTCGATTATTTAAAGCTTTATATGTAAGAAGTAATATTTTAAAATCAATCCGAACGAAGTGTGTTTGGTCTTAGTGGAACAGATCTGCTACGCTGCTGCTGCTGCTTTAATTACTGTCTGAGACTTGTTACTGCCAGTATATATACTTTATATGTGCTTTTAGAATGAATGAGCACTGTGCTACATCTGACAGATCGTACTATTACGTCTTTTTTTCTTTTTCCTTCTTTTATAACCCGTTTAATACGTTTTAATCTGTTTTTTATATGTTTTAATCACTTTTATAATGTGTTTTTATTTTCTGATACTTGCCTCTTTAATTCCTGTTTATGTAAAGCACTTTGAATTGCCACTGTGTATGAAGTGTGCTATAGAAGTAAACTTGCTTTGCCTAGCCTAACTAGGGCCTGAATGACTTTAGATTTTTTTAAAGCTGACTTATGTTAAAGTGGGCGCCACGGTGGCGTAGTGAGTAGCACTGTGGCCTCACAGCAAGAAGGTCGCTGGTTCAAGCCTCGGCTGGGTCAGTTGGTGTTTCTGTGTGGAGTCTGCATGTTCTCCCCGTGTTGGTGTGGGTTTCCTCCGGGTGCTCCGGTTTCAGTCCAAACACCTGCGCTATAGGGGAATTGGGTAGGCTAAATTGTTCGTAGTGTGTGAGTGTGAATGAGAATGTGTGGATGTTTCCCAGAGATGGGTTGCGGCTGGAAGGGCATTCACTGCGTAAAACAAATGCTGGATAAGTTGGCGGTTCATTCCGCTGTGGCGACCCCGGATTGATAAAGGGACTAAGCGGAGAAAATGAATGTTACTAAAGTCGAGTCGATGTCGATTAGTCGCTGGTGATGTCATCAATAAAATACAAGATGCATATATATATATATATATATATATATATACACACACACACACACACACACACGCACACGTTGTTCGACACCTCATACCACTGTGTAATGCAGAATTACCAATGACCAATTTTATTGCAAGAAAAACGCTGTCAATACATTCATTTGACTCACACACAATGATAGTAAAATTGTTTTAAAATTGTGTTAAAATAACAACAGATTCATCTATAAATCAGTGTAAATTCGACTGGAAAACCATGAAAAATGCAAAACTCCCCAGTGCATGATGGGAACATCAGCATCGGAAAGCTGACTAAGCTTTATCTACACTCTCAGAAAAAATGGTACAATGTTGTACCAAAGAGGGTACAAACCCTTGTCACTGGGGCAGTAGCTTTTTATGGGACAGAATTGTACCTTAAGAAAAGAAACAAATTTGTACCTGTTAAGGTGATGATTTGTACCAAAATGTACCTTTGTTTTTAAAAACCTGCAGATACAGTATTGTAAACTTTGTGAAAGGCACCACCACAGTGACAAGACCTTAACAGTGTCAAAAATGCTTACCAATTTATTAAAATGCCTTAAATGTTTAGTTTTCGATACCTATAGTTTTATGTTTTACCAGTTGTTTTGTATTATTGTATTATAGGACTAAAAATGTATGTTTATAAGTATCTCTAAACATATACTTTTAAATGATGATTCTTGTTTTAATATGGAAATTATTCATAAAAATCACATAGCCTTTCCAGTTATATTTATTTTCACAGATACTGTAATAAAGAAGGAGTTGTTCAACACTTTTGTACCTTTTATGTAAGAACAATTGTTTACCTTAATTTCAGTTGTACCATAAAAGGCACAGAACAGGATCATAAGAGGTCTTTTCTGTACCATATCAGGTACAATTTTAACAAAGGTACAAAACTGTTCCTCAAGGAGCATTATTTGTACCATCGTGTACCTTTTTTTCTGAGAGTGTAATCTTCTTCAATATTTACTCAAATAATCATTGCAAACATAAACAAATCCACTATATATCTACAAGTTCAAGGTATAGCACTCAAAAGGTATAACATAGAATTTACATTTCATTTCATATTCCTGCATGATCTATAACTCGTATAGTGCAGTAATTGTGTTTGTTTGTCGGTAGCACCTACTTCATTACAGTCATTATCAGTGTGGATCAGATGTGGGACATTCTTTAGGGGCAGAAATGAATCCTGACCAGCCCGACAGATCTGGGAGATTCCAGGGAGAGCAGAGAGGTTTAGCTCAAATTAAAGAACTCTTGAGCTAAAAACACAGAGAGAGACGACTGGACACACACTTCAACCACAGCAGAATGGAAGCATTTAGTGTGTGAGATCACATGCATTGCTGTGGTGGGGCTGTGTGTTATCCAGACATATTAGGCCTGCTCTGGTTGTGGGTTCTGACAGTGCACTGGAAAGCGGGGAGATGTTTAATCGTCCGTATGAAAAAGGAGGCAGAGGAATCCGAGGCTGGCAGAGCAGCGGGAAACCCACAGGCCTTTGGCCTTCTGTCAGAAAGCATCAGATCTGTGTGCCATTATCCGTGCACATGTGTGCCAAAAGAGAGAGCAAGAGAAATGGTCTTATGTCACACTGGGGAGCATGTTTGCCATGTTAATGAGTGAAGCCGTGGCCTCAGGATTTGTACTGACAGTGTTTGGACGGGAGAGTCAGAGGTTAGTACTGTGAGAATGCAGTGGTTTAACGCTGATGTGTTGAGAATGTGAATGAGGAAAGCGGCGTTAAAATGAGATGGAAAGTCATAATAAGGCTTCTCGAACACAGAGACATGTTGTTTGTGGGATTGATCAGCGCTGGGAACATACTTTGGGGTTGTTGGGAGAATGTTTGGGGTGGTGAATGGAAACTCCATAAAACTGCAGCCAAACGGATCTCATATTTAACAGAAAAACCAGCCCTTGCTCCGGATGAAAATCACCAAACTTTGGTCGCTTTGCTGAGATCATGCGTGGTTGCTAGAACTTTTAAAAATGATTTTCCAAAATATACTTAGCGGTGTCATATATAATATCAATTCAACAGCATAAAAAGAGGATGGGAAAATCTGTGCTTTAAACGACACATAAAGTGTTCAGCTGAAATGAAAACCTATATTTCCAAAAGCAGTTGTTGATCCAAAAGTCACGTCAAAATCTGTAAAACCCCAGTGGAGTACGCCAAGAATAGACGCACAGAATGTCAATCAGCGGCATCATCAGTAAACCCAAATTCCTTTGCGCTGCTTTATTTTCCAATTAATTTCCGGAGGGTGATGCAGCACAGCGGGAGCCAGCAGACGAGCAAACGGACGCTGAGTGCCACCAGTCCAAATGGGCTTTATGCAGCGAAGCCACAGTAACCCCAGGCCAAAGTCATTTACCCGTCCATTAGAGTCATCTTATTTATTTGGAGCCAAACTTCCATTTCCCTCTTTGCTTTGCATTCATTGTCAAAAGACACACACACGCAGGCACACACACACACACACACACAGTGAATTGTTGAGGCAATCGGTTTCCCAACTGCTGGGTCCCATATTGTTAGAAATTACACTTTCAATTTGCCGCACTGCTCCCGCCCAGCAGGCACCCCATCTCTCTTTATGGCTGCTAGACGAGACAATTGAAAACACAATGGATTCTGGGGGAAGGCTGAGGGATTGGTGTCATCAGATTTGATGCACAGATATCTCTCCGTTTATTTCTTGATGCTGCAGAAAGGCCGAAGCTAGACTGTAACCGTTACAAACGACCTCCGCGTTCATCTGCCGGCTCCCTGCTGGGTTTTCCATGCGACTCCATTCGTGTCAGTACTTTCTCTCAAGTCACTTTCGGTGGGAGAGAATTTGTCTGGAACATAAATGCAGTTCCACCTCAGTTGGGTTAATTACGGAGATGAATCGCTCATGGATGGGATTCATCCTGATGTGCTGGAACTGCCGTCTTGTGTCCCCTGTTAAGCCTGAGATATGGAAATGGACTCGTGTCGAACTCTCGGAGATCTCTGCTGGATTTTATCAGAGGCCATTAATTCCTGGGAAAACATTACAGTGGATTTTCGTTCATCTCCAACCGCAGATCAGACCCGTGACATTGACAAATTAAGTGTAAAACTCCTATCGTCGCTTGAGTGAAGGTTACTTTGAAATCACCCTCATAAAATGCAGCCAAATTTATGTGAGGAAAACCTTACATGGTGTATAAACGACATGGACGTTAAAAGGACAGTTCCCCTCAATAATTAGACATGATCAAATCGTTCCCCTCCCCGTTATTTGATGCACACGCCGCTCTGCTGGTTTGTTGTTACAATGACAAAAAGTTTTAACTTCAGCGTTTAGGCTGATCGGCCTCAGCGCTCTAACATTGCTCATCAACGTCAAAGTGACTGAATGAGCCAATCAATCAAATAAAGTGGAGCCAAACGCGGATTCAGCTTCTGTTTTTAACAGTGAAAGAGACTGAGGTAAGACGTTTGCACTGTAAGTGCTATATCAATCAATTAAAAGACCCTGTTATTTGTAACTGAATGTGACAAGAATGTTTGTTGTAGATTTGCGTCACTCTTAATTGAGTCGAAACTGAACACTGGGGGGAAATAATAACATAATCTTTTGTGCAATGTGCAATTTTTACCAACGCCATACTTGATAATTCACAGGTGACTTAATTATGCAAATTGCTAATCAGCCAATACCATGGTAGCAAAATGATGGTCAAATCGAGCATCAGAATCAGAAATAAAAGATGATTTAAGAGACTCTGTCATGGCTTTTAGAAAGGCTTGTCTGTGTCTGTTGGGATTTTGACACTCGGCCATCTCTAGGAATTACACAGAATGGTCCAAACAGAGAAGATATCCAGCTTGTGTGTGAAAATTGAAATTTAGATGTCAGAGGAGAAAGAGCAGACTGAAAGAGAGAAAATAGTCTCTCAGATTATCCGCCGAGAGCATCTCTGAGCACACAAAACAGATGAGATCCAGCAGAAGAAAAAACAACTTGCGGACTACAAATCCCATCATACCCTGCATCCATACACCAGTTTCAAGCTGACTCTGATTATTCACCACTGTAGGACATTATTAGTGATGGGCGAGGATCCACGTGCAGAATTATTTAATAAAAAATCAAAGTTAAAGCAGGCATGAGATCGCAGGGCAGATAACAGACACAGATAATCAAAATATAAAGCTGAGGTCAAAGACACGGAAGAAACAGG
Organism: Danio albolineatus; assembly: GCA_903798035.1. Classification (NCBI taxonomy): domain Eukaryota; kingdom Metazoa; phylum Chordata; class Actinopteri; order Cypriniformes; family Danionidae; genus Danio; species Danio albolineatus. The sequence goes on along the minus strand of CAIGQQ010033497.1, from coordinate 153,592 downwards.
AACAAAAGAAAACCGTAGCAAAGTTACAAACAGAGAACACATAACATAAGACAATGTCGCTGCGATGAATGAGCGTGTGTGTGCTGCTTATGAAGTGTGTGTGATCAGTCGTGATGATCCTCCGCTGGTGTGTGTGCAATCAGTTGTGATATGGAGCAGGAGTGTGTGTGTGTGTTGCATGACCAGTTGTAGTTCGTTAACTGGCTGATCTGTAGTTCCCGGAAGTGTGAACCAGCGATCTCTGGCAGAGGAGAGATGGCTGGTGATCATGACAGAATATAAATACATATCTTTCACATTCACCTGTTGCTGAGACTTTTTAGTCTCATCACGTATGGTTTACACTTGTTTTACATTTCTGCTTATGCCCTAGTAGCAAAGAATTCTGGCCCAGATTTGGCATAAATCTGGTAGAGCAGGCATTCATCCGGCACTGGCATAAAGCATGTGGGCCAAACATGGCCCTGATTTGGCAGAGGTGGCACCGTCTTTAAGGCGGCACACAATATTTGGGCCAGATGTCAAATGTAGTATTTGGCCCAGATGTTATTAACTGATATGTGGGCCATGTCAGTTTGGTCAGTCTTGACCCACATTTAAAAAACATTTTTATTATTTTTAAGTAAAGAAAATAAATTCTACCAATCAGGTCACTTTGAGAAAAAGTATGGCCATAGTACACCTAAAGCACAATGATTAATGGGTTTATCGATTCCCTTGCAGTCGTGAAACACCAACATATCTGGCCCAGGTCAGGCCCAATTAAGTCTTGGCCCAGATATGGTCCATGTTTGGCCCTTGTCTGGAAGCTAGACTTGGTCCAGTCATGTACCGTAATTCACTGCGGCATGTGGGCCAAGTAAAAGCTGATTGTGTGGGCCAGAGCTGGGCCAGAGATATTTTGCTATGTGGGTGGTGATCGTTTGCTGTCTTGGCTAATCACCTGTTATAAAGATTACACTGTTGGAGTTTCTCTGTTATTGTGTATGCTCCTGTTCAACCCTGCCTATTTCACCACAAGAATGTTCAACAAGGCTGCGTTTGATCCAACTCCTGATGCTCTCATGACAATATGGAGCAGAATCTCTGTTTCCAGCACCTTCTTGAGTTTGTGCCACTGAGAATGAAGGCAAACTCATAAAAGTGGACCTAAAACAGGTTCTAGTGAGGGTGAAATCCAGCAGAAGAAGAAGCAACATGTGGACTACAAATCCCATCATATCCTGCGTCCATACACCAGTTTCAAGTTGACTCTGATTATTTGCCACTAGAGGACATTATCACCCATTACCTAGACCAGGGGTGGGCAAACTCGGTCCTGGGGGGCTGCTGTCCTGCAAAGTTTAGTTCCAACACTAATCAAACACACGTGAACATGCAAATCAGTGTCTTCAAGATCACTAGAAGTCTATAAGCAATCTATAAGATTAGAGTTGGAGCTAAACTGTGCAGGACACCGGCCCTCCAGGATCGAGTTTGCCCACCCCTGACCGACTATAAATACACCTCTTTCACATTCACCTGTTGGTGAGACTTTTTAGCCTCATCACGTATGGTTTCTCCTTGTTTTACATTTCTGCTTATCAAGATTGTTTGATCCTTGTTTTGGCTATTCACCTGTTATATGGATTACACTGTTGGAGATTCTCTGTTATTGTGTATGCTCCTGTTCAACCCTGCCTATTTCACCACAAGAATGTTCAACAAGGCTGCGTTTGATCCAACTCCTGATCCTCTCATGACAATATGGAGCAGAATCTCTGTTTCCAGCACCTTCTTGAGTTTGTGCCACTGAGAATGAAGACAGTTCTGAAGGCGAACTCATAAAAGTGGACCTAAAACAAGTTCTGGTGAGGGTGAGATCCAGCAGAAGAAGAAGCAACATGTGGACTACAAATCCCATCATATCCTGCGTCCATACACCAGTTTCAAGTTGACTCTGATTATTTGCCGCTAGAGGACATTATCACCCAATACTTAGACCAGGGGTGGGCAAACTCGGTCCTGGGGGGCTGCTGTCCTGCAAAGTTTAGTTCCAACACTAATCAAACACACCTAAACATGCTAATCAGTGTCTTCAAGATCACTAGAAGTCTAAAAGCAGGTGTTTTTGATTCGAGTTGGAGCTAAACTGTGCAGAACACAGGCCCTACAGGACCGAGTTTGCCCACCCCTGGTGATGAGACCTCTTTCACATTTACCTGTTCCTGAGACTTTTTAGTCTCATCACGTATGGTTTCCCCTTGTTTTACATTTCTGCTTATTTTAATTGTTTGCTGTCTTGGCTATTCACCTGTTATACGGATTACACTGTTGGAGTTTCTCTGTTATTGTGTATGCTCCTGTTCAACCCTGCCTATTTCACCACAAGAATGTTCAACAAGGATGTGTTTGATCCAAATCCTGATGCTCTCATGACAATATGGAGCAGAATCTCTGTTTCCAGCACCTTCTTGAGTTTGTGACACTGAGAATGAAGAAGGCAAACTTGCGAAAGTGGACCTACAGCAATGGCTGGGGAATGTCTGTTTACACAAGATTTCAGGCAGCTAATTCCCTGCGTTTTTTGTTTAAAAGAGTTTCGCTAGTCTGAAACGTGCTTGGCATAGTTATATGTGTTAAACACAGCAATTACACACGCTGATCTCAAGCTGAGTTGCTTCTCACGGGCCTCAAACAGCTTCTTGCTGTTATTGTAAC
>CAIGQQ010033497.1:0-18413 GCA_903798035.1 Danio albolineatus | reverse complement strand
TGTTGTGGCGATTCTACAGTTGCTATGGTAACACAACGACTACAGTAGCTGATCTGTTGTGGTGATTCTACAGTTGCTGTGGTAATGTGACGGCTACAATAATTGATTTGTTGTGATAATTCTACAGTTGCTATGGTAACACAACGACTACAGTAATTAATCTGTTGTGGTAATTCTACAGTTGCTATGGTAATGTGACGGCTACAATAATTGATTTGTTGTGGTGATTCTACAGTTGCTGTGGTAACACGATGGCTAAAGTAATTGATCTGTTGTGGTAATTCTGCAGTTGTTATGGTAATGTGACGGCTACAATAATTGATCTGTTTTGGGGATTCTAGTCGTTATGGTAACACAATGACAACAGTATTTGATCTGTTGTGGTAATTCTGCAGTTGCTATGGTAACACAACGACAACAGTATTTGATCTGTTGTGGTGATTCTGCAGTTGCTATGGTAACACAACAACTACAGTAATTGATCTGTTGTGGCGATTCTACAATTGCTATGGTAACACAACAACTATAGTAAAATAAACCAACGACCCAATACTGTGGTTCTCAACAACTATAGGATATATTATACAACATTACACCACAGTTCACTGTAGTAATAACTAAAGTAAAACATTTACTTTCACCCCCTGGACCCACACACTACTATTCAGCACGGCACAGAATAAATATCAAATCAATATATAAATATAATATCAAAAACAACTCAAACGTGTCTGTGATGCGTAACCGCCTCGTCTGCTTATCTCCGTAAGGATGAATATTCCTGTGTGGTCAGTGTGCTCGGTAGCTCGTCTTGTATAGCTCGTCTTGGAGCTTCACGATACACCATATTCACAAAGATTCACAATAGTTTTAATACAGCTAAACAACCTAGTCACTAGCTACAAGTTAGCATTGGTAAAAATCACAAACAGAATTACTTTTGAGCTCAGAAAATTAAATATATGCATAAAATAAACAGTAAACGTTCTAAAAGATGGAGGGACGTTTATAGTTTAGACACTTGATAACTTTTACCAAACACACAGCTTACTCCTGTACATTCATTCATTCATTCATTTTCTTTTCGGCGTAGTCCCTTTATTACTCCGGGATCGCCACAGCGGAATGAACCGCCAACTTATCTAGCAAATGTTTTACACAGCAGATGCCCTTCCAGCTGCAACCCAGTAGTGGAAAACACCCATACACACTCATTCACTCATACACTACAGACAATTTAGCTCACCCTATTCCCCTATAGCGCATGTGTTTGGACTGAAACCCGAGCACCCGGAGGAAACCCACACCAACACGGGGAGAACATGCAGACTCAGAAACACCAACTGACCCAGCCGAGACTCGAACCAGCGACCTTCCTGCTGTGAGGCGATCGTGCTACCCACTGCGCCACCGTGTATTCCTGTACAGCATAGAAAAAACAGCGATTACCTCATATTCCTGTGAAAACTTCAAGTTGTCGTTTGCTTTCAGGCGCTCGATGTGATCGGCCAGCTCCATGACTGGGATTGGAGGGTGACTGGCCATCCCTGCGGACAGAAGACAAACAGATCCATCATTATGACACACACACACACACACACACACACACACACATGAGCATCACAGAGAATGGAGGATGTGAGCTTTACTTTCGGCCTGTATGACTGAACCAAGCAGCACATGCTCAAAGAAAACGGACACAAGAAGCCGCACAGAGCATTCCTAATGAGGAGGAGAATGTTATTCATCCGCAAGCGTTACACATGGCGGAAAAACATGGTGGGGAAGATGGAACAGAGTAGAACGGATATACAGATCACAGGATTTATTAAAGTTTGAGCTGGCGATGAGTCTAAAGGATGCCTCCTGCGCTAAAAGCCATGAGCGCGGGAAATAAATGAGTCAATCCAAAGAGGAACTGAAGGAAATGAACAGACACAGTGGCATATGTAGAAACAAGAACGACTAACTTGACAAATGGAGGTTACTGGGGTAAACCGATGTGGCTGAACCTGCAAAGGAGAAGGGGACGGGGATAAATCATACTAGCTGACGTTAAAACAAAAAAACAAGCAAATGTGGTGATCGGTCACTACCGGAGCTAAAGGGAGAAGGCAGTAGAGACACAGTCGGAAATGAGGGATCGCCTCCAGGTCATCTCTCAGGCCCTGTTCAGTGCTGGTCTTAAGATGCGGTTTTGTTAATGCGGTCACAGTGCTAATGCATGTATGATTGTGGTGCTAAAGTCAGTGCGTTTGGAGCTTGTCCACTTTTGGCCACTTCCAGAGGTAGTCAAAGATGCATTCAACCAGATTGTCAACCAGTAACACAGTCTCGCTGGAAATACGTGCCCAGGGATATGTTTTTTGGGAAACTGCAATTACCTGCTACATTTTCCTGCAGTTTGTGGTTAAAACAAGTGCTGCAGGGTGCTTTGAGGTCAACTATTTTCTTCGCACCGCTGATGTTTACAGGGAAATATTGGGTGGACTACAGTAATTGATCTGTTGTGGTGATTCTACAGTTGCTATGGTAACACAACGACTATAGTAATTGATCTGTTGTGGTGATTCTACAGTTGCTATAGTAACACAACTACTATAGTAATTGATATGTTGTGGTGATTCTACAGTTGCTATGGTAACACAACAACTATTGAAACTGATCTGTTGTAGTGATTCTATAGTTGCTATGGTAACACAACAACTATTGTAACTAATATGTTATGGTGATTCTACAGTTGCTATGGTAACAACAACTATAGTCTGTTGTGGTGATTGATCTATTGTGGTGATTCTTCAGTTGCTATGGTACCAACTATAGAAACTGATCTGTTGTGGTGATTCTATAGTTGCTATGGTAACATAACTACAATAGTAATTAACCTTTTGTGGGGATTCTACAGTTGCTATGGTAATGCAACAACTATTGTAACTAATCTGTTATGGTGATTCTATAGTTGCTATAGTTACAACAAATATAGTAACTGATTTGTTGTGATGTTTCTACAGTTGCTATGGTAACAACAACTATAGAAACTGATATATTGTGGTGATTCTACAGTTGCTATGTTGACAACAACTACAATAACTGATCTGTTGTGTTGATTTTATTGTTGCTATAGTAACACAACAACTATAGTAACTGATCTGTTGTGATGATTCTACAGTTGCTATGGTAACGCAACAGCTACAATATTATAATAAAATAACCAAAAACTGAAGTTTTCTACTATTATACAAAAAATACACCAGTTTGCTGTAGTAAAAATTCAAGTAAAAATGGACTTTTTTACCCCTCTGGACCCACACACTTATTCTGAGCTGTTGTTACTCTGTCACGCGGCAAAGAATACATATCACAAAAACAACTCAAATGTGTCTGTGATATGTAACCGAATGTATCCGCCTCGCCTGCTAATATTTACTTCTCCTGTGTGGTCAGTGTGCTTGGTGGCTCGTCTAGTATGGTGTCATACTTGGGATGGAGAGAACCAGGTAAAGATCCAGCAAAGGACAGTTTCAAAAAGGTAAAAAGGCAATGTGAAATTGTGGTAAAACCACACGGCCACTCTTCTAATCTCACTGGCTTTTGAAAACACTATCGATTGGGTTCAGGGAAGCGGAGTGTAATATATACACAACAAGCTGGCCTGCTGCTCATGGACAAACACAAAAATGCAGACAGTGGCCCCTATTGGATTTGTCAACACAAGCTGCAAAGAAAACATCGCTGAAGCATTGCATTTCTCATTTCGCAGAAACAGCCCTGGACACGTCTTCCCAATGAGCTTGGCTTGACTAATATTGAGCATGCACATGTGGCTGAACGTCGCTGAACACAGCCTGCTCTCCGATCAGCTCACAACCCAGAGGCTGGAGGGCGGATTTACACTGGTGTTTGATTGGTCTTCATGTGTGATCCTGATCATTTGCATAATGCTTTATATTAACCCAATTAAAATGCGTTCAATGTCCTAAAATAGTTATGTTAAAACTGAAAGAACACAATAAGGTGTGCACACCTAATATGAGTTGAAGAATTATCTATAATTTATTAGTTAATGCGAGCTAACCTCACGGATTTTGATGACGGATTGAAGCCGGTCATTCCAGCTGCATAATAATAATAATAATAAACAATAATAATAACATATATTATATTATTATTACAAAGAAATAAGTCATTAAATATGACGGGACGAGGCGAGTGTGTCCGCGGACTCGGTGCAACAGGAACTGCGCCATCGCGGCTCCGCCCGCTCTGACAGGTTTGGTTTTTAGCAGCGGTGTTCAGGAGCCTCCACTCTTTCTGTAACGAGCTATAAGTGGTTTATTTAACTAACTTAATCTGACTTATCTATATTATAACTAATCACAATTAGTCTGAAGCTGTTTAAGGATGGTTGAAGCGATAAACATCCTGCAGTTAGTTTGCTCTGCAGCTCAGCCGGTATGTTGTTATCCGACCTTTTCATTCAGGGACTGGCCTGGATTACTGGCACACGCCATAGGCACATTATGTCTATTATGGCATTATGTGTTTGAATATTATGAATGTTTACGATCTAGATAAATTATTGTTAATTTTCCCACTGATGATCCAACAGATTTCTTCAAATGCAGCAGTAAAGCTGCTTAAAGCCGTTGGTGCCACGGGGAAAAAAAAAAAAGTTATGTTATATTGTGTACGTTCTGGCCAAAACTAACTAACTCAGAATCTTATTATTAATAATCAATCTTTGTATATACTGTTCCATATAGTTTTTATTAATTTTAATCAGTTTAGGATGTTTGACAATGTTGAGATAAATATGCTGCATTTTGGCATGCTTTTTGACTTATTTATGAACTATTTATGGACATAAAATGTAATAAAATATCCTGGATGTGAAGAATATGTGTCCCTGGCCTTCACTGAGCTCCAGTAATAGTTTAACGTACAGAAATTGTGAATACAGTTGACTGCTGATGTCTTCAATAATAATGTCAACATTTCTCAAAATGGATATATCTCGCTTTGCAACGAAACTCTTCATATACAAAACTACACTATTTTTGCACAACTACATTAAAAGATCAGTAAAATCTAACCCCTGATCCCCACAGCCGCCCTCCCTCATCACAGAAGTGGTCGAAAGTGATCAAAAGAAACGTCACATGTATGGTAATGTCTCTCCTTTTGTCCACTCGTGACTGTATCAACCAAAACACATCTCAGCACCACGAGCAAACAGGGCCTAAGTATGCTTGTTAGTCCAAATGCACGCATGCTAACGCACGGAAACACCTTTAGAACAAGACGGAGGGGAAACTCAAGAAAACAAGACACAAATGTCAAAACAAAAAGCAACAGAGACAAAGAAGATGGCGTGCACATTCATCATGCGCATGTTTGTTTGTTCTCTTCAGTGAAGAAATGGCATGTCTGCTATAGAGAGACTTTGTGTTTGCACTGCAGAGGATGCTTGTGAATAGCGGCGGAGCAGAAGCTGCTCTCTGATAACCGGTTTGCATAACAACAGGCTGCGTGCCGCAGGAAAAGAGGCCGAACGCGTGGACGCGGCGCTGCGGTTCTTTCATCTCCGGGCTGATAGAAGAGGGCATTAGCTAATGGAGGCAGCAGGAGAGAGCTGCCATCCACCGCCTCTCAAGACCCATTACCAGCCGCGGTGACAATGAAACTGCCATTCGGAGAAACGCGTCGGAGCGACATCAAGCACCCTCAAGATGAAAATTGAGATGGGGAGGTGGTGGGGGGGACGGCACGACGACGGCATCAAGGGTTTGAAGAGAGGAGGGCTAATGCAGAGGCCGTTCCCGCTCAAGAGAGAGATCTTCAGCTGTCGAGAGCCGCGTGAAGGGAAAATGGAGGATGCAAAGCTTCTCTAAGAGGCTGTTTGCCGAAGAGGGGCGCGAGTCCGCTAATAAAGAGCCGCTGAGAGGATTGAGTGCATGGAACACATCGCTCTTCAAATCCTGGTGCAATGCAAACCCGACACGTGAACGTAACGATCTGCTCGTAGGTGGAAATCAAACAAGCGGCAAGCTTCGCAATCGAGTTCACTTAAAAGTTAGGTCAGACAAAACTCAGCTTCTGTTATTAATTACTTTCGTTCATCTGAATGTTCAGGACACAAGCTGAGATATTAGAGAGGACATACAGGAGCTCGCTCTCGTCCTCAATACAGAGCAAAAGTAACCAAATGCATTGTTAAAGCTCTTTATGTGATTTCAAATGTCATCACACTTTTTGTGTTGTCAAGTTGTGCGTTTACAATGGACCGCTCTCCACAAGAACACGAGTCGGCTCTCCGTGTTCTTGGAATTGAGAAACAGCCAATGTTTTTGGTCTTTTCTGGAGTATTTTGGGACTGTTTCTGTCTGTGGAGGACGAGGAAGCTCACAGGACCATCTTAAATACCTTAGCTTGTGTTCAAATGGAGGTCCTAATCCTTTAAGAGTTCTGGTTCTTCAACAGCTTTTTTTTAACCAAATGCATTGTTAAAGCTCTTTATGTGGTTTTAATGTCATCATACGAAGCTCCAGCAACACTTTTTGTGTTGTCAAGTTGTGCTTTTACAACAAGAAACAATGTGTATTGCTATTATAATCAGCAGGACATCATGCAAGCGTCTTATTGCAGGTAGCTTGGTAGGATTAGAGATGAACCACTGAGTGTTTAGACAATGGCTGTTTCTCAATATGTGTTCTTCAGCGGTCTCGTGTTCTCGTGTATCATCATCATCATCATCCGCCGAAGTTCAGTTCCAATACTCAAGACCGCAAGAACGGAGGACGTGTGAAAGTTCCCGGATGTGTTCTGGATATCAAGGACACACCGATGCAGACTTGAGCACTGAACTCGCTCTGGAAGTCCCAGAAGTCATTACGACTGGAGGAGGGAAGCGCAGTTTTTATAGATTTATTACTAAAGTTCAGAGATATACTTATTTACCTCAGGAGTTTCCCTCAATGAGACGGTGACAGTAAACATTACCAGGAAAACTTAATAAAGGCACATTAAGGGTGTTTATTTGCTGAAATTCCTATTATAATCTGTGTTTTTTGTATTGTGCAGCGTATATTTGTAAAGTCTTTATGCAGTATATATTGTTAAACAGGGGGAAACAATAAATCGTTGTATGGATGACGTAATGTTTAAGTAATTTTTGGTTAAAGATGCGTGAGGGCCATGTGACCATCAGGAAGAACACAGCATCTCATTCCTCACAGGACACGTTCTCTGTCCTCGCGGTCTCCCGAGTTCGTTCTCCCGATGTGACCTGGCAAGACCGGTCTCCACAAGAACACGAGTCCGCTTTCAGCGTTCTTGGAATTGAGAAACAGCCAATGTTTTTGGTCTTTTCTGGAGTATTTTGGGGACTCTTGCTGGACAAGGAAGCTCTCAGGACCATCTAAAATACCTTAGCTCATCTTCTGAAGACAAACAAAGGTCTGAGGGGTTAAGTCATTAATAAGAGAATAACATGTTTGTCCTAATCCTTTAAGAGTTCTGGTTCCTCAACAGCTTTTTTATGGCTGACAGGTCTCAGAGATCCCTTTCAGTCAGTGCCCAATAGTGTCCTAAAACAGACCTCGACTCAGGGAAACTAGGCTAGTGTCCAGCTAGGACCATCTGACCACCTTAATTTGATCTAAACCGTTTTCTTCAGCCAGCTGAACAGGTGTTGTTCACCTTACGGCACTTTCCTCAGTCACGCTTGTCTGCTTTCACACACGCTGAACACATTCACGCATGTTTCTTCCTTCCCCATGTAAATATACGATAATTAATGTAGGTTTTAAGAGGTTTAATTAACAACAAATGTCATTCCTCAGACTAAACACGCTAGCTATGTTTTCACGCACCTAAATAATCCATTGATTATTGGATTAATGATTCAAGCTCCTGCTTGTAAACTCAGTCATGAAGTATTGAATAGTTTGGGGTGGGGGTTTGGAGGGATTAGTACATGCATGTTCTTTCCTTCCCCAACAAAATATACATTAATTAATGGAGGTTTTAAGAATTTTAATTAGCAACAAATGTCATTGCTCAGCATAAACTCACTAGCTGCTTTCATACTAGTTTTCCTGCAACCAAATAATCCATTGAGTACTGGATTGATGACTGAACCTGACAAGTTCCATTTACACTGGTGCATTTTTGTTTTAAATGCATATGTTATTGTTATACACCAGGGATCACCAAACTTGTTCCTGGAGGTCCGGTGTCCTGCAGATTTTAGCTCCAACCCTAATCAAACACACCTGAACAAGCTAATCAAGCTCTCACGTATACTTGAAACATCCAGGCAGGTGTTTTGAGACAAGATGGACCTAAACCCTGCAGGACACCGGACCTCCAGGACCGAGATTGGTGACCCCTGTTATACACGATCACACTACTCCTGATCTTCGGCCCGAGCAAATGTAATGGTTTAATAATGCTTAAGACACTGTTTTAGTTTGGACACTGGTGTTGCTTAGTGCTTAATTTTTGAATTGCGAGGTCCCAGTGAGGATGTGTGAAGAGCAGGGGCAATGCGAGTATGGTTGGGGTGTCACGGACGAAAGTTCAGAGGGTTGGGGAGTCACGGAAGAAAGTGAAGATGTGGTGCATGCGAGGAGGGGGATCGGTCAAATGAGATGCCGGATCAGATTTCAGATTCTAGAACAAGCTGGATCCGGTATCTCTGAAAGCCCTGGTGTTGCTGATATTTCAGTATCCATGGGTTGAAATGCAAAATGGATGCACAACTACCCACAATCGTTCTCTTATTGGTCTTCTGGACTATTGAGAATCATTGCCTGATTCGTCAAACCCTGACCAGATGAGCATTGTGCAACAGTACAGATGTCAGCAATAAATGCACATTCCCAGGGTGCACGAATGGTCAAGTATCATGCTTTTTAGGCTGTATAATGTGGATGGAAATAGTTTTTCTGAAACACTACACAAACGGCAGGTTTTGTCTTCATTCTAAAATGCTGTTTTAAATGAAAAACGAGTATAAATGGACTCTTAAACTCCTGCTTAGTCGTGCAATATTGAACGAGGGGACATGAATGCATGTACACACACCTATTGAGCCACTCTGAGTTATGCTTTTTGTAGAAGTGTGTTTTTGGGCATCTAAAATCCATCTACATCTGTCAAAACAGACCAGTCTGACCAGTGGAAATCAGCTTGTGGTTGGCTAACACCATCAACTGCTGCTCTGAGTTGTTTATTTCCAGAACGGTGAGCGATTTTCCCTGCGGTCCATCTGTCTTGCTCTTGCAGTCCAGGTGTTTCTGACAGACAGACAGATGGACTCCTTCAGTGTGTTTAGAGTCGGTCTCACCGGCTCCAGGTTCTCCTCTGAGGAACTAATGGAGCAACTGTTGTCGCCGCCGCACTGCCCCTCGGAAAATAAATCTATAGGTCTTCACGGCTGGCCGCTCCAGAAGCCAGCGCACTTCACCTTGTTCACCAAGGGCAGGAGGGAGCAGTCGTTCAGCGCTCCACAATTCCCTCATTCCTCCACGGCTCGTTCACACACCGCTGCTCTCCAACACTGCAGCCCGCCCACATCTCTCTGTGTGTGTGTGTGTGTGTGTGTCTCCATCCTCCAACAGAAAACAATGGAGGTTCGGAGAGGCCTTGAAGGGACATCTCCATTGTGTTCTTCCATCTGCTTTGGTTAGAGAAGGTCTCGGACTCTTATGATTGTGTCGCAGGCAGTTCTTGGGTCATCTCTAAGACCCTGTCTACACCAACACAATATTTTCAGATCATTTTTTTCAGTCAAATCAAACGCCTGAAGCCGAACATTTCTGAAAACTCCGTCCAAGGTGAAGATCTTCCTGAAACTCCAGTTACAGGGTGCTCACCTGAGTTTCACCTCATACCATCAACATGCATGCTGTTTTCTCCTTTCTGATTTGCCAACATGGGGATGTTGTGTGCCTCAGATCATGAGTTTGCATTGACTGTGTATGTTACCTGCTTGCAGGAATACTTAAAGAGCCCCTATTATGTGTTATTGAGGATGATCTTCATCAGTGTGTACCGCAGCTCTACGTGCAGTGAAATGTCCAGCTGAGGCTTAAATCTGAAAGTGCTCAGTGTTTAAAACTATTAATTCATCTATAAGAGTCGACTCATAGTTCCTCAAACGAATCACCGTGCTTACGAGTCTTTAGCCGTTTCGGCATGACGTGAACATAAGCCCCGCCTATTTGTGCGCGCGCAGCCCTGGGAGATTCGAAACCCCCAACCCCGCCCACAAACAACAGCAGCGAGCAAAAGTTGCCAGATTGGGCGGTTTTGAGTTTGATTGTGCAGGTAAAAACCTTTTGGAGAGGGTTTGGACTGGAGTCAGTCAGCCACATCTGGCACACAGAGAAGAGCACTGTAGCAGACATGTGCTCAGCTGGATATTACTGGAAGTGTGCAGATGAACCAGAGATGAGACTGTAAAGAGTCAGTGGTGGAGGTTTATCTCTGCAGAAATGCCTCAGCATTATAGCCCAGCCTTGTGCTGTGTTCCTCTGGGGCGGACTGGCCATAGGGAGCAGCGGGACATTTCCCAGATGCCTGACGGTGAATCTGGCCTGCTATCCAGCAAGTGTGAGTGTGTGTGATTAAAACGGTCGCCTCATTGTTTTCTCCAGCTTGTAAATGATGTATTTAATTGTGTTTTGTAACTTGTAACCGCTTGTAGTGTCTCTGGTTAACTTGTATTCTCATATCGCGTCTAAAAGCACGTTGTAAACGCGACGCGTGCCGCTTTGTTTACGGATTAAAATGCGTTTGTGAGCTCATGTTTCTCTGCTGTTTGTCGTTGCTATGGCTACATCAGCTCTCCTACACACGTCATCGGCCCAATCAGCACAGTTTAGCATCGCGCTAAGGAGGCGAATAATTCATATAGGAGTCGCTGGGATAATGAGGTAAAAATAAATGCAGATTATAAGACAATGAAAGTGTTTTTTGACCATGCATGCAGATCAGCCTGCTGTTGGAGACCCCCAAAACCAAAATATGACCCTTTTTAATGTATAATAGGGGCTCTTTAATACCCAAACGTGTGTTTATTGCAAAGGTGATTTGGGGTAAGTTGGCATCTTACATATCAAACCTTTTAATCTCCTTCACAAATACTTACAGCACCAGATCTGTCATCTACACGATTAAAAGTCCCAAATGTTTGCTCAGATCTTAAATAATGTGCTTCCTCTTTTTATCCCCCATGTCATTGCCATCCTTGGGTCCTTTTCAACATGTTCTGAAATCGGTTTTAAATGAGTCTTGTACATACTTTAGTCTTGCTTTTATTCGTTTGCTTTGTAGCTTGTTGTGTGTGCAGCTTCGTGTGCTGGTATCTTGACCAGGTCTCCCTGGAAGAAGATCTCTCGAATGGGATTCTTCTTGGATAAATAAAGGACAATGAAAATAACACAAATAAAAACTCCTTGATTGGAAGGGAATCCTGCATAACAGGCTTTATCATTGGCTGTTGGCTTGGCATGCCCTTGAAAGTGCACTAAAGTACAGTTTTTGCATTTTCATGCAGACAGAGATTTTTTTTTAAAACAAAGGCGGGAAAACTGCAGTGTACATGTGGACGTGTCCTCAAACTGCAGTCCGGTGGGATTTTCTGCCCTTCTGGCTGTCCTGAAACCACCTGTGCTTTATGTTTGTGTGCACTCAGGCCGGCTCCTCTGTATCTTCACCTCCATATGGCCATCAGATCCCCATTACACCTTTAGCATGCGCTGCTTTGACCTTTATACTCTCTGTGTGTGTCCACAGACCTATTTAAGACACTGAAGCATCTAGAAACTGACCAATGTGGCACACACACACACACACATAATCAAGACCATACCTCTGCTAACAAAACTAGCGAGACATCTTACTGGCTACAAAGGCAGGATCTCTGATTAATCTTTCACACATATTCCACATGAGAAGAGCCAAATATTTAATTGTTTGATATCATCTTGTTGCTAAGCTAACGGGGAAGAAAGGTTGGGAAAAATACTGATATTTCACAATGCATCCTGTAAAGTAATATGCAAAGCTGCCATACAATCTGGCCAAATGAAGCAACATTTAAAGTCTTGGAAGTCCACTGTGGACCACTGACCAGTCAAGCAGTACTCTGACTCTGTAGTTCCCTTAACAACTGACCTTATCTTGGTCTCTCTAGTCAAATGTACTTGATAGTAGAGACCCTAAAGGCCAGGGCACACCAAGCCGACAGGTCAGAGAGTGTTCTGATTGGTTATTCAGCAGCGAATCAGAACAAAACTAAAGTGACCAAACCAAGCAAACGGGTCAAACAAAGTCTCCTTGAAGGAAAGTCTGCTCACTCTGAGGACGTACCAGCAAGGTCAACAAAGTCCTGTCTAAATTTTGACACTGCCCACTGCACCTGGTCAGTACCTGGATGGGACACCACATGGGAAAGCTAGGTCACTGCTGGAAGTGGTGTCAGTGAGGCCAACAGGGGGCGCTCAACCTGCGATCTGTGTGAGTCCCAACACCCCAGTATAGTGAAGGGGACTCTATACTGTCAGTGAGCGCCGTCTTTCAAATGAGACGTTAAACTGAGCTCCTGACTCTCTGTGGTTGTTAAAAATCCTAGGATGTCCTTGGAAAAAGAGTAGGGGTTTAACACCGGCGTCCTAGCCAAATTTTTCTCTGTCCATCCCAGCTGGTGTGTGGTGTGCAGTGTTGTGCAATATGGCTGCCGTCACATCATCTAGCTGGATGCTGCACACTGGTGCTGGATGAGGAGATTCCCCCCAAACGTGTGTGAGTCCAGAAAAGCGCTATATAAAATGTAAGGAGTTATTCATTCATTCATTCTCTTGTCGGCTTAGTCCCTTTATTATTCTGGGGTCGCCACAGCGGAATGAACCGCCAACTTATCCAGCATATGTTTTATGCAGCGGATGCCCTTCCAGCTGCAACCCATCTCTGGGAAACATCCATACACACTCATTCACACTCATTCACTACAATTTAGCCTACCCAATTCACCTGTACCGCATGTGTTTGGACTGTGGGGGAAACCGGAGCACCCGGAGGAAACCCACACCAACACGGGGAGAACATGCAGACTCCACACAGAAACACCAGCTGACCCAGCCGAGGCTCAAACCAGTGACCTTCTTGCTGTGAGGCGAATGTGCTATCCACTAAGGAGTAAGGAGTTACTGATTATTATTATTAATTTCTAGTTTGCTCTACTGTCTGTGCACAAAGATTGACACGGCAACAATCTCCTTTATGACCAAAACCAAACCAAACACAACCTTTGCGAACACTGAAGGACACGATATGAGCTGTGATGTTTTTTTCTCTTGTATAAAATCAATGCAGACACACAGTATTCCCCAAAGGAGAGGCTATAATATAATAAACAAGCGCATCTGCACACCCCCCACCCCCACAGCAGCGCACAGCTATAAAGACTCACGACTGGCTATTTCAAGAGTTCCCCTCAGCTGATGATTGATTATAAAGCGTATTCAGCATGCTGTCCCGGGAGAGAGCCCTGAGCTCATAAGATCCTCGAGCCCAGGGCTCCCTCCTGTTTGCAGGGCAAGAGGGGAGTTTGAGCTCAGGTAGATCTCTATAACCCTCCACCCTCCTGCTGCTTAAGAATTGCTATGAGGGTATGCTGCTGCTGGTGGAATTTGACTATGGTGCTGATTTGTTTTAGTCAGTTTGCTTATGTCTCAGGTGTTGGACTGTGGGAGGAAATTGGAGGACCCGGGGAAAACCCACGCGAGCACAGGGAGAATGTGTAAACTCTGTACAGAAATGTCAACTGGCCGAGTAGAGGCCCGAACCAGAGGCATTCTTGCTGTGAAGCAACAGTGCTAGCCACTGGGCCGCCGTGCCACCCTATAGAGGAAAAGGAAGGAGAGGGGGTGGAAGGGGGGATTCTTCAAGACGAAGATGACGAAGGTAAGAGGCTTCGGTTATTTATACTAAGTTGGGAATCGTCTGATTGGTGGATAGTGCGTTAGCTTGACTCTGGGTCAGCCGTGTCAATAATAAGCACATGATCCTCTCGAAATTAGTTTATAAATAAACTTCACTACGAATTGTAGGCGGGGCTTCCTTTGCTATGTCAGCCATACTGAGCGTGGCACCAGTGAACTCTCTTCATATGCCTACAGTCTTTGGCTGCGTCCGAAACCGTATACTTCCATACTATACAGTACGCTAAAATCAGTATGCGAGCCGAGTAGTATGTCCGAATTCCTAGAATTGGAAAATCAGTATGCGAGAAGTACCCGGATGACCAACTACTTCAGACGAGATTCTGAAGTGCACATCCCATGCACGCCACGCTATCCCATGATGCCCTGAGAATTCATGAATGGGAGTGAAGCGACGCAACTGAGGCAGGTAGGTCACGTGACCATGACAAAATGGCGGACGTAGTACGTCTGAATTCCATTCATACTTCTCACATTCATACTGTATAGAGCGCACTCTTCTATTGGCCAAGCAGTACGGTTAAATTCAAATGCAGTACCTACTGAGTAGTAGGCGGTTTTGGATGCAACCTTTAATTCAACACACAGAGGCCGACAGCGATTACGCTGCACTTCTCGAACATCTGCAAACGATATGGATTATTCGATTATGAGGTATATTAGCGATTCTCCCCGTAGTGAACGACGAGAACTGTGAAAATGCTACTAGACGCTGCTTTGATTACGCTTTGTTTGTGCGCATCATGAGCTATGACTAGGGCCAGACGGAATCTGCAGACATTTTTTGCTATTTCTGCGGAGTATTTAGTTAAAAATCTGCGGATTTATGCGGAATGACTTTGAGAGTATCATAACTAAAACCTTAATATATGAAATAAAAAGTAATGCCTTTTTAACTGTTATTTAATGTTTACAATGCAAATCCAATTAGATCCACTTTATTTAGTAAACAAAGCAAGTCTCTCAGATAAAATCTCTACTAAAAGACAGAAAATTTTACTTCTCAAACTGTATTGTAAATAAATCATATCAATATTTTCATATTAGTCAATATTATTACTGAAATTAATTTAAAAACTGAATAAATATACATTTACACACATTTACACTCATAAATAAACAGAATCAATGATGGGCTAAAAATCTGCGGAATTCTGCGCGCGCAGATTCCGTGTGGCCCTAGCTATGAGGAATGAGAGAACAGATACTGCCCTCTGCTGGTGCGGAAACACACTCCCTCTCACGCAAAAGCACAACACACACACGTTCGTTTCAGACGGCTGACGTCTTATTTAAAACAAGAGTCCGGATTCACACAATATTCTCAAGAAGTAAGTTAAATACATTCTGAGAAGTTCGTAAAGACTTTCGCAAGAGCAATTCATTAACAAAACAACGTACGATCTCAAATCTGCTCCTGAAGGACCCGTGAGCTGCTGTGAAATGTGCAGCGCTGCTTGATGCTTGACGTAATCCGACATATGAAGACAGGGCGGGGCATATAGAAGCTCCTCCCCTTTTTAAAAAGCCAATAGCGTGCTGTTTTTCTCACAGCTCTACCAGTGAGAGCGGTAGAGCATTAAATGAAAAGCCAATGAGAAGAAGGGGCGGGGCATGTCAGATACTAGAGAGTATTTGATTGGTCAGATTTGATGGGAAACTGAATGTGAGGTGATGTGATTTAAACGATGCATTAAGGGTCATATCAGGGTCATATACACAGCTCTGGAGACACTCGCTTACAGATATCCTTAAGACCACACACTGACATGTTCATTTGATGTAATATTGTAGCATGTGCTGTGTGTTTGTGCTGCAGATCTGCCGGCGGCTCTCACCGGGGGTCTGGAAGTTGAGTCTGCGTAACTCCACGGGGTCGGTGGGATGATGGGACGGCATCTCTTTACCGCTGGGCAGACTGCCTTTCCTGGCCTCGGACTCGGCCCTTTTCCTGTAAATACATGCAGTGATTCAGCTTCAGCACTACAGCAGCTGTGTTCAGCCTATTGAAGCAGCTCTGGAGTGGTCAAACACACACACACACACACACACACAGCTCTGCGCTGGACATGTAAATGAGACGTGTCCTGCTGTGTAGTGCACTACAGCTCTTCTGCTCTTACCTGTCTGGCTGACTGCTCCAGTGAAGCAGAGGAGGAGAACACAGAGTCAGTACGCAGAACACACACACACACACACACACACACACACACAAATGCACATACACACATGCACGCACATGCAGACACAAACACTTATGCAGGCACTTATGAACACAAACCACACACTCAGACACACACGCATGCACACACACACACTTATATACAAACACGTACTTATGCAAACACACACATATATACATGCCCCCACCAACACACACACACACACACACACACACACACACACACACTTATGTACGCACACTACACTTGCATGCGTGTGTTTGTGTATGTTTATATACACACACACATGTACTTATGCAAATAAACACACATACATGCATGCACACTCACATGCTTAAGTACACACACACACTTATAGACACACATGCACACACACACACTAATGCACACGCACACACACACGCATGCACACACAGAAACAAACACTTATACACACACACACACACATACTGATGCAAGCACACACATGCATGCATACACACGCACATACTAATGCATGCAAACACACACACACCCTTATGTATGCACCCACCCTTATACACACACACATATATACGCACACGTACACACAAAAACACACATGTGCAGTCAGTCATGCACACACACACAGATCAATACATGCACATGCACTTTTACACACACGAGCACACCCTTATGAACGCACATACACACACACTCAAGTGCATGAACAGACACAGGCATATATGCACACACGCACGCACACACACACACAATTTTAATTGAACGTATGCATGGACACACACATTCAATTGATACATGCACACACAAGCAGTTGTGTTGCTTCAATGTTTTTGTAGAAACATCAGTATAACAGCAGCATTTACTTCAGATAGACACATTATTTTAAGAGATAAAAATAAAATTAAAGAAAATAAAAAAATTAAATTAAATTAAATAAATAAAATAAGATAAAATAAAATAAAACAAACAAAATAATTAATTAAAATAATGAAATAAAATTAAATTAAAAAATAAAATAAAATAATACATTTAATAAAGTAATAAAAAATAAAAAATAATAAAACTAAATAAAATTAAATTATAAAATACAATTATAATAAAATAATTAAATTAAATTATTAAATTAAATTAAAATAAATTAAATAAAAGTAAATAAAATTATAAAATCAAATTATAAATAAAATAAAATAAAATTATAAAATAAAATAATCAAATAAAATAATAAAATAAAATAAGATAAAATAAAATAAAATTAAATTAAAATAATTAAATTAAATAATAAAATAAAACAAAATAAAAAAATAAAAATAATAAAAATAATAATAAATAATAAAATAAAATAATTAAATAAAACAATAATAAAATTAAATAATAAAATTAAATAATAAATAAAATGAAATAAAATAAAAAACAATAAAATAAAATAAAAAAATGATAAAATAATAAAAGTAAATATTAAAATAAAATAAAATAAAAAAATAAAATAAAAAATGAATGAATGAATAATATAATGTAATATAATAATATATAATGTAATATCATATATTATAATATAATATAATATAATATATAGATACAGTATAATAAAAGCGTGATGTTTCTGATGATGTTTTTCAGCTCTTCTTCTTCTGTGTTTCTGCTTGTCCTGAGTGTGTGTGTGTGTGTGTGTGTCGTGCAGTGAGCGTGTGTCTTGTGTTGTTGACATTGTAATATTACACTATGAGATGTGTGCATGAGTCCGTGACATTGATTCTGTGATTAACAAATAAATCTGCCATCAGAAGACATCAAATAACCCTGGATATATGAAGGACCCCGCCGCCATAGATGTTCAGCTCAGTGCCTGAGCGTAAATTACAGCAGATGATCAGATCAGTCTATATTCAAATGAGCAGCGGGGGATTATTAAAGACACGCAAAACTGCAGAAACACAAGGAGAAAGAGCACCGCAAACACAAACGTGCTTCATTATCCTTCTCTACGTGCCTTTCATCTGTTATTGAGTCTGAATAATCTGGAAATCAGTCATTAAATCAGCCATTATTAGGAGCTACAGTAGTTATACGAGACTGTTTATAGTGTCAAATAAAGCTGATTCTTGTAAAACATATTCACTCACCGGCCACTTTATTAGGTACACCTGACTAGTACCGGTCGGACCCCTTTTGCCTCCAGAACCCCCTTAATCCTCCATGGCAGAGATTCAACAAGCTGCTGGAAATATTCCTCAGAGGTTTT
>CAIGQQ010033491.1:0-14304 GCA_903798035.1 Danio albolineatus | reverse complement strand
GTCGAGCATTATATGTTTTTTTTTTCCTCTAGTGTTTTTTTTTTTTTTTAATTTAATAGTATGTGGAAAAGGTAATATTCACCTCAATCAAAACAAAAACAAGCCGAGTAGACTACATAATTATACTTTTAGAAATACAGTTGAAGTTAGAATTATTAGCCCCCTAAATTATTAGCCCCCCTGTTTATTTTTTCCCCTAATTTCTGTTTGGCAGAGAGAAGATTTCCTCAACACATTTCTAAACATAACCGTTTTAATAACTCATTTCTAATAACTGATTTTTTTTTTTATCTTTGCCATGATGACAGTAAATAATACTTTACTAGATATTTTTCAAGACACTTCTATACAGCTTAAAGTGACATTTAAAGGCTTAACTAGGTTAATTAGGTTTATTAGGTAGGTTAGGGTAATTAGGCAAGTTATTGTATATCGATGGTTTGTTCTGTAGACTATTGAAAGAAAAATATAGCTTAAAGAGGCTAATAATTTTGACCTTAAAATGTGGTGTTTAAAAAAATTAAAAACTGCTTTTATTCTAGCCGAAATAAAACTAATAAGACTTTCCAGAAGAAAAAATATTATCAGACATACTGTGAAAATGTCCTTGCTCTGTTAAACATCATGTCGGAAATATTTAAAAAAGAAAAAAAAATCAAAGGGGGGCTAATAATTCTGACTTCAACTGTAAGTCAATTAAAAAGTTGACCAAATATACCAACACTTTTCTGCCAGTATTAGTCATCAATGCTGTACTTACCTAACAGGCACAGAATGTCAACATGATGTCAGATTAACGTTTTACTCCAACGGTGTGGGACATTGCATTTTGTTTGGAAACTATGGTCCGTTTTAGGCGACATTGTACAGTTAAATTCAGCCTTTTTTACTACAACAGCTGCATATATTTGCAAGAGGCAAGCTACTGTCCGAGCACTCTCTAATCGATCGCATTTCAAGCGGCGTAAGCCCTATTTAGAATGCCAAGCGAGACACATGCTGCCTATTTAAAAAAGCTCAGGCATAAAGGTATAAAGCTCGGGCATAAAGGTGCACTTTAACTCATGTTAAACGCCGGTGATACCTTAGGCCTTTTCTCTTGTATGACGAGTGTTTTCATCCCTGCAGATCGACTGGTTTGCGCTAAATCAGGGAGTAAAATTGTTACAATGATGCTTGCTGTATACGGTAGTTAGCTTTTAAAGCGGAATGTTTCAGAACGAACCAAAACTGATATACGAGTAGACTAAACATGTCATTCGTTGACCAGAGTTAGGTTTATTTTCCTCGATTCCGCTCATAGCTGTCACATATGTTATTATTGTTATTTTAAATGACCATTTTGAGCTCTTCTGTCAATGGTAAAGGTGCGCTTCATGGCAAAATTGATAGTGAAAGCAACGACGGCTTCTGTCATTTACAGTGCAACACGGAAACTTTTAGTGTAAACATTACTGTGCTTTTTTATTACTATAAGAAGGTTACAAAACAATTGTAAGGGCAAATGATGGACATCATTTACAGAACGTGACCTGATATCTGATATCTATGACAAACATCCCGTTTAAAAAATCAGCTTTTTTTCATTCATGACATTTACCACAATTGATAGCTGTGCATCAGGTTAGGATTTAACACACTTGAACATGTTCTTCACGGTCAGAGATTAATACATAGTAAAAGTTATTTCAGTTTGGTGAACTAATATCAACCCTATATCCAGTTTATGCAAAAAGAAAACTTTTATTAATGAACAAAGTAAACCAACTGACGATTATTTAATTAAATGGATAGTTCACCCAACATGAATAATTTATTTCTACTGTTGAAAACAAAAGAAGATTCTTTAAAGTATTTTATTTTGTGTTCAACAGAATAAAGAAAGTCAAACACGTTTGGAACAAGTGAAGGCTGAGGGAGTAAATGATGACAGTTTTCAGTTTTGGGTGAATTATCCCTTTAACACTATTATAATTTCTCCCCCTTTTTCTGAAATTCAAAGTCTGCCACAGGTTTCCTGAGAAGAGTCTGTGCATCCAGAACCAACAACATCTGACAGATTTCTGCAGGGACACCACTGTCTGCCCAGGCACACTACAAAAAAGAGAAACGTACCAGAATGCACCAGCTATAACATAGTAAACTTTTTAGCATTTGGGATTGAAGATAGCTTGAGTGCTTAGTGTGACGGTCTTGCCTGGGCGGTCAATTTGCTCCATTACATTAGTATAAAACTAAACTAATGAAACAGCTTCTATAGATTACACAAGTATTTTTTTTTAATCTAATGAATGCTATAGGGGAAGAATATTTGTTTGTTGTGAGAATCAGTTTCTTAAAAAATTTAATAAAAATAATGATAAAACCTACAATCTTGCCCAAAGACACATGCAACTTCTCCTGTACACTTAAAGGGGACTTAGAGTGTATGATGTAGATGAATATGTTGTTTCTGACTGCTAACATGGGCAGTGTTAACTAACCTCATTTTACAACACTCCCGGTGGCCCATATTTGTTAACGTTAGTTTCTTTCTCACACAATCGCTGGAGGTAAAATAATGATTTTCTGATATCTCTATATTTGCAGATGTAAAATTAACCCTGAAAAGATATGAAAGGCTTATATAAAGTGATATATACTGTATTTTTAATAGGACAAAAAGTTATATGTTCTACACATATAGTGCAAGCACCAACTAAATAGCTTGGCCCCCCTCTGTAAACTGTGGCCCCACCTTGGCCCCTGCCTAAAATTCCTAGATCTGCCACTGATTGACAGAGCTGAAAGGGTGGGATGTATAAGTAAAGTATACTTGTGTACAATTTTAAGCATATATTTCTGAGAACAAAACCTCAATACATTATAGACTGTACAAAATTATGTTTTATCTGAAAGCATCAATTTCAAGGCAAGGCAAGGCAAGGCAAGTTTATTTATATAGCACATTTCATACACAGTGGCACATCAAAGTGCTTTACATAAGCAGAAATAAAATCGAAGTATAAGAAAATAAAATCAAATAATAAAAAAATGGATAAAACAGATTAAAATGAGTTAAAACAAGTTATGAAAGAATGAAAAGAAAAGAAAGACACAATAGTGCGATCTGTCTGACGTAGCACAGTGCTCATTCAGTAAAGGTGTGTTTTCAGTCATAATTTGAATGTGCCTAATGTTGGAGCACATCTGATCATTTCTGGAAGCTGATTCCAGCATCGAGGGGTGTAATAGCTAAAAGCAGATTCACCCTGCTTTGACTGAACTCTTGGAGTTTCTAGTTTATATGATCCTAAATATCTGAGTGATCTATTAGGTTTGTATTGATTCAGCATATCTGTAATGTATTGAGGTCCTTGGCCATTTAGTGATTTATAGACAAGTAATAATACTTTAAAATCTATTCTGAAAGTAACTGGGAGCCAGTGTAGAGATCTGAGGACAGGTGTGATGTGCTCTGATTTCCTGGTTCTGGTCAAAATCCAGGCCGCAGCATTCTGGATGAGCTGCAACTGTCTGACTGTCTTTTTGGGAAGTCCAGTGAGTAGGCCATTACAGTAATCCACCCTGCTGCTGATAAAAGCATGAATAAGTTTCTCTAAGTCTTCACTGGAAACAAAACATCTAATTCTTGCAATGTTTTTGAGATGATAGTATGCTGATTTAGTTACTGCTTTGACATGACTGTTGAAACTCAGATCTGACTCCAGACTCACACCAAGATTCTTGACCTTATTTTTTGTTGTATGACCCTTAGAGCCGAGGTACGCATTCACCTTGAGAACCTCATCTCTGTTCCCAAATGTAATGACTTCAGTTTTCTCTTTGTTTAACTGAAGGAAGTTTTGGCACATCCAATTGTTAATTTCATCAATGCATTGGCAGAGGGTGTCAATGGGGCTGTAGTCATTAGGCAGTAAGGCTATTTAGATCTGAGTGTCATCAGCATAGCTGTGGTAGGAGATTTGGTTCTTTCTCATTATTTGGCTCAGAGGGAGCATATAAAGGTTGAACAGGAGAGGTGCCAGAATTGAGCCTTGTGGGACTCCACATGTCATGGGTGTCCACCTCGACCTATGGTCACCTATACTGACATAGTAACCTCTCCCTTCAATGTACGATCCGAACCATTTGAGGACCGTCCCAGACAGCCCAACCCAGTTTTTCAGCCTATCCAGAAGTATGCTGTGATCGACAGTGTCGAATGCAGCACTGAGGTCGAGCAATACCAGCACTGTTAGTTTGCCTGAATCTGTATTTAGGCATATATCATTGATTATCTTTATAAGGGCGCTCTCTGTACTGTTATGTGCTCTGAAACCAGATTAAAATTGTCTAAACACCCCTTGAAGTTTAAGAATTTCTTAATCTGGTTAAAAACAACTTTTTCAATGATTTTGCCAATGAAAGGGAGATTTGAGATTGGCCTGTAGTTGCTCAGTAGGGTGTTATCCAGGTTGCTCTTTTTCAATTTCATACACATTCTGTTCTTAAACAGTAAATCTTCTTTTTAAAATAATTTCTATATAACAATCAGATACTGAATACTGGATTTTCGATCAAATAGATACAACCTTGGTGAGAATGAAGCACTCAGAAACATTCTTAAAAATAACTACTTATAGATAACACAACTTGGCGTAGAGCTGAGGAAGGATGTCATTTGTTTTCTACATGACCATATAGGGCGAAGCTGAACTTACCAGACATTACATCAGATTTAAGTGACTTCTTGATTCCCGTTTTTATCCACTAGGTGCCACATGAGTAATAAACTCATTATGATTTGTCCAAAAACCCCAAAAGCTACAGGAAAGTCGAAATGAGACCTAATTATTCACAAAAGCAAGGGTGGGCAAAGTTTTTGCCACATGGGCCTTAATGGGCTTTAAATAGCAAAAGATCATAAGCTATAATTCCCATTGAGATATGATATGTAGTCATACTTATGCAAAACAATTCTGTGACTGATGAGAGTTTTTAGACATTGCCTAAAGTATTGTTCTACAAAAATACTTTTTTTAAATTAATATTTAATAAGGTCTGTAAACAGAGATACAGTAATATTATTTTATTTAATTAATTCAAAGTTTATTTGTATAGTGCTTTTTCAATAATCATTGTTTCTACATCATTGCATTAAAATCAAATGAAGTTAAAGTCACAATCAAATTTTATTATATACATAGTTAACCAGCATATAGGTTTAATAAAGTGTATTTGTGTATTTAGTGTATGTGTTGTCCTGGAAATAGTATTTCTTACAAAATATCTAGTGTATTAAAACGGGGAGGAGGAGTGTGTTCTACAGGTGGTTGTCAAGCCCACTCACCTGCATGGAGCACACTCGTACATCATACATGAGTACTGAGCCTCGATCATTATCAGGAAGGCTTGACCTCCTTTAGTAGACTTTGCTATTTTGAGTACCACCAGCAGCTTTGAGTTTTGAGATCTTAAAGAAGGTTTGTTAGATAAACAGGAGCGGGATAATATAAAGCTTTAATGGTAAGAAGCAATATTTTATAATCAACATGGAACTTAACAGGCAGCCAGCGTAAGGAGGACAAAATTGGTGTGATATAATCATATCTTACACTAACTGAAGTTTATTAATGGAGAATGCTGGGCAACCAGTGAACAGAACATTACAGTAATCCAGCCTAGAAGTCATAAAAGCATGAACTAGCTTTTCTGCATTTCAGATGGATAGCATTTGTAACTTAGCGACATTTCTCAGATGAAAGTTTGTAACATGGCATGATATGATTTTTAAAAGTTAAGTTGCTGTCTAATATACAGTAACAACCATATCTTTTACAGTATAGCTAATACTAACATTGTGTCTCTCTAATTGCAGGTTGAGTTGATCGAGTTGACACAGATCTGTTGTGTACATTATAATGACATATTATAATTTTCTGTTCGTAAATGCTAATAATTATAATATATTTATCTTAAAATTGGAACACTGTAAAAAGCATTTAACCGATTCTTTTATTATTATTATAATGTACATACAGTACTGTAAAATTTACTTGTGTGCAATGTGTTTACTCATTTACCCAGTCAACTGTTGAAGTCTGTTGAAGTCACCTTCAAACTGTTGAAGTTTTACCATTTTTTAATACACTCAGATGGTATTTAGGTCTGGCAATACACTGTAAAAAAATTTATGACAAAACATCAAGATGACAAATAATTTTTATTTCGTTTTAAGGTATTTTAACAAAGTAATCAGGTTTAAACCAAACATTTAACTCAATATTTTTAGTTTTGTTTGATTCATGTAAGTTGAGAGAAATAAAAAAAAGTCCATTTGAGGCAACTGAAAAATGTAAGGCAGCAAGATATTTTTAGTGTAACGTTTTTAGCTTAGCTTAGCATAGAAAATTGAATCGGATTAGACCATTAGCATCTCTCTCAAAGAGTTCAAAAAAGAGTTAGAATAATGTCCCTATTCATACAATAATTTGATTCTTTGGTAGTTACGAGTATGAAGATCAAATAAAAAGTTACTCTCATTCTGGTGCAATAATCAAGAAACTTTGTTGCTGTACCATGGCTGCAGCAGGGGCAATAATATAACACATTGTTGTTACCTTTTTACCTAGCTGGGGACTTTTTTCAGGATATTTTTGAAATGAGCCTATGTCCAAAAAAAAAAAAATCAATGTACATTTAACTCAATTTGAGCTTAACTTAACACTCCTTGGGTGTACATACTGTAAGACTCCCGCCATTTAGAGTTAAAATAATACCTTCTTTCCCAGAGATGGGTTGCGGCTGGAAGGGCATCCGCTGCATAAAAAATATGCTGGATAAGTTGGCAGTTGATTCCGCTGTGGCAACCCCAGATTAACAAAGGGACTAAGCTGACAAGAAAATGAATGAATAATACCTTCTAAAGTGAGAAATTCGTACATTACTCACAGAGTTCATTTTATCACAGTACGAGTTTATTCTTACCTCAAACTGGAGTGTGTGTTACTCTTCAAAGCGTTAATATATTACCTTTTTTTCTATATTATCAATTGGTGTGTGTGACAGACAACAGTGATCAAATATATTAAAAATAGTTTTCATTTATTAAATGTTCATTAATCTTTTCAGAAATAATTTCAATACATTCACCTCATTTTAAAATGCAACAAGACATGTTACAAGATTAAGTAAAACATACCTGTACTGGTTTCATCACTGTTTGTCCGAAAAAACTGGTTTGAGTGAAAATGGACTTTCAATCACTAGTGGGAAATACACTGCATATTGGCTTAAAAGTTTAATACTGAAAAAAAAACTTAAATATACGTTCTTTCACACTCAAACTGAACAACACCAAAAAAATCAGGTCACACTTTGGTCCATTTGTTGAGTTTAAGTTACATTGCATCTACATGCCAACTAATTCTCATTAGATTATAAGTAGACTGTTATCTTGGGGTAAGGATTAGTGTAAATTGACATGTACTTGCAAAGATTATTATAGTCAGTTAAATGTCTGTTGAAGGGTTGTTAACTGTCAGTATCAACAGATATTAAGCAGACAGTCTACTAATACTCAAATGGACCATCAAAATAAAGTGTTACCAAAAATCACACTGTATATTTAACACTGGAGTTTTTGCTGTGTAGTTAACATTTAACTCAAAGTATGCACTTTTAACGGCAATTCCAGATTGAAAGAAAAATGTTTGTCGCTTTAATTTTATTAATTTTTATAATATCTACTCAAAGAACAAGACATTGATGGCATCATGCATCAATAGCTGGACAGCTTTCGTGAAATGTCTCCTTATCAGTTGATGAATGGACTTCCCTTTCATGACATTTTTTTCAGGCACCACTGGGACAGCCTCATCAGGACCCAGTGCTTTCCAGCAGCCATTTTTGCTTACTTGTACGTTGTTTATGTACCTGGCTGACTCCTTAATGTCATGATCTTTAACTAGTAATGATTTTCAATAAGAAAAGATGGTGTGACATTTTCATCGCTGCCTGGCTCATCCAACACTTTGAGAGAAAGGTTATAAGTATTGGCATGTTGCTTCCTCGACATATTTATTCTGGCATCATCATCTTTTCCTTGACCAATTTGTACTGAGAGCAATGTGCATTAATATAATAAATTTAAAAGATGCTGCCTTATTATTATAACACTGTATTATTGGTGTAACATCAAATGCTGGATTAGAAGGAACTGCAAGAGCTGAAACTACAAAAAAAAATTTTTACAGCTTGCTAGTACCAGGTTGTACCCAATTTTGCCTTCAGAATATCTTGAATTCTTCATGCTTTAGATTCAACACAGCTTTGGAAAATGCTGCAGTTTTGTTGGCTGAACATCCATGATGTGAATGTCCTGTTATCCACATCTAAAAGATGCTCTGTTCTATTGATATACTCAATAATCCTGCACAAAGAGTCCCAAAGTGTGACTAAAGAACATCCCCCACAAACCACCAGTGGTCTGAACTGTTGATAAAAGGCTGGATGGATCTATGCTTTCATATTATTATTACAGAATTCTGACCATACTTTCCCAAAAAAGTTGAGAGTCATAAAGTTACAGCGCTTTTTTAAATGTTCTGTTCTGCATACAGTTGAAGGTATGTGAACCCCATGTACAGTTGTGCTCAAAGGTTTACATAACCCTTGAAGAATCTGATTAAATGTAAATAATTTGAGCAAAGTAAAAAAAAAAAGGTTTAACACTTACTGAGGCTCCAGAAGGAAACACAAGGCATTAAGAGCTGGAGGATGAAAACGTTTATAATCTGATGATCAACTTAAATTGCACTTAATTTGTGTTCTGGGCATACCTGTCAACCCTCCCGTTTTTCCCGGGATACTCCCGTGATTTACAGTTCTATCCCGATATAATCCCTTAAAGGTAATTTCCCGTATTTCTCCTGTATTTTCAGTCTTTCTCTGAAGGGTGGCAATAAACAGAGCTGATCCTCCCTATATGCAACACATACAGCGGAACCACCAGGGGCCGCCTGTTGCTCTTAAATATGAGTCAGTTTTGTGCTTTCATTTTATTTAGGCATTAAAAACTGAAATAAAAAATAAAAACGACGGGATTCCCTTTCCTTTTCATTACAGGTGTCGTCGCTCCTCCTATGCAATCCTCAAAACAGTCATAAAGCGCTGCGTGACTGTCAGCTGACACACTCCATAGTGATAAACAGATGCTGTATCCCATATGGATTCTGTACATGTACTGGGTTTTGGGTGCATGTTTGAACAGACATATACACATAATTAATAATGATAACATCTAAAGATGTTGATCTTGATGGGATTTTTTTTTTTAAACACAACTAATTTTGTCCTAAATGAGCATAAAACATTAGGAAAGCAATCGAATGCTTTCATTATAACATTAGATGTGTGCATTTATAAGGTGACACCTCTGTTATTTAATATAATCAAACCAAAAAATCTAAATAAATGAGATTCATTCGTTGCTCTTTATTCAGAATGTGTAAGTTATACAGTGAGAAAAAGATTAATGAGATTTGATAACTTGATTCTATTTCTTTATAATAGCTAATTTTAATAAGCTAAACTGTTTGCTAATGTAGACTTTTTTTTTTTTTGCTAATGTAGACTATTTATTTTTTCACACTTCACAATAAGGTTCATTAGTTAATGTTAATAATCTGCAGAAGATGCTGGAATGCTAAAGAATCTGCAGGAGATTTCTGAAGAACAGCAGTCAGTTTAACTGTTCAGATCAAACAAGAGACTCATGTACAACCATCACTAAGCAGAAAAGCATTCGTAGATCATCAGGAAACCACACACAGTATAATGAAAACCAAGAGTATGTAAACTTTTGCAGAGGGTTATTTTAATAATTTCACGTAGATCACGTAATTTTTTGTGTAATGAACTATATGTAAATATATTTTATGTAAAATACCTTACTCGGGACAGTGCTAGAAAAATAAATTGCATTTTGTATGATCTCTCTTATTTTACAAACTTTATTTGCATAGACTTGCACCTCAATATATTGCTGACCTCTTTAAACCTTATGCTGTGTCAAGATCCCTCCACCTTTGTAACTAATTGCTTTGTTCTGTCCCCTGATCCCATTTAAACAGGTTTAAGGGTGACCAAGCTTTTACAGTTGTGGCCACTAAAACAGTAGAATGCACTTCCAGTAGCCCTGAGATCTCGTGTTGGACATTTTTTAAGTCTAGATTGAAGTCTAATACATCTCTTTAGACTCAGATGTGTAAAAAGAACTTACCGATGTTACTCAAGTGAAATTTCAAATCCTGAATGAAAATTGTATTCAATCAAAAAAGAAGTATCTGGACACAAACATGCACTAATAAAATTAAAGGAAAAAGTCCCTCATTAAAACTATACTTGTTTGTTAAACAAGTAAATGTCACAACAATTTAAGCTGTGAATCTCTCACAACACAAAGTGGATGAAATACATCCTGTACAATGTTTTATTCTGCTTTAAAACTGTTTGTATTTAATTGCATCGAATGAATTTGGATTCAGATGTGCCTTGATGCCTTCCTGCCTTGGAATGCTAGCTCTGAAGGAAGCATTTTAGAACTTTTGGGCGCAGCAGGGTCAAGGTCAATGTGCTGTGCATTGTGGTGGAACATGATGTCACTTCCAAAGGACCAATGAACTGTAAATTAATCTCATTGGCAAAATAAATCACATTTAAATGAAACTTTGCATCAACACAACCCCATTAGTTTGCGATGGAAAATAGACTGAAATTATCTCCAAAAATGACGACATTTTGATTGTAAATAATATTGCATTGATTAGAAGAGGTGTGTTTTTAATGCAAGCAAAAGAACAGTTAACCCCAAACTGAAAATGCTGTCATCATTTACTCCTTCACTTGTCACAAATCTGTTTGAACTGCTTTCCTCTGTTACACAAACAAAAATTATTTGAAAAATGCGGAACCTGTAACCATTCACTTCCATAGTATTTGTTTTTCCTACTGTGGAAGTCAATGGTTACAGGTTTCTAACATTATTTATTTTATTTTATTTTTATTTCTTTATTTTTTTCAAAATAACTTCTGTAGTTGAACAACAAAAGAAACCTGTAAAAGTTTAAAATCACCTGAACGTGAGTAAATAGTGGAAAAAATGGATAAACTATCCCTTTAAGTAAAAATATAAATTTTTAATTGTACTCAAGCAAAGTACAAATACCCCACAAAAAACTTTCAAGGGGAGCTTTTGTGCAAAAATCCCTTTTATAAGAGGTTTAAGCACAGTCCACCACTAGGAGTGATAGATATTTTGCCTCAACTCAATTAGGCTAACTCAACAAGGGGAAATGTAACTTTAGCCATTGATTAAGCACTGTGAGTAGCCCGTTTCAGCATTGTGATTTGAATTCAAGCCCACTTAATGTTTCATTTGATCTGTGAACATTATTTGTGACCTGTTTTGTTCTGGTACCAGGTTATTTATTTACCATGCTATTTAAAGTTGTGCCAGATTGTTTTTCCTCCTTTTTTGAGTCCTGAGGCAGACATCCCAAGTCTCCCAGAAGTTCCGTGAGTTTCTCGCAAATGCAGAGACTCCCGGATGCCCGGAAACTAATGATAACGTCCTGGAAATTGCGCGTCTCTCTCCCGCTCCTCAAATATGTCGCGCACCCCTCTCCACCACATCCCTCCTTGCTCTTCACCACACAAGTCGCGTGCATTCTGCCTACACCCCACATGGTCTTCAGTTATGCTAAAACCTGTTTGAAACAATAAATGCTTAACGTCGCATAGTCTGTCTGAGTCCGTCCTCATTTCGGAGTGTAGCCTAAATATAGTCATAAATGCTGGTTATTCTGACAAGAGACTCAGTTTTTGTTGTGTTTAGTTGCTTTAATAGTGTCGACCACTATTTTCTCTTTGATCCTCACAATTTTGGAATCCAGTTGTGGGCCGGATTGAGCGGCTCAGCGGGCCGAGGCCACAGGCCGCCAGTTGATGATAGGTGCATCAGAGACTTATTTTACATCTTGTATAAAGGGTCAAAACATTACTTTACGTTCTGGTGTGGGCTGAGAAGGAGTTATATTTTTGTTTATGATCTATTTTGCATGCTTTTATTTCTTTCATATTATTTTATTTATTACTGAGAACTGGGAAAACTAAGAAAGGAGAAAAATGACTTGGCTAAAACGTTTTTTTTATTTGTCCAGCCAAAGCAATTATAAGTAGGAAACTGCCAGTTAAGCAAATTAGAAAAACACCAACAACTGACTAAAGATCCACATGATAAAGGAGGTCCTGGATGTCCCGAAGATTTCCACAACTTATTTTTGGGCAAAAACAAAGTTACTGCGTCTTGATGTCGGTTTGTAATTGTGCCGCAGATCCACATGGAGATAAAACTGCTACCTGACAGACTCTTGGCACAATAGTAAAAAAGTGACTACCAATAGATAAATAATAAATGGATCACTTTTTTCTGAAAATATGGAAGATTTTCAGCACTATGTTGGTTTAATGTTGCTGAGAATGTGACGCACGGATATACAAAACCAAGTCGTTATTGCTGTGTTGTTGTTGTTGTTGTTGTTGTTTTTTCATTGATTCCAACTACATTTGATATCTTGACATAGTAATGGTGCTTGAATACCTACACAGAGTCTCCTGCTGTTTGCACAATAGTCTTCTACCATTGCTTATTTTCTTAGTTTTAAAGGGCAGGCTTAATATGTATTTGTTTCAGGTCCTTTTTAGAGGACAATGACCGCATGATGCTTTGTGCCATGCTGATGATATTTATCAAGCAGTAAATTTGCCCATTCTTATGGCCAAAACAAGCCATCTGTGGCTGAGAGGAGGAGTGATGGGATGTGGAAAGATAATTTTACAATAACATGATTGTCATTGTTGACACTTCCTTGTACAAACGCAACAACTGGTTTTATGATCATACATCAATTATGCTATCTCTACCTCAGTATTTTATAGTTTTCATTTTAAAACATAATATTTCATCTAATATCATCCCTTCCAAATCAATCAAAAAATGTATTCATATGAAGCTCAGTCTAATGTGTTTGCATGAAAGCCTTTCAGTCTGGCTGAACAGTCAGTACAATTAGTAACTTATTATTGCATGTGAATAAAGCCAATGACATTGTTCTTCTGTGTTATTATAGCTGTGGTGTGGACTGTCCAGTTCTGATTGAATTTGAATGAATATTATACTGTTAATAAATAAAATTTTTAACTATCCAAAAACACTGATACTCCATTGACCAACATTAGAAAATTCAGTTGGACAATGTACAATCACACTGTATCTTTCGGTTGAAGTTGAAAAAAAGTTGAAGCAGTAAAGCATTTACCACTTTGTAATGGGTCACACTTTACAATAAGGTTCATTAGTTAATGTTAATTAATGCTTTTATTAACATGAACAAACAATGAACAATACATTTACTACAGTATTTGTTCATGTTAGTTAACGTTAGTTAATGAAAATACAGCTGTTCATTGTTGGTTCATGTTAACTCACGGTGCGTTAACTAATGATAACATGTTCAATTATGATTAATAAATGTCGTACAGGTGTTGTTCATGGTTGGTTCATGTTAGTAAATACATTAACCTCATTGTAAAGTGTTACCTTGTAATGTTGCCATTCCTTTTCACAATGTTTAACTCGTTTGGAATGTTTAGGGACTGAAGACATACGTTTCCACTGTGTGATGGTCTGTCCCAGTTGCCTCCGAGCCCAGAGAAATCGTCAGTGTTTCTGGACACTGTTAGCACAGGGCTTCCTTTTGGCACAGTAGAGTTTAAGGGCGTACTCACACTATGCTATCCGAACCATGCCCAGGCCCGTTTCCCAGATCGTTTGAGAAGTGTGAGTGCTCTGAATCAGGCTCAGGCAGGGTTCAGTTGGCTGGCCCTGGCCCGGTTGGACAAGGTGTGCCTGAGCGCGGTTCACCTGAGCCCGAAATTTCATATGGATTTATTAATCATTCTTCCTGTTTAATGAATGCAAACTGTCATAGATTATTAAAGACAAAATCCCCTCAGCAAACCTCCTAATTACTGCAGCACGAGAACTTCATGATTGTTTATGGCCGTCAAAGGTGGATGATCTGTTCGGCTAAATATTTGACTGCGTGTCACTGCATATCAAACCACTAAAACCATAAAATGATATGAAGAAATGTCCACTGTGCTGAGTGAGAGCACTTTAACAGCACATCATCGATGACGTAAGCGTGTTCAGACCAAAATGTAATGTGATTGTGGGCCATTGGGGGAGATGGAACCGGG
>CAIGQQ010033485.1:1144464-1163277 GCA_903798035.1 Danio albolineatus | reverse complement strand
GACTTTAGTCTAAGCAGAGTCAGACCGCACTGTCCTCATTACATCATCAATAATCAAGACATGATCATATTTTATTGTGGTAAAATAAGTGTAATCTAGAGGCCTTCGCCTTTCATATATGCCACTGCTGACACCAAATGATCAACTAGAAGTCAAGCTATTTTTTGTTGTTTCTAAAACTTGAATAGGCGACAAGAATTTTGTCAGGGAGTGTATGTATTTACAGAATTGTACGCATATCTTTACAGTAAAATATGCAGTAATTTTCATAGATCCACATTGTAACATACTGCATATGTTGTATACATATAAATACTGTGAAGTTTACAAAAATCGTTTAAAGTGTGCTCCTACTTTTCAACATTCTTTGTAATTTTTGCCTTAAAAGCGAAATCGATTTTTTGAATGTTCAGAAAACCCCCAGAAATTATGATCATAAATAGTGAAGAATGTTGGACAACACCGCCATTGACATCCATGGGAACAAACATTAAGTAGTTGCTGCTAATTTAAAAATGTTTTTAATTTTTTTTAGCAAAGATCTCTCTAAATTCTGTCCTGTCACAGTGACTGACTGGTCGCTGGTTCAAGTCCGAGCTGGGTCAGTTGGCATTTCTGTGTGGAGTTTGCATGTTCTCCCCGTGCTGGTGTGGGTTTCCTCCGGGTGCTCCGGTTTCCCCCACAGTCCAAACACGTGTGGTATAGGTGAATTAGGTAAGCTAAAATTGTTTGTAGTGTATATTTGTGTGTGAATGAGTGTGTATGGATGTTTCCCAGTGATGGGTTGCAGCTGAAAGGGCATCCGCTGCGTAAAACATATGCTGGAATTGTTGGCAGTTCATTCCGCTGTGGTGACCCCAGATTAATAAAGAGATTCAGGCCCTGTTTACACTAGTGCGTTTTAGTTTTAAAACGGCGTTTTAGCATGAAAACGATCCGCGTCCACACTAGCCTTTCACCCAGCGTTTCTGAACATATCTCCGTCCACACTACTCTACCACAAACGTATATCACGTGACCATTCGCGCGCTCTGGGCATGCGCGTTCAAGTATAAACAGGAAGCACGTGTCTCGCTCTGCGTTCTAAATAGGGCTTACGCTGCTTGAAACGCGAGCGATTAGCGAGTGCTGGAACAGTAGCTTGCCTCTTGTGAATATTTGCAGCTGTTGTAGTAAAGGCAGAGTTTTGTCATGATATGTAAATAATTCAAGTTGATGATGATGCAGTTCATGAAAACGCCTCAAGAGGGCAGAATAAAACAGTTCAAGAGTTGACACAAAACCTAAGACATGTCTGTCGTTTATGCTTATCATCTTCTTCTTCAAAAGTAAAGGTGTTATACACTTCAACTGCCTCTTCGCCGGCTACATGAAGAAATAGTGAGGACTGTACCTTATCTGGCTTGCTAGCTCCTCCGATAGCTGTTAGATACAGCTCAAACCTTTGTCGAAATCTTTTCCAGTTTTCTGACAGGTTCCCTTGCTGTAAATCTAGTCCAGCGGGTGGCTTAAGTCCTTCCATGTTTGCAATATTGTTGCAAGTCTTACCAATTAACTTCTGACACCATTTTCGGTGTGTTTTATTGAGCATAAACGACAGACATGTCTTAGGTTTTGTGTCAAGTTTAACTGCACAATGGCGCCTAAAATGGACAATAGTGCAAACAACGCTCCCGTTTCTGTGTCCATGTTGTTGTTTACAGTGAAGGCTGGTCTGGCGTCTTCCGGTGGTGTTATAGTCATGTGATAGGGGCTTGACGAATAAGGGAAGGATACGCAATGACCCAAAAGCCCCAATCGAGTAGTGAATCTCAGCAGCCAGGCCTCCGTTTTCAGGCGTCTCCGTTTCCCCCATCCACACTGAGACGGAGCAGCAGCGCTTTAGAATGAACACGGCCTCTCCAGTGTTTACAAAACGCTCCGTTTTCAGGACTCGAAAACTCCAGAGTAGTGTGGACGGATGGTGTAACCGTAGCAAAACATACACGTTTTAGAATGAAAACGCATTAGTCTAAACGAGGCCTGAGCCGAAAATGAATGAATGAATGTAAGTAATGTGTGCTTCAGTCTTGCACTGTACACTTGACCTTTTGACCTCTAAGGTCGTGACCTCGCTGCATGACTGCTGCTGTTCTTTAACACATCCTTTTTAGAGGGAACATTAATACAAACTGATATCAGGCAGATTCAGGAGGAGCGTCTGTGCCAATTACACACAAAAAAAAGCCTAGAAAGGCAACATGTAGGCGTAAAGCGATCACGTAATGATATAATGAATTCCTCTCTGCACTGTGAGATTTGGTAATTGTGTTCTGTGCATTTATGAGTGTCAGATAAATGGAGTTCAGTGTCTGTCAGAAAGCAGAGGAGCTAGCATGCAGTGGCGTTCGATGACAGGAGTGCTTTAATATGTTTAGATGACAATGTGCCCTCGTTAATGGATATAAATAAACAAAGACCTCTGATTGTGACAGAGGGGATTTTCCTCATGGATTTCTCACAGATTTCTGCTCATGTCTGTTTGTGAACAAAAAAAACACTGCATGTTTGGGGAAATCTGAGATCACAAAGAAGTTGGATGATTTTACATGATCAAATGTACAGCGATGCCTCCCTCTAGTGGTCAAACTGAGACTCTAAAACCCCTTGAGGAACAAAAATATGTACATATATATACGTTTTGCTGAAACTAATTTATATTGAGGACTAAAAGGACTCGTTCACTTTCTATATACACTGTTTCTCTCTTCGCGATTGACTTTTCTTCAGTATTGATTATTGATTAGCACTCAGAGTGATTGATCATAACTGATGTACAGAGTTTTGTCTAGACTGTTTGATCAATAAAACCAGCTGTGTTTTTGTGCTTGTATTTTGTATGAGGTATTGAATGTATAATACAACTGTTTCACACGGATGTTCTTTTAAAAGCTTTTGACGACACTGTACACGTGCATTCATATGTATTTAAAATAAAAACAAAACAGGCATGGGGTTGTTATCTTATAAATATAATGATTATAGAAAATGCTTTATTTTGTGCATGTGTGATGGTTACATCAGATTAAAACAAATGACTAGATTAAAAAAGTGTATAAGCATGGTTAGCACACTGTGAAGAAGGTCGCTGGTTTGAGTCCCGGTTGGGTCAGTGTGCATTTCTGTGTGGAGTTTGCATGTTCTTCCCATGTTGGTGTGGGTTTCCCCCAGGTGCTCCAGCGGAATTGATGAAGTAAATTGGCCGTAATGTGTGTGTGTGTGTATGTGTGTGTGTGTGTGTGAATGAGTGTGTATGGCTGTTTCCCAGCACTGGGTTGCAGATGAAAGGGCATACAGTGTGTAAAACAAATACTATACAAGTTGTTGGTTTATTCCGCTGTGCGACCCCTGATAATCCGAGACTAAGGCGAAGGAAAATGAATGAATGAATGAATGAATGAATGAAAAGGTGTATAAATACAAAGTTGGAAGCAGTTTTATGTTGCATTTTTAACTGTTTTGGGGGACAGGTTTATTTATTTGTCATCTAGATTTTACAGTTACATTTATATTTAGATTTAATTACATGGGAGAGGGTTAGAAGGTCAGATTAAGTTTAGTTTTGGATAACATTTATATTTATTTAGTTTAATGTACAATTTTATGAATGCAATTTAGTGTGTATATATATATATATATATATACATATATGGGTACAATTTCCATGATGTCTCCCATGATTAAGCTAGTTTTTAAGGAGAACATGCATTCAGTTGATTAAATGTATGATACAGAACAAGGGTTTAAAGAATCTAAGACTAAAAGAGTGCAAGTGCTGACTTTAAATTTATTTTTGATTAATTAAAAGATTATATAAATTTGCATAAATAAAGAATAATCCATTTAAATACTGTACAGTTATTTTATAAAATGTCAGTGTGTATTGTGTGTTTCCCAGTACTGGGTAGTGGCTGAAAGAGCATCCACTGCGTAAAACATATGCTGGAATAGTTAATGATTAATTAATGAGGAGCAAATCCAGTTAGTGACCAATTATAAATATTTGGGCGTGATGTTGGACAATAAACTGAAGTGTGAAGTGATGTGTGAGGAAAAAGCTCCAACAGAGAATACTTCTAAAAGAAATTATTGTCTTTTAATGATGACAACACGTTGTTGATCATGTTTTATAGTGCATTTATTAAAAGCATTGCAACATTTTGTGTAATCTGCTGATATGGAAATGCATCTGAGGCCCAGAAGAGGGCACTGGGGAAGGTGGTAACGGCAGCCAGTAAACTGTTGGGAATAAAACTAAACAGTATTGATAGTATATTCAAAAGAGTACTAAATAGGGCGCCACGGTGGCGTAGTGAGTAGCACGTTCGCCTCACAGCAAGAAGGTCGCTGGTTTGAGCATCGGCTGGGTCAGTTGGCATTTCTGTGTGGAGTTTGCATGTTCTCCCCGTGGTTGCGTTGGTTTCCTCCGGGTGCTCTGGTTTCCCCCACAGTCCAAAGACATGTGGTATAGGTGAATTGGGTAAGCTAAATTGTCTGTATGTGTGTGAAT
Organism: Danio albolineatus; assembly: GCA_903798035.1. Classification (NCBI taxonomy): domain Eukaryota; kingdom Metazoa; phylum Chordata; class Actinopteri; order Cypriniformes; family Danionidae; genus Danio; species Danio albolineatus. The sequence continues at coordinate 1,158,728 of CAIGQQ010033485.1, read as the reverse complement.
GAGAATGTATGGATGTTTCCCAGAGATGGATTGCAGCTGGAAGGGCTTCCGCTGCGTAAAACAAATGCTGTATAAGTTGGTGGTTCATTCCGCTGTGGCGACCCCGGATTAATAAAGGGACTAAGCCGAAAAGAAAATTAATGAATGAATGAATTCAATTCAATTCACCTTTATTTGTATAGCGCTTTTACAATGTAGATTGTGTCAAAGCAGCTTCACATAGAAGGTTATAGTGAATTGAAAATGTCAGTACAGTTATTAATGTTGAAGTTCAGTTCAGTTCAGAGTGGTTTAATATTCAGTACTTAGAGTCCAAACACTGAAGAGTAATCCATCGGTGCGCAGCTCTAGCTGCAGTCTAGGCGCCGGAGGCTGGAGAACTCGAGGCTCGTCTGTCCTTGGAGGGTCACAGGAATCCGTCTCTTGCTTGCTACTCCGCCAAGCAGCTGCTCAGGATACAGCCTGGTCCAGGATTATGGAGCCTTGGAATCGTCTCGTCGCGGGTCTGGATCGCATCCGTGGTGCTGCATAGTCTCTGGGGGCCTCGGGATGGGTATCCCCAAGTGGAAATGAGTACTAAATAAGGCTATCATAATTGTCAGTGATGGAAGACATCCTTTATCAAATACCTTACGATTGTTACCATCAGGTCGTCGATATAGTGTTTCCAGTTGTGTAAGAAATAGGAAAAATAATCATTTATACCCCAAGCAATTAAGTTTTTCAGTTCCTCCTCCCACTTCACCTGGAGTAATGTTTGTGACGGCAGCTCCAGTTGCTTCATGCAGTGAAGGGAACAGTATGAGAGGCTGGAGACCTGATCCGCTCCTGGACATCTTCATCTCTCCTCAAACACTCGTTCATACCATTCTTTCTAGGGCGCAGTGGGTAGTCCTGTCGCCTCACAGCAAGAAGGTCGCTGGTTCGAGTCTCTGCTGGGTCAGATGGCGTTTCTGTGTGGAGTTCTCCCCATGTTCGTGTGGGTTTCCTTCAGGTTTCCTCTAAAGACATGCGGTAAAGGTGAATTGGGTTGGCTAAATTGATGAGTGTGCATGGATGTTTCCCAGGAAGGGCATCTGCTGCATAAAACATGGATAAGTTGGTGGTTCATTCCACTGTGACAACCCCAGAATAGTAAAGATAACTAACTAATAACCAAGCTGAAATGGAAATGAATGAATGAATTCCTCCTCCCTCAGTTGATGACTAGTAGATTGGATATTTATTTAAAGTAGGTGCTCCATGTTCTTAAATGATTTATTTATATATATATATGCCAAATGTGAAATGCCAGAAGTCTCTGTGAGTGTATGCTACAAATGAAATTTCCCGACGGGGACAAATAAAGTTAACTAACTAACTAGCTAACTGCCTATCTAACTAACCAGGCCCGTAGCCAGCCTGGTGAAAGGGGTGGTTCTTTTTCTCAAAAAGTGTACCTTTTTGCAGTTATTCATCTCGGATATTGAAATACTGCATTTGATAATATTTAATAATAATTAATAATATTTAATAATTAATTACATTTTAAACACTATTTTTAGCTGGATTAGCTGGCCGGGTCCTTAAATCCTAAAGATTTAAAACAAATAAATATGTAGAGCTTCACGATTTTGCATTTCGAAATTCATGGATAACAACAATAGTCAAATTACTTTCAAATTAATATGGGCTCCTCGTGGTGCTTCACACCTTTTCATTGGTCTTTTTTTTTTTTCAAAAATAAGGTTCAAGATTTAGAATAAAAGTTCATTGTTAAATATGGTTTCTCTATTTTCAACAATACAGTAGATCAGTAGTGAAAGATGATCTCACTTACATCAGATTGGATGTTTTCTTGCACAGCTGGATGTTGGACTAAAAAAAAACTGTTTGCATTATCACAATTATGGTGGCATAGCAGTTAAAATAAGACAAGTGACTTTATATATGGGACAAATTCTGGACCTTTGTCAGTGAGGGGTGGGTCTTTTGAACCACCCGAACCTCCCCATGGCTACGGGCCTGCTAACTAACTAACTTTTTTTTTCTTGCAGATTAAATTTTTCTCCATGCTTTATTTAAAAACTTTTTTTCATTTAATTTTAAATTAATTTTTTTTAATGCTTAAAAGCTATAACAACATGTTTGACTTAGTTCAAATAAAAAAAAAGTTTAATTTATAGTGAGATTTATAGAGATTTTAAACAATATTGTGTCAAGTAATAAAATTCTTTGAGTAATATATTTTTTTACAGATATAGTAATTAGAAAAGTAGCCTAATTTAATTATATTTTTAACAAAGTAATTAGTAATTAATCACTTTTTAAAGTCCAAAACAACGGTGAGGTATGTGTTTTGCTGTAATGCGCTCCATGTCCAGCAGGTGTCAGTGGCGCAGCGGAATCACGCGCTCAGGCGACACACACTGACACACACAGACACAGGTGTCGCATTAACCTGCCGGCGGGAAAGACGAACACACACACAGGCAAACACTCTCGGTCATGAAAGAGGAATAAATAATCATCAGCGATTTATGAGTGAGTAAACACGACAAACACACGATCAACAGCTGCTCTCAGGAGGTTTAAAGTGGGAATTCAGAGTTTGTTCAGGTTTGAGCTCAGTCAGATTTACACTTACGACACGGATTAGGCAGGTTTACGTTTATAATTTCATATATGTGTAAAATACACAGTAACTAATATGAATAAGTCATAACATGTATGTAATAGTATGAAGTAAAACATAAAAATTACAGTCTTCAGGGTTTTTTTTCGACGTTGAGCTTAGCCAGTTTTGATGATACGGCGGATGTTTTCGTGGATGTTTTTGTAATATTTTTGCTATTTTTTATAACATTTAACTACTTAAATGCTATTTATTTATAATACTTACGATGTAAATATTATATTCAGTATAATACACAAGCAGTTTGTCTCTATTCAGAGTTAGTTTTGTTCAGTTTTGAATTTAGCTTCAGTCAGATTTACCTGCACAGGTTGTTTTTAAAACGTGTCTTCACAGTAATCAATCATATTCAGTAGCTGGATTTAAATGATTTACATTAGTAGGTAAAGCTCTGTTTTACATACATTTTTTTGTTACTGTTGGGTTGTTTTTAAGCCACATTGCCTTTATAATGTTTTATTATTATTATTAACAACAAATACAGGATTATACACTAATATACAAAAAATATGACAGAGTGTACATAAAAACATTCAGTAATTAAAAATCTTATATTCATTAAGAATATTACGAGTCTTCTTTGCTTTTTTATTAATAATGTTCTCCAAACTTGTATGGTAGTATTTAGTCTCTTGAAGGAAATGAACAAAATTTGGCTTTGATCCAGTCAATTTTTTAAGCATATGGAACTTTCCCAAAGTAATAAAAAGTATTGACAAAATAAATGCAAATATTTAAATTTTGTAACTTGAATACAATATTTGTTTTCCTTCTAAGAAAATTTTCCACATCCACCCAGAAATATATATATTATGGCATGGGACAATAACCGTTTTCAAGGTATACCGCGGTATGGAAAAGTCAAGGTTTTCATACCTGTCAAAATTTTCTGCTATACCGTTTCTAAGGTTTGGGTGATTATTTTTTTTGTTTGTTTTTAGGTGTAAACTGTAAAGACATCTGTGTTTTTTAAACAAATTAAGATCACAGAAGTCGAGGATTCACTTGAATTATTCAGCCTGACATGTTTACTGTCCCAAAATACTTAAAATGTTTCTCAAAATAAAATATATTGTGTTAAAAGGGGAAAAAGATTTAGTTTTTCACCCAGACATTTAAAAGGAATATATTTTAGAGCAGTAAACAAAATACCGTGAAACCGTGATATTTTTATCCAAGGTTATCATACCAACAGAATCTTATACCGGCCCATGCCTAATATATATATATATTATATATATAAATAAAACTTTTTGGACATATGGCCCACTGATAACAGGGTTTCTGCAAGGCCCTAAAGTCTTTAATTTAGTGAAGTATTGTCTTGTAGGTCTTAAATCTTTTTTAAACAGGTCTTAATTTTCCTTCGTTCATGTATTGCTACCCAATCTGGCCAAACCCCATACAATCACCAACAATCATCTCAATAAAACTTAAAACTATTTATTCAAAAAGGTCATTTTCAGCTGTATCATAATGGTTTAATTATTTTCCAAGCAATAACATTTGTTTCAAAGTTCTCCATGTATTTACTGCCAAGGATACCAACCTGCACCGGCTGTTGTGCACAGATTTAGTTTATTCTAGTTTTTAAAACTTTTAAAACATTTGTTTATTATTATTTTTTTTATTATTTTAAAGAGAGTTTTTTTTGTTGGAAAGAACTGTATGGATACAAGTAGAACTTGCTTGTTTTTACACAATATTTAAAATATTTTGCTAAAATATTTAATAATTTACTTCATAAGAATTATATTTAAAATTAATTATTTTTTATATTTTATTCTGCTGTAATATTTTTTATAGTATTTTTGCTATATATTTTTTTATAATATATTATTTTAATTTTTATTATTTTATATATATATTTTTTAATTTATTTTTATAATTTTTATTTTATATTTTTTTATTATTATATTATTGTATTATTAAATGTAATAAATTATGATACATTTTGTTAATAGGGCAAATAGGAATCTTTTCCATCTTGGCCATTCGAAAAATTCCTTAGTGTTTAGCCCTGTATGAGTCTAAAATTTCATTCATGATGGTCTTTAAAATGTCTTAAAGTCTTCAATTTAACTCTGTGAAGCCTTCAGCAACCCTGGATAATCATTTATAAATAATAATAATAAACAAATGACTATAATTTTTTACTTATAATCGAGCATTAATGCATTGTTGTGTTTGTGCTCTCCTGCAGCTGGTGTGTAAGTGTGTTTAGGAAGATGCAGCCGGTGCAGATGCTGGAGGCTCCAGGCTTCAGGCAGAAGCTGCTGGAGGCTCTGAGTCTGGGCAGACGACAGAAGTACTGCCTCCCCCACATGCAGAGGGAGGATCCGCATCCGCACACACACACACTCGCGCATGTCCCTGGGGCTCGACGCCCCTCCCTGCCACACTCCTTCTGCAGAGAGGAAGAGAGCGAGAGCGAGCTGCTGTACCTCTCCTTCGTCACCGCCTGCTCCAGTGTGCAGCTCTCCTCCTCCTCTTCATCATCATCGTCATCAGACAGCGAGAGCTCGTCCTGGAGGCCCCGGCGCAGACACACACTCAGCAGTCATGGCGTGAGACCGCTCATCATGGGCAATCAGGACGCAAAGCTCAAGCGGGACGCAGGAGCGGCGGCCGATGATAACGGAGCTTATGAGGGCGCGAAAAAGGGGAAGAAATCACACGGGAAGGGGGAGGGAGGGAAGAAGAAAAACAAATCCGACAGATCCTCGGTTTTCCCTCACATACGGAAGCGTAAGAACCAGAGTAAGCTGAAGGGGATATTAAACGGCTCTAAAGAGGATGCTCTGGACTCGCAGCATGACGAGCTGGACAGCGCTCCGTCTCTGTGCAACAAAACACCAGATCTTTCCGGAGATGAGCTGGATGTGGAGAGCGAGAGGCCTCGGCTGGTGGCCGACAGCAGGCAGACTACACTGGATGCTAATGAGGACGAGGAGAAAATCCGGAGCTCCGGATCCGATACGGATATGTACAGCTTCCACTCCGCTGCGGAGCAGGAGGATCTGCTGGCGGACATTCAGCAAGCCATTCGGATGAAGCAGGGCGTGATGCTCGCTTCTCCCGTCGAGCTGCCTTGGGAGAGGAATGGTAAACAAACCACCGGCGGTGATGCTAAAAACACCCCGACGCCTGACTCTGAGCCGTTCACAGTGCTGGAGGCCATTCCTAAAGCTGAGAACGGCTGCGTTAGTGTACTGCACGTCCCAGAGGAGACGGATATGACTATAAGCAGAAACGAGGCCCTTTGTGCTCCACTCGCTGTGGAGACCATCACAAAAGACCCCCCTCCTCCTCCTCCTGCTCCTCCAGCCGTTACCATGACAACCAGCACCAGCAACCTCACAGCATCCTTTGAAAGTGCAGTGGAGGCCGTAGAGGAGCAGCAGCACGAGGATTTGACTCCGGACGCTCCTCCTAGCACCGACACCATCTCCGAAGAGGATCACTTGGGCTCCGCGGGCTCTCTGGAGTGCGTTAGCGCTATCGAAGTGCCCGAAGACATCCAGAGGCGCAAAAGCAACGTGTCGTTCTCGCAGTGGTCACAGCTGGAGAGCCCTTTAGCTACGCGGCTGCTGAAGTCCTCGGTGAAGCCGTATCCTCCTATAAGCACGTCCTATATCAAAACCACCACACGGCAGCTCAGCTCGCCCTCCTGCTCGCCCGGGCCGTCCCCATCACACAGCCCGCTCTTCACACGCCGCGGTCAGGAGCATGCCATCACTCTCGCCCGCACGGAGAGGCGAAGGGTCAAGCGGCAGCGCTCCTACAGCATCACGGGCCCCATCAGCCGCTCCGCAGACTGGACCGAGGAGATCCGGACGCTTCCTCCAAAGACTGCAGGCTCTGCGGATTATCTGGAGTACGGTGGCTCTGAGGGAACGCTGCGCAGCGACCGGACGCTCAGCGCTTCTCAGAGGGCGTCTGCAACTCGGGCATCAACATGCAGCTTCCACGAGGTGTTCACAGGTCAGTTTTATAATAATATTTACAGCATGCTGCTTTGATCAAGTCATACTTATTGCCACATTGTGTTCATAAATGTTTGTCACGCCATTGCAACTTTTAAGACATTTAAAGATTGATGTAAACACAGTTAGTTCAGAAATGGTTGTGCAGCTCAATTCTTTGCATTACTGTGAAGAAATGTTTTAGTAAAACGACACTCCTTGTGACGTAGAGCTGTGCCATTTGGGGAAAATATCTAATTGTGATTTATTTATTTTTTTGTCATGTTGCGATTTCGATTTGATTTGCGATTTTTAATTTTGTAGTCAAGCTTCAGCTCAATATTCTGTATCATAGCTTCTCACTGCTAAAATGCAATGAGTATTAGTTAAAAAGGAACTGAGAAGATATTAACTTACTCCAACTTCTATTCAAATTTGTTCATAAATATTCAGAAATTAAGCAGTAAACAGTAGTGAGTTATGGCGTTAGTTATCTCCTGGTGCCTTTGTGATGTTTTTTAATACAGTATGGTGTAACAGCTGCAAACAACTCTGAAATTGTACTTTGCTGTTGCTCGCTACTATACTGTAAAAAATCCAACTTACAAATTGTTAACTCAGTTTAAAATTGTAAGTTAGGTGGATATATTTTTGAGCTTAGAGTTGAATTTACTCAGAAAAATGAGTCAATGAAATCTGTTCAATGAAAGTAAAAAATTAAGTTGAGGAGACTTTAAGTTTTGACTTCTTCATATCTTCAAAAAATAAAAAGTTGAGTTAACTTAAAATTTTAAAGCAACCGGCTGCAAAGAAATTTTACGTTTATTAAGCTTCAGTGTATAAAGTTGTGCCAAATTATTCTGTAAAGTATAATTGACTTGAACCAGCCTTTTCGGTCAACTTAAAAAATTAATTTGGCACAACTTCAAACTTGTTTATTCAGATGGGAAAGTTAATTAGTATCATCAGCAGTACTCTTTCAGTGTTTACAGACAGACCTTAGTCTAAATGATTTGAACTGTTACTGAGTTTACAGCACACTAACATCACTACAGTATTATAGACTGAAAGATCCGCTGTAGATGCTGCTCTCCGAGTGGAAAAATATAAACACTGCCGCATTTTGTGACAGGATAGTCTATACACACACTGCTTTCAGACGCTACCTACCGAGAGCATAAGTTACCGAGAAATGTGGAGGGTTTTTATTTCTCTCAAACGCCGCGCGGTATCAAACAATCCATTAAAAACGCACTCGTTTTTTTTCTCACATCTCGTTTGTCACGGGGGCATGCAAGAAACGTTACTGGATTGAAGTGAAAGTGCCGTTAAAGTCGACAAATTAATAATTTGGCAAATAATTAGATGACTGATGTCCATGTAAACACAGTCACTGTCTTTCTCCTTTGCGTTTGTGTGTTTGTTTTGCCTGTGTGGACATCAGCGCATGCACAAATGCAAACTCCCATTTTTATGCAAAACCTTCCCTCATTCCCTTCCCCGACACTCCCACCTAAACAGAGCTGGACACACCCACTTTCCTGAGCTTTTCCAAACTAGAGGTGTGAAAACACCACGCTGAGACAGAGGGGTTTCGTGGGGGGGTATGGATACAAGTAGAGCTTGTTTGTTTTATACACAATATTTAAAAATATTTTGCTAAGAAATACAGTATCTAAAATATTTTATTTTTTTATTATCAAATTATTATTGTATTGTTAAATGCATTATATTTAAATTAATCAAATATTAAAATGAAAAATTCCTTGGCGTTTAGACCTTAAGAATATTCTAAAAAAAAAATACTTAGTTAAACCTTCAGAAACCCTTGGTGTTTGTGTATTTTTATGAATAATTTGTACGGCAAATGGAAATTGAATTGCCTTTTTCTGTGACAACAAAAATGCTCTAAATGACAATATTGCAGTTTGAAATTTAATAGAAATATTATCTGATCTTCATAGAGAAGTTGCTCCGAAAAACCAAGCGTTGTATTATCATCCTAATGTAAAGCACATGCTTCTACAATGTCCTATTTTTTTATGTTCTGAGACTGTTTTTTAATGTAAATCTTATATTAGTATTATTAAATCTTATATTAAAGTATTATTTATTATTGTTGATGCTCTTAACTATTTATTGTTATGGAAATGTCAATTCTAAACAATTTGTAAATGTTATCTGTTTTACTATGACATCGCTATTGAAGCTGCTATGGCAATAAACTCACTTTCTCTTATCTTTATATAATAAAACAAATATTTTACTCAAATGCATACCTAGTAATCTCAGAAAAGTTTCAAGTAGTATTTTTTCCATAGTTGTGTACATAAAGTTGAAGTCACAATTGCTAGCCCTCCTATTAAATTTTAATTATTATTATTATTATTATTATTTTGGTTAATGGTGAGTTGCTGTTTTTTCCCAACACATTTCTAATCCACTCATTTCTAATAACTGATTTCTTTTCTCTTTGCCATGATGACAGCACATAATATTAGACTAAATATTCTTCAAGATACTAGTATTCAGCTTAAAGTGACATTTAAAGGCTTAACTGGGTAAAGTTAGGGTAATTAGGCAAGTCAAGACAATCAAAAAACAAATATTGCTTAAGGGGGCTAATAATACTGACCTTAAAATGGGTTTAAAACAATTAAAAACTGCTTTTATTCTAGCCGAAATAAATCAAATAAGACTTTCTCCAGAAGAAACAATATTTTAGGAAATACTGTGAAAAATTCCTGAGTCTGTTCAACAGCATTCGGGAAATATTTGACAGAATAAATATTGCACAGGAGGGCTGCCCTCAGCTGTATCTGTGTCGAATGTACAGTATGTATTAAGTGGTGGGCAGTGCCTTCAGTATGCAGTGCATTAGTATTCCATTCGGAGTCTCTGTCCTGTAGTGAGGCATTATGGGAAGGCTGGAGATGCTGTGGTCATGTGTCTGAGCAGTGAAAGAAAGCCTGCTGGGTCTGATCTTGTCACACACTGACACCATTAACAGCACACACAGTAATGTACAGTGATGGAGCTTTCCACAGAGCAGCGAGTGAAAGGGGCCGTCCAGTGAATATATTGTGTCTCTTTCAGTCTGTGTGGGGTTGCCAGAGCTCTTTGTGTTGGTGAGCAATGATGAACAGCTCTGGATCTGAATGAATCTGGCCCTTTTGGACGCCTCTGAACTTTCATTCACTGCTGGAGCACAATTACATAACGTTTAAACTCATTCAGAGTGCATGAGATTCAGAGCTGCTTGAAGAATAGTGAATACTGACTAATTCAGTAGTGATTGATTGGCTCATTTGCATTGGAGATCCTTCATGGGGAAACTGGGATTGGTCTGATTGGGATTTATTGGGAAATGTAAGAATTGGACGTGTAACACAATAAAGCACAGTGAATATTTTTTTACTTTATTATTTTAACTTTGAGTGTCTTTTGAGAACATTCAGGTTGTTGTGTCGGCAGTGGTTGTTCATCAGCACCAAACGCTTGAAGACTTTTCAAATGAAGAGTTTCGTTGCAAAACGAGATATATCCATTTAGAGAAATGTTGGTTGTTTGACATTATTATTGAAGACGTCAACAGTCAACTTTATTCACAATTTCTGTACATTAAACTATTACTGGAGCTCAGTGAAGGCCAGGGACACATATTCTTCAAATCCAGGATATTTTTATTTAATTTTATGTCCATAAATAGTTCATAAATAAGTTAAAAAGCATGCCAAAATGCAACATATTTATCTTAACATTGTCAAACATCTTAAATTGGTTAAAATTGATAAAACTATATGGAACAGTATATACAAAGATTGATTATTAATAATAAGATTCTGAGTTAGTTAGTTAGTTAGTTTTGGCCAGAACGTACACAATATAACATAACTTTTTTTTTTTTTGCTGGGGCACCAATGGCTTTAAGCAGCTTCACCGCGGCATTTGAAGAAATCTTTTGGATCATCAGTGGGAAAATTAACAATAATTTATCAATAGATCGTAAATATTCATAATATTCAAAAACATAATGCCATAATAGACATAATGTGACTATGGCGTGTGCCAGTAATCCAGGCCAGTCCTTGAATGAAAAGATAACAACATACCGGCTGAGCTGTCAGAGCAAACTAACTGCAGGATGTTTATCGTTTCAACCATCCTTAAACAGCTTCAGACTAATTGTGATTAGTTATAATATAGATAAGAGAGATTAAGTTAGTTAAATAAACGACTTGTAGCTCGTTACAGAAAGAGTGGAGGCTCCTGAACACCGCTGCTGAAAACCAAACCTGTATGATCAGAGCAGGCGGAGCCGCGATGGCGCAGTTTCTGTTTCACCGAGTCCGCGGACACAAGCTCACCTCGTCCCGTCATATTTAATGACTTATTTCACTGTAATAATAATAATGTTATTATTATTATTATTATTATTATTATTATTATTATTATTATGCAGCTGGAATGACCGGCTCCAATCCGTCATCAAAATCCATGAGGTTAGCTGGACTCTGAAGCTTTGATTCTCTGACTGACAGACGGACGTAGCCTGTGACTGACAGCTCGCCTACAGTATAAACAATTAAATGGCAAACGTTTTTAGTTAGCCTAGTGAATCCTCTTTTTAAAACATATGTTTTTTGTTTTGATATTATCGTTAAATCAATGAGCAAACTCAAAGCACTTCGCCGGCGGTGACTCTCCTCCCAGGGGGGCGCATATTACTCGCGCATATTACTGTTCTATAATATTATATGCTATATAATGTTATATCGCACTTTGTAAAGAAACTGGTCTCTCGGATAACGCGCTTTGTGAAAAATACATTTTGTAGTCGGCCTAAAATGTTCATTCTTAAATTGTGTTAATGGCAGCAATTCACACAGAGATAAGGGAACATCTGAACAGTGATTTACAATCATAAAATCCAAATGTCAAAAAATGGCGTTTATCACGTTTTGCAATCAAACTCTTCAAATATTTCCTATTAATCTGGTTAATGATATATTGATTAGCAGAATATATTGATTGCATTGATCTAAATGCTAATTGTTGGTTAACACTGTACAATAGATGATTTACCATGTTTGTAAACATTCAGGTTGTTGTGTCGGCAGTGGATGTTTATCAGCAGCAAACGCTTGAAGACTTTTCAAACATTTCCTGTTCATCCGCTATATGACATATAGATTAGCAGAATATATTGATTGAAATTAAAAATGCTCTTTTTAAATGCTTATTGTTGGTTAACACTGTACAATAGATGATTTACCATGTTTGTAAACAGAAAAAAACGGGAGCGCTAGCATTTACAGCGAGGCAATGACGTCCGATGCGGTAAAGAGTTTGTTGTTGTCTTAGAAAGTTATATTATGATTATGATTATATATTATACATATTATTATTTACATAATGCTTTTAGTGTATTATTACAGCTCGTCATCCAGTGATAAGCACAGTTATTTCGCAAAATTAACGTTAAAGTGAGCGGCGCTCGTCTGACAGCTCCATTTGCGATAGCAGCACCTCCCAATGGATATTGGATACTATGAAATGGCCAAGCATCCAGCCCTGAAATATACAACTATCTCCCTGAAACTCCAAGTGATTTTTACAAGAGAGAAGTTAAAGGCCTACGAGTGTTTGGATGCCTACAGTTGTGTTCTGTGTGGTCATGATGTGCAAGAGATAATGCTCCATGATTACCAGATTCAACACTATGTAGTGCTAAAAACCGAGGTTCTGCCGAGCCAAAGACAAGGAAAGAAGACAGAGCTGTAAACTTCTATACAGCTTAAAGTGACATATAAAGGCTTAAATAGGTTAATTAGGTTAACTAGGCAGGTAAGAGTAATTAGGCAAGTTACTGTATAATGATGGTTTGTTCTGTAGACAATTGGGAAATAATTTGTTTTAAGGGGCTAATAATTTTGACCTTAAAATATATATTTATAAATGAAGCGTTTTTAGAATTAATGGTCCATATCAGAACTTTTCAGAATGTAAAATCACGCTGGATTCATTCAGATTGATGAGAATCTGTGCATGTAAACAAACTTGGTGATTAGAGGTGTGAACCTACACTGGTCTCATGGTTTGGTTCGGTTATGATGATCATGCCATCGATTCGGTTCAATTGGATATCTCGGTGCATCACGGTGTATTGACGATGCTTTCCAGACACAGTTTTATATTTTTTTCTCATCACAATAATTCTTGTATTAAAATGTATAAATATATTTATATACTGTTTGTAACACAATTGTGTCCTTTAATACAAACAGTCAGATATATGTACTGTACCTTTTAAAACTCAAGTACACGCACAGAACAACATAACAACATTTATAGCAGATAAACACATGTAAATATCCCGCTGGCTTTCTGAGCCTTGTCTAGTGAGTTCCTTCTTACACCCCTATGATTGGTCAGGCGCTCAACAGGAAGGGCTGTGATTGGCTCTAACGCTCTGGCGCTGTTCACCGATGATAAACACTGATGGCAGCGGCGATCACAGCTGATCCGTGATAGACGCGGAGGAGAAAACTCTGCAGACACGCACTTGTGTCTGTATCCAGAAGTATCGCTGTGTTTAACAAGAGGAGAGAAGTCACGCCAGCATGTCAGCTGAGAGAGAGAAAAGGAGGACTTTCATTTTCTCAATGGCAGTGAAATAGGGGCTTCTGCTGGAAGTGTCAGTGAAAGTCCAGCAAACACACACGCTGGGAAATTGTGCACAGTTTCTGAGTTTTGAAGTAGTTTGAGCGTTGTAAATACTCTCTCTCACCTCCCTCGCCATAGTAAGCTACGGAGACATAGCGCAAATGAGATAAATGATGTCAGTACATAATAACCGGTTATGATCTATTACTGAACCCATACCGAATTGTCCGCGTCTGCATCGCGGTGCACCGAAGAAACTATTAATTTTGACAGCCCTATTAGTCATGCAAGCCTGTGACTTCCTTAGGTCTGATTGTAGATTAGTCAATTTACAGTGTTGCTTGGAAACCAAAATCACGTCTTGAACACCCCTTAAGTTGCACAAGCTACACACTGAGTACTCTGATTATCACATCACTAGCATTAAGCACTAGTATTAGTCTTGTGGTTGTGTTTATCAAGCTGTTTGAGACTGTGATGTTCTTACAGACGTCTCTCAGCTTTATTTCTGCAGCACTTTATACAACTGATGCTTTCAAAATGATGCAAACTGAAACTAATAGGAGACTAATTCAGGCTCTGCTGTGTAACATCTTCAACAGTAGATCATCAAGCCATCATTCAGATCTGTTCAGTCTTGAGGGGTGACGTCATTAATTAGCCATCTCTCCTCTTCCTCTGAGCAGAATATCAGTATCTGTCCTCGTCTCCTGCTCCACTCTCTCTCACTCACACACACACACACACACACACACACACTCTTACATTTAAATTAGCATATCCCTCACATTCATGCTTGCTCATTCAGACACTCACACTTATAATTGCACTCTCACATACACACGCACACACTTCTCGCTCTCTCACAATCGCACATTCACACACGCTTGTACACACACACACACACACACACACACGCTCGCTGTCTCGCATACATGCACATTCCTTTTTACACACAC
>CAIGQQ010033485.1:1032373-1053126 GCA_903798035.1 Danio albolineatus | reverse complement strand
GCCATCTAGTGTCTTAATAATGCTCAGGTTAGTGTATACTCCATCAGCTCTTGTAGTATCTGTCAGCTTTTGCTATGTTTGACACATATCTGATAAAAAAACTAAGCGTTCAGAACACACTGTGATATTTGCAACATGGAGCGTTTCCAGTTTTAGCTCGTACAGGACATTGGGTCATATTTCCCACCAGTCTATTTGCTGTGAGCAGGATCAGGACATCAGTGTGAAAAGCTCGGACATTTACTCAGACGATCTGTACACAAACGCCAGAGCTGGATGATGGAAAATGCTTCAATGCGTCCAGACGATGGTAAACAGCACTGAGCCGCAGTCATAACAGCAGACGCCGCTCTGGTCTGGACTCACCTGCTTGGTCTTTGACCTGCTGATGGTGTCTGACAGAGGCTTCTTCTTCTCCTTCACTGCAGTCTTCGAGAAGAGATCCACAAACTCATCGAAATCCACCGATGGCTCTTCTATTGTGTCCCATACCACAGCGTTTGAGTCTCTGAGAAGGAGAATAAAGAGACAGATTCAGCTCTACATGAAAAACACATGAACATTAACACACATATAATATCTTCACCTCTAGTGTTGGAAGCAGTGTTGGGTAATTTACTTTAAAAATGTAATTAATTACTAATTACTAATTACTTAATCAATATTGTATTTAAAATACTTTTCTAACTACTGTGTCTGAAAAGTAACTTAATTACTCAATAAGTAACTTAACTAAATACTTAATATAAATCCCTATAAACCTTGAGTGGACAAATAATAAATATTTAACTCTGTAAATAATAAATACTTAGAAAAAACATATGAGTCAAACATGAAATAGTTTAGCCTTTTAGTTTTCTGAATCATCTTTATTATATTATATTTAAAAAAAACTATAATAATTATATGCATAATAACTTTTAGTATGCAATGTCACCTTCTTAAATATTATTCTGCATATCTATCGATCAGGCAGGATCAGGCATTCTTTACAAAAACAGCATTATTTTTGGCGGTATTAGAATGAAAGCCCGTGCAGTATGATCGGAAGTGGACAAAAGGCTTCAGATTTATACGGCATGTTTTTGAACTGGATTGTGTCTCTTGTTTACCTGTGATCCGATCGAGCAAAAGGTGTCTTATTACTCTGTAAACAGAGCAGCATCAGTCATGTTAAACTCGCCGACTCCCTCTGTCACATCTGCGTAGTCATCCTAGCCTTTCTCATAGTAATCTTCATAGCCCATGTAAGGTGCGCGATAGCCTTGTAATAGCCACGCGCTACAGCACGCAGGCGCGCAATGAGGAAAAATAAATTGATTAATACTGTAATGTTCTTGTCTGGAAATATTTTCATTTCGTAAAACAGCCACTCGCTTCAGCTGAGTCCGACATCCTCTGCTTTATGACTAGCAGCAAACTGGCGCGCGGCGCTATCACATGCATCTGCACTACGATGATTTTAAAGCGCCAGAGTTTACTTTTACCTTTAGAACATAAATTAATAAAATTGTGTAAGATTATTCAGCGAGTTTAATTATTTTACAATGTAACGCAAGTACATTTTAGTAACTGTAATTAAAATAGCTAAAAATGAACAGTAATTAGTTACTTTACTTTTTCAGTGGAAAAGTTACTTAGTAACGCGTTACACCCAACACTGGTTGGAAGAAATGCAGTGCCAGACAAAATCTGTGGACATTTTTGCCATTTCCGTGCAGAAGTTCTGCTGATCTGTGCGGAATGATTTAAGTGTAGTAGCTAAAAACTTAAAACATGAAATAAAAAATAACAACTTTACAATGCAAATTCAATTAGATCCAAATAAGTTTGTCATAATAGATCTACTAAAAGAAAATATTACTTTATAAACAGTACTGTAAATAAAGCATATCAACATTTGCATATCCTTTAATAATATTACTGAAATCAACATAACTGAATAAATAAATATTTACACACATTTACATAAGTAAATAGACTCAGTGATCTAAAACACCTGTGGAAACCTGCTGATTTCTGCACACGCAGATTCCATGTGGGTTTAGTAATGCATTACAAGTGATGTTAGTTATGTAATCACATTACTTTTTCCCCCCCAAGTAATAAGTAGGCCCACACGGACACAACTAATTTTTTCCTAAATGAGAATAAAATTTAAGAAAGCAATGCTTTCATTATGAAGTTAGATGTGTGCATTTTAAAGTGACACCTCTGTTAATGTAATCAAACAAAAAAAATCCAAATAAAAGATTGATTCGTTGCTCTTCTGTGTAATTTATACAGTGAAGATTAATGAGATTTAATAACTTGATTTTATTTGTTTATAATAGCTATTAATTGTAATAAGAAAGGTTTTGCTAATTTATGTGCTGCTAATATACTATTTATTATTTGTTTTTAAAATAATAATGATAAAGTATAATACTGACAGTTTAACTGTATATTTACAATGAAACAGCTCCAGAAGAACAGATTTAGTGATGTGGGCATTTTTTTTATGGTGGGGGGAAGTATACTATACGAGAGACTTGATCTAATTGGACTTGCATTGTAAACATTAAATAAAAGTTAAAAATGTATTATTTTTTATTTCTTAAATTAAGTTGTTAGTTATGACACTCCTAAAATTATTCTGCATAAATCCGCAGATTTTTCACAAAATTCTCCACAGAAGTAGGAAAAACTGTCCGCAGATTCTGTCTGGCCCTAGTCATTAGTAAAGAAACTAATTACTTCTTAATTGGTAAGAAAATATCAGTTACATTTTCTCAAAATACTAACACCAGTTACTTTGTCTTACTATTTATTGACTTTGATTTTATTCCTCTGTCCCTGTGAACCTTTTCGCTTCTTCATAACTTTTACACAGCATTTGTCTGTGTCTGTCTGTATTAGTCATGCTTTAAGTGGGTGGTGTTTATAGGTGGTTATTCAAGGATTCCCTGAATCACACTTCATTTTTTTTATGTATTTACTGTTGCTTAACATCAGTTATGTACAACAGAATTTTGTGTGACATTTAATTTTGATAAATAGTGTTTATTGCACGACTTTAGTGTCATATGCGAGTGTCTTCTACAGTATATATTAGTTTGTTTCTCTGCTTGTGAGAAAAGTTCTTCTTTGGACTTTCTCATCTCCACAAACCTTTGGTGGTGTTTTTGTCTGTTTAACAAAGGTACAATGTGTTGTATTATGTTAGTGCTGAAAATATTAGTTTATTAACACTATAAATTAATGAAATACTGCAGTTTATATTCAATTGTAAAGCTTCTACCATGTTTATAATGGCAAATTGACTAACCACACCTGCCATTTCTTTCACCATAACATTTAGGATTGTACTGTAACTACAGTATTGTTGCTTCAGCCTATTAGTTTGCTTTAGTGGAACTGATTCATTCCTGGGCACCAGTAAAAGTGTAAACAGTGTAGGTGTAAAACAGAAGTGGTGCATTACTTTTTGGTGTGCAGCTGTATTCGTGTCCAGTACAGCGGTTTCATGGGTCTCGGCGGCTCCACAATGCATTTACGAGGAGGTTTCTCCTGCGCTGCTCCCAATGCAAACAGACCCAGCGGGAGTGGAGGAGGCAGAGAGCCAAAACCGAAGGCCAGAGGAGGGGCAGAGGCTCCAGGAGCCATAGATGGAGGAATAGGAGGAGGAGGGGGAGGTGGTGGTGCTGGTCCTGTATGGGAGAGAGGAGGAGGTGGTGCACCCATTCCTGGAAGAGGAGGAGGCGGTGGGGGTGCAGATAGTCCTGGAAGAGGAGGTGGAGGAGGCGGTGCACCCATCCCCGGTAGAGGAGGAGGTGGTGGAGGAACCGATAAACCTGGTAGAGGAGGTGGAGGAGGAGGCAGTGAAGCTCCAGGAAGAGGAGGAGGTGGAGGAATTGCACACACTCCTGGAAGAGGGGGTGGAGGAGGTGGCAAACACACTCCAGGTAAAGGTGGAGGTGGTGGAGGTGGAGGTGGTGGTACACACACTCCTGGTAGAGGTGGAGGTGGCGGTACACACACTCCTGGTAGAGGTGGAGGTGGCGGTACACACACTCCAGGTAAAGGTGGAGGTGCCGAAGTGCTTGTCTGTTGCTGGCATATGCACACAAATGCTTGTGACGCAGCCTGAGTTTCCGTTTGGGAGGCCAGTAAGGAGTCCCTCCGCACCTCCACAGGAGGCACTTTAAACCTGAAGCTCTCGTCCACAGGGGACGTCTGCACTGATTTGGCCTCCAGAGGCAGCAGCGAGGTGTTTTCAGTCTGCAGGTCCACATGGCAGACGTCTGGATGCAGGCCTTCCTCTCCTCCGCACTCCTGGTCTTGCATCTCCACCTCACGCTCCGGCAGCGGCTGCTGTTTCTCCAGCTCCGCGATTTTACTGCGCAGGTCCTCGATGGTCTGCTCCAGCTGCTCGATCACACAGATGTGCTCCTGCTTCAGACGCACCGTCTTCAGCACGGAGTCCTCCTGCACACACAGACAGAGACGGGGTGATGAGAAGCAGATTAACTTTAAGTTTAAGCAACTTTGTGATTCATACCCCAGCATATGTAGCATCATGAAAGTCCTTACTGTACATAATATTTCACTTACACTTTATATTAACACTAAACCAGTAATTTTTTAAAAATCTACAACTTTAAAAAGTCATGTTCAAAGAACTTTAAAGTTTGCTGAACTCAATACTGCTGATATTCAAATGTGGTTACTGAAAGGTTCATCAAATGTGAATTATTGGTCAGTGTTACAATACAAGATCTTTAATTTAAGTATTTCTCAGTTTCCTCATTCTGTTTTTGACAATTGAGTACAATTGTTGAAATAAAACCATGAACAAATTAATCTCAAATTTAATTCAAGCACTTTCAGGGTGTACTCACACCATGTACAGTTCCCTTTAACCGGGCCAAAGCACGCTTGTTCCCCCTCCCGTCTCCTCCGACAGCCCGCACTCACATTACATTGGGGCCTGAGCAGGCTTCAGTCATGGATGATGCGCTGTTCAGTGTCAGAGAAGCGTCTCGCTCAGCACAGTGGACATTTCTTTCTATCATTATCTGGTTTCAGTGGTTTGATATGCAGTGACACACAGTCAGATATTCCCCCGAACAGATCAGCCACTGCTGACGCTCATAAACACTCATGACGTCCTCGTGCTGCAGGAATGAGGAGGTCTGCTGAAGGTGCAGCTGTGGTGCAGTGAGGGGTTTGTGTCCACAATAATCTCCCACAGTTTGTGTTCATTAAACAGTAAGAATGATTCAGAAATCCATATCAAACAGTCCCAAAAAGTCACGTCTCCTCTTCAGTTTGGGGCTCAGGCGCGCTCTGCACTCACACTACAAGCGTACCGCGCCAAAGCCCAAGTGAACCGCACTCAGAGTACTCACACTTCTCAAACGATCTGGGAAACGGGCCTGGGCACGGTTCGGATAGCATAGTGTGAGTGGCCACTCAATGACTTGTGTTTTTTTTCTAGGCCTTGAATCTGTATGTCTGAAATTAGTACGGTCTCACAGTTCGGTTATGATTATCATAATATCGATTCAGTTCAATTCGATATCTTGGTGCATCACGGTGCATTGACGATGCTTTCCATTCACAATTAGATATTTTTCTTTACAACTCAAGATTTTTTTAAATTAAAATCTATAAATATATTAGTGCTGTTGCCTCACAGCAAGAAGGTCGCTGGTTTGAGCCTCGGCCGGGTCAGTTGGTGTTTCTGTGTGGAGTTTGCATGTTCTCCCCATGGTTGTGTGGGTTTCCTCCGGGTGCTCCGGTTTCCCCCACAGTCCAAAGATATGCTGTACAGGTGAATTGGGTAGGCTAAATTGCTGTAGTGTATGTGTGTGAATAAGAATGCATGGATGTTTCCCAGAGAATGGATTGCAGCTGGAAGGGCTTCCGCTGCGTAAAACAAATGCTGGATAAGTTGGCGGTTCATTCCACTGTGGTGACCCCGGATTAATAAAGGGACTAAGTCGAAAAGAAAATGAATGAATGAATGATAAATATATTATTATATCTTTTGTAATACAATTTTGTCTTTTAATACAAGCCGCGGTTACAGTCAATATGCACATAACGCTCGGTTATCAAAGGTAATTCATAATAGACGCGGTGGAGAAAACTCGCACTACAGACACGCTTGTGTCTGGATCCACAAGTATCGCTTTAACAGACGATAGGAGAGGAAAAGTTCTCAGTCATGCCAGCGGCTCAAACGTCAAAAGCTTTCATTTCTCCCTAGTAGTGTAATAGAGGCTCGTGCTGTACCTTCAGTTTCAGCAATAGACTGTCCAGCAAACTCTGTGCACAATTATCTGCTTTAAGTAGTAGGAGCGTTTTTATTTACTGCCCCCTCGCCTCCTCCACCATAGTATTCTACCTTGACTTAGCGCATATGAGATAAATGACGTCAGTACGTAATAACTGGTTATGATCTATTACTGAACCGATATTGAACTGTCCGCATCTGCATTGAAGAAACAATTAATTTTTGACACTTCTACTTTGAAGTACCTCATGAAGCACGGCAACCCTAGCATCAGAACTGCAAAGAGTCACTCGTGTTCATGCTGCAGTGAACATCACACAGATAAATGCATTTCCTGCAGAAGTGTGGATGAGTAACCTGAAGAGGAGTCAACAGACCCCACCGGACCCGACAGAGATTTCTTTGAATACTGTATATTCAATAATGAGAATGCTTTTGCATGATTTTAGCTTTAGACTGATTACAAAATCCTGCACATGACATACTAGGAGAAAATACAGATACAGAGCTCATTAATTCATTGTTCCCACAACCTACTAATACAGTAAGACAGAATTTCATTAATTATTTCCCTTAATTTAAATAAATCATGTAGATGATATGATAAGTTTCCATGTTTTACTTAAAAGTAGTCGTGCTGGAATAATTAATTCTCATAAAAACAAAGAAATAAATAATCATGGCCACAAATGTATTAAAATTAGAGAATAAACTCTTAAATCCTGGCAATGATTACTATACGACTGACCCCCATAACTTGAGGATCTTGTTGTCAACTGGCTATAGTGGTACTGCACTGGTTCACTAGCCTAACACAGGTCAGAGCAAATCAATACAATACAAGCATGATCAATAGTCACTAGTTCAATTTACTTAAACGCTATTAATAAAATGGAGAAACCCTTCAGTCAATAATGCTAAAAGCTGCTGTTATGAAGAGTTCACTCTGTCTGATGAAGCAACACCACCCTCTGCTGGTGAACACACACACATGCACTGAAATCAGACAAACTCTGGGAACTATTACATGACACAAGAAAGAAACATCCAGTATAAGCAATGAGCCATCTATCAAATATGGAGCGCATGTGGAAATGAGGATCAGAATCAATCCGCTCATGAATGAACCATGAGATGAGCTTCTCACGCAGATGATCAATAAACTCCAGACAGACAGTGTCAGAAAGTACAGACTAATATCCTGTTATTACTAATGTCCTTCTAGTCTGAACACTATTACCATGATTTCTGGACATGTACCACACCATAGCATGGTAGACTGAGGCATCTTCAAACATAAACTCTATACTGTATGAATATGATATTGCATCAAAGTGCTGTAGAGCAAATAAACAAACAGAAATAACCCACTTGTAAATATCTGATTGTTGATGGTTCGTTTAAACTATCATGTCTTTTTTTTGGACTTAATGTTTATTGTTTGTATGTTTGTGAATGAATGAATGACTGAATAAATGATTGAATGAATGAATGATTGAATGAATGATTGATTGAATGAATGAATGAATGATTGATTGAATGAATGATTGAATAACTGATTGAATGAATGAACGAATGAATGATTGAATGAATGATTGAATAAATGAATGATTGAATGAATGAACGAATGATCGAATGAATGAATGAATGAACTATTGATTGAATGAATGAATGAACTATTGAATGAATGATTGAATAAATGAAGGAATGATTGATTGAATAAATGATTGATTGAATGATTGATTGAATGAATGAATGAATGAATGAATGGATGATTGAATGAATGATTGATTGATTGAATGATTGAATGAATTAATGAATGAATGGATGATTGAATGAATGATTGAATGAATGCTTGAATGATTGATTGAATGATTGAATGAATAATTGAATGAATGCTTGAATGATTGATTGAATGAATGAATGAATGATTGATTGATTGATTGAATGAATGGTTGATTGATTGATTGATTGAATGAATGAATGACTGAATGAATGATTGAATGAATGACTGAATGAATGACTGATTGATTGATTGATTGATTGAATGAATGAATGAACATTTTCCAGGCTATGTATACCTGCACAAACTAATTAAATTACCCATTTCAAAAACATTATTTCCTTAAGGAGCTAAACAATGTTTGATGGGATGCTTCAAGTTCACTGTGGAATCAGACGTGAATAATGAGAGTCTGTTTTCGCTACACTCCAGTTTGACTTTTCAGTATGGGATGTTTGGACGATAATGAATGCTGGAAATGTGAACAAGAGATGCTCATACTTGCATGTTTTATGGCAGGATACATACATTCAACCTATTTGTGAATCTTTGTTTAGACTTTTAGGTGGATACCAGGGATTTAATATTCCTCTCTCACCCAGGATATGTCTTTAAGATGATAAAACTAAGGCTCCACATACTACGAGCTCTCCCTCATAACTGTTGGCATAATCACAGCATTTTTTGAAAGATTTTCAATGCCCTATACTTAAATTCATTCATTCATTTTCTTGTCGGCTTACTCCCTTTATTAATCTGGGGTCGCCAACTTATCCAGCATGTGTTTTACACAGCGGATGCCCTTCCAGTAGCAACCCAACACTGGGAAACATCCATACACATTCATACACTAGGGCCAATTTAGCTTACCCAATTCCCCTATATCGCATGTGTTTGGACTGTGGGGGAAACCGGAGCACCCGGAGGAAACCCAACACCAACACAAGGAGAACATGCAAACTCCAAACAGAAACACCAACTGACCCAGCCGAGGCTCGAACCAGCGACCTTCTTGCTGTGAGGTGCCCTATACTTAAATTATGGATGGAAATTATGACTGAGAATGTGTCATGATGACAAAATATTAGCCAAAATGAATAGGAATCACAAGGAAGTTGTGATATGGGAGATTTTATTTCTTCACTTAGTCTATGATGAACGCGTCTACTCTGTTGTGCTCTGTAGTATTATCTTTATTTGTTTTCTGCATTTCTAATTATTTTATCTACATTTCTTAACTGTATATTTTTCTAAACTGTGAAGAATTTGTATGCATTTTGTATTTTTTTAAGGTACCGTACACTCACCGGCCACTTTATTAACTACTAATTAACACAAATTTTCTAATCAGCCAATCACATGGCAGCAGCCCAATGCGTTTAGGCATGTAGACATGGTGAAGAGGATCTGCTGCAGTTCACAGTGAGCATCAGAATGGGGAAGAAAGGGGATTTAAGTGACTTTGAATGTGGTGTGGTTGTTGCTGCCAGACGGGCTGGTCTGAGTATTTCAGAAACTGCTGATCTACTGGGATTTTCACGCACAACCATCTCTAGGGTTTACAGAGAATGGACCGAACAAGAGAAAATATCCAGTGTGTGGCAGTTGCGTGATGCTATCATGTCAATATGGAGCAAAATCTCTGAGGAATATTTTCAGTACCTTGTTGAATCACGAAGGATTAAGGCAGTTCTGAAGGCAAAAGGGGTCCAACCCGATACTAGTAAGGCGTACCTAATAAAGTGGCCAGTGAGTGTATGTTATATTAAGAGGAACCCCCCCCCCCAAAAAAAAGAATTTGTTTTCGCATAGATGTTAGATGTAGCAGAAACACAACAGATTTCAGAAAAATGAATGACAGATGCAGTGTTTTCTCTAGGATTTTTTCCAGCTGTGGCGGCAGACTCTGTTGAGCTTTTTACACAGACCTACCAACTACTTCTGACGTTATTTCAATGACAAATGTCGTGAGCGCAGTTTTACAAGCCAAGATCGCATTTATGTAATACGAGCATGCGAATCTCTTTGCTTGCGTGCTGGTTTCCTCTGTTTGTGCAC
Source organism: Danio albolineatus (assembly GCA_903798035.1). Lineage (NCBI taxonomy): Eukaryota > Metazoa > Chordata > Actinopteri > Cypriniformes > Danionidae > Danio > Danio albolineatus. Next base: position 1,043,005 of record CAIGQQ010033485.1, on the reverse strand, counting down.
AAAATTTCTTGAGCAGCGTATATTTGAGGCCATGCAAGTGCGATTTAATGCATTTATGAAACAAGTATGTCTCCAACATTTATTAGATTTGCTAGGAATACTTATGAATGTGTCCAATAGACCTATACCGAGCGGCATTGATGCATCCTGAAGTGAAACTCCAGCCAGATAAAGTCATTATCTATAAATTTTTAAGTATTATAAAGCATTATCTAATTATGGAAACTGTGTTCATCTTAACTGAAAGCTACGCCATGTTTGCTGGCCTCACGCATCACGCACATGTCAGTCAGTCAGTCAGCATGTCACCTTAAAGCAGGGGTCTCAAACTTGCAGCCCGGGGGCCAAATGCAGCTTGTGGACGATAGTTTGTGGCCCCCACCTTAATTTTATTGTCAGTGCGCAAGTTTGTGCAGCCCGCAAGTTTGATATGTATGGCACTTAACAGTGTTATGTGTGGAGCTGAATGAACCTGCCAATCACGGTGGGTATACTGTATGGCTCTCGAGGGCGGGACATCAGTTTGACCCAGGCAGAAAAACATTTCTCAATAAGTAGAAGTTACAGCAGTGAGTGTTTTCTTCCGTGCCTCGTGGCTGCCTCGTTTCTATTGAACACAGGCAGACATTCGTCCCAGCCATAGACTGTAAAAAATATGGGCGTAGTATCCGTGACGTCACCCATAGGTTTCTGATGAACCCAAAAGAAGCTACTAGTAGGCGTGGTCAACCGTCGCCATTTTGTTCGCGCGTCATCGCACCAACCGAGGCATACCAAACAAGGGCAAAGAGGCGGAGCGAGGGCGGAGCGTGGGCGGAGCTACGGGACGCATGCTGGCATTTAGCCAAGAGCTTTCTTATGGGAGAAACACATAATATTTCATTACCTGCGACTCGTTTGTGTTCTGACCACATGTGCTTGGTTGTACACTATATCAATAAAGTGTTTAGTCTGTTGAAAACACTGTTGTAATACATCAAGCCACTTAACATCGTTTTTAAGATGTTTTTCAACAGGAAGAAAGTGCGAATTACATCCAAATACTTCAGATATAGTCTGTGTTAGTAAATGCAGGGCTATTGATGAAATCCAGGCAGAACACTGTAGGACAACGCTTCGGATGACTGTTATATAGCCTACAGCTGATCAATCTGACAGATTCTGGAGTGCATTAGAATTCTGAAGAACATTATAAATCATAAATTATCCTAAATAAAGCAATTACATTTATAGAGATGGTATAAGTATATAATTTCACTCACCTGGGAAACGGAGGCCACGTGAATGGTTTGTAAGCACAATTAAGCGCACACAGCATGCCATATTATCTGATAATTGCAGGAAATAATTCCAAAAGGCAACTGACTGTGTAAAGCCACATAAAACAACACAAAAATACGATGAATCAGGCGGAATCAGCTGAGGTGACGTGACGGCGACCAGCGCGACTAGCTGTCACTCAAGTGGCCACGCCCTTAATTATGCAAACTTAATTTAGCTTAATATAAAGGAAACGGATGATTTATAAAAAAATTCACCCCCTCACAGTTGTCATGAAGGGTAATATCAGCTATATGAAGCAAAATCGTTCTTTGTACCAGGCTGTAAACACCTTTGTTTCTGCTGTAAAATTGGCCATTTCACCAGTGGGCTCATTAGAGATTTGCTCTATTATGGAGCCAGGACAGCCAGGACTAGCGGAATTTTCGATGAATTGCAAGTTTTAGTTACTTCCGTATTGGCTTCCAGAGGGAGAGCGGGAGGTTGCCGCTTGGTCCCAGCACGCTTTATTCACAACACTTCAAAAAAGTTTTTTAAGTTGCTGCCCAGCGGGACATTATACACAGATAAATGTATATAAATCAGTGCTTTAATTAAGCCGGATTTTGCCGGATCCTGTTTCAGGAAATATTCGTGTTTTGCTTTCTGGTATTTATTTTAATTGATTTATAGGGGTGTAACAAGATCTCGTACGACGAGATCTTGCGAGATTAAATAGCGGCGAGATTTCTCGTCGAGGTGAAAAGTTGTCTCGTGAGTTGTGATGTTATGATGGAGCGTGAGGGTGAAATTTGCATTGACGATTGGATTTGATCCGCAAATCAAGTGTTTTGCACACACCCGGCAACCCAGGCTGGCCTCAGAGTTGCGCTTGTCACTCGGTTACGTCGGCGGGTGTGACGCAACCGCTTTTTTCACCAGAGTTCAGCAGGTGCCACATCCAACATGGGCTACAACTACAGCCTCACACAATATAGTTCATATCCATGCAATGAAACAGCACTTCACATATGCTGGAAGTCAGAATCGTTGTAAACCCAAACAGAATTAAGACGTGGAGTACTCCTATTGTAGTCGCATTATCGAAGTGCAGATATGTAAACGCCGTAATCAAACACTGTGAAGGACTTTTAGCCTCTTTTTGCGACAGGACCTACACACCTAGCGAATCAGTAAAGCACCACAGGCACAGACACACACACACACACATCCCTAAGCGTCCTTACTTCATATCCACATGATGGCATCCAGTCGCTCAGAGTGAGTCACGAGGCTTGAATAACATCTTGCTAAATGAAAGTGAAACTCATTTATTAAATTAAATAAATACTAAAAGTTATTATATATATATATATATATATTTGTTTAAGTTCAGTGTTTGGGAATAAGTTTGATTTATCATGTGAAGTTGAACAGGGGAGACGCCAGTCAGTAGAGTTTATAGCTAAATATTTAGCAGTGTTTGCATGTCTTTCATGACATCAAATTCATTTAAATAGAAATAAAGTACCATTCATTACAATGTTTTTAAAAAGTACCTAAATTGTTTTGTATTTTGTGATTATTTTTTAAAAAAAATTGTAGTTGAATAAAAATCTATTTTCCATTCAAATATTAGCAAATATTTTGCTAATATGTAAAATTATATAAAAAAAAGATTATTTTCCGTTCACATCGGCTATTAGCAAAATATTTAGCAGTTTGCATGTTCATTACTGTGTGTAATTCATTAAAATAGTATATATAAAATTGTAAAATAACATTCATTACAAGTCGATTTAAAGAAAGCAGCTAAACAGTTTTGCGTTTTATTTATTTTAATTAATTAATTTTCTTATTACTTTTTTGTTTTTTCCCCAGTTGAATAAAAGAATTAAAAAAAATATATATATTTTCCATTGATATATTTCATCATTGAAGATTTCTTAAAAGTAGTGTAAAAATCTCGTCTCGTCCTCGTGAACCCAATCTCGTATCTCATCTCGTCTCGTGGAGCAGGCATCTCGTCACACCCCTATTGATTTAGCATCAACTTGAATTTTTCCATCTAATTTTTTTTCCATCTTATACACAAAATAAGATAAAAATAAACAATTATAAATTAATAATTAATAATATAATTAATTTCTTGTGGAAAGCCTGATGCGGCCCAGCCACACCCAGACTCTGCCTGGAGCGGCCCCCAGGTAAATTAAGTTTGAGACTCCTGCCTTAAAGTGTTAAACATATGATGCACAGCACCACTACGATTAGTTCTCGCTGTTATAATTCACTTACCTTTTAATATGTTTTGGTTCGGTTATAACCTGCTATAAAAAAAACACCAGCGACTGAATGTATTGAATGTGTAGTAATGTAGCAGTGGCGGAGTGAATTTTGGTGTGGCGCCCCGTCATGGAAGAATGAATGTAGCGGAAACCATGAGATGTACCTGAATTTGGCGAATTTCTTCATCCTGATGTTTCTTCAGGTCCGAGACGACGGCCTGATGCTCTGAAACCACAAATCCACAGCACTATAAATACCAATGATTGTGTGAACTTTAATGCAATTTTAATTAAACGCATGCCTCTGAACACTTCACAAATAACTACACAAGACGACTAAACACTAAAGAGGAACGCAAACGCCTCTTACTCATTTTGAATTTAATCACAAACTTTAAAAACTCAGAACTGAAATGTGTCCAGATTAGTTGTGCATTTGTGCAGCAAAAAAACAACAACGATGTGCTAAAACAAATGAGGAAACATGTTTGATTAACAATATGCAGTCAGTTATCAATGGTTTTACACAGAATACTTTATGTCACTGATGAAGACAGACACTGTTGTGGATGAAGACAATGAATGATGAACATGTCATGTGATTCGGCTGAACAAACAGCAGCGCATGAGGGGAAAAGAGCTGAAATGACCTTAAACCAAGGGTCTCAAATTCAATACCTAGAGGGCTGCAGCTCAGCATAGTTTAGCTCCAACCACCTCCAACTCACACCTGCTTAATAGTCTCTAGTAGTCTTGAACAGTTGGATCAGCTGTGTTTGATTAGGGTTGGAGCAAACCTGTGCAGAGCTGCGGCTCTCCAGGAATCCAGTTTGAGACCTATGCCTTAAATGCTTGAACATTTGTGGAGCATATTGCAGCATACGATGAAAATGTGAAATGACACACAGACGAGGCGCAGCAGTGATTTAAGCTACTCACCCTCCGGCTCCTCGACTGCTGCAAACGCACAAGAAAATAATCTACTTTAGTCACCGAAAGCCCTGAACAGAGCCAAACGACACCCAGACTGTCTGAAGATCCTCAGAGAAAACCCTTGACTGACAGCAGCTGAATGGAGGAGAGGAGCTGAATACACACCATCGGCAGTGTTGGGTGTAACACGTTACTGTAATTAAATTACTTTTCCACTGAAAAAAGTAACTAATTACTGTTCATTTTTAGGTATTTTAATTACAGTTACTTATAATGTACCTGCGTTACATTGTAAAATAATTAAACTCGCTGAATAATCTTACACAATTTTATTAATTTATGTTCTAAAGGTAAAAGTAAACTCTGGCGCTTTAAAATCATCGTAGTGCAGATGCATGTGATAGCGCCGCGCGCCAGTTTGCTGCTAGTCATAAAGCGGAAGATGTCGGACTCAGCTGAAGCGAGTGGCTGTTTTACGAAATGAAAATATTTCCAGACAAGAACATTACAGTATTAATCTATTTATTTTTCCTCATTGCGCGCCTGCGTGCTGTAGCGCGCGGCTTTTTCAAGGCTATCGCGCACCTTACATGGGCTATGAAGATTACTATGAGAAAGGCTAGGATGACTACGCAGATGTGACAGAGGGAGTCTGCGAATTTAACATGACTGATGCTGCTCTGTTTACAGAGTAATAAGACACCTTTTGCTGGATCGGATCACAGGTAAACAAGAGAGACACAATCCAGTTCAAAACATGCCGTATAAATCTGAAGCCTTTTGTCCACTTCCGATCATCCTGCACGGGCTTTCATTCTAATACCGCCAAAAATAATGCTGTTTTTGTAAAGATTGCATGATCCTGCCTGATCGATAGATATGCAGAATAATATTTAAGAAGGTTACATTGCATACTAAAAATGATTATGTATGTAATTATTATAGTTTTTTTTAAATAGAATATAATAAAGATGATTCAGAAAACTAAAAGGCTAAACTATTTCATGTTTGACTCATATGTTTTATCTAAGTATTTATTATTTACAGAGTTAAATATTTATTATTTGTCCACTCAAGGTTTATAGGGATTTCAAGAAGTATTTAGTTAAGTTACTTATTGAGTAATTAAGTTACTTTTCGGACACAGTAATTAGAAAAGTATTTTAAATACAATATTGATTAAGTAATTAGTAATTAGTAATTAATTACTTTTTTAAAGTAACTTACCCAACACTGACCATCGGCAACAGTTTTTTTGGAGTTACTACATTAATTTAGCTTCTTACCAAAGCTGCATTTATTTGATCCAACATAGAGTTGGGCAGTATGATGGTGTATATTGTTATTGAGGATAATGAAATGTGTACCATATAACAATTTATTCAGTGTATTGACCTTATTCCGCCCCGCCCACTTTTAATACTTCGCTTTTCCGTATTTTGTCATCCAACTTCCAGTACGCTGACAAAGTACATCAGACGACTGTGGAAAGTCATTACATAGTGTATAGTTCGCTGTAATTTTAGAATAATGGCATATAATGCTAGTTCAGTAAATGTTTTGAGCTGGGAGTACGGTGAAACCTCCCTGCAATGATCAGATGGTCTCATGCTGCCCCATCCATCGTTACCGTTAATGTGGGTAGATGATAGCCAGAGGTAACTACAATTTAGCCTACCCAATTCATAAAGATTATTTAAATCAAATAAATTCAGTCTTGGTTGGCAGAAGAGATTTCTTCTGTTTTTGTGTGTATTATAAAAAGGGGCAGATGTAGGTTTGAAATTATTACAAATACACTAAACATTATACCAGCCATTTTACTTTAAAGATGATTAGTGCGATAACTTTTAAGTAATAACCTTAATTTTTATACCCTGAGCTGTGCAATTTTGCTTTTTTCTGGCAATAAACAGGAGGACTATTTCTAAAAATAAACAGTAACTCTTGGTGAATGCTTGAGATTGATGAACTACGCCTCTTGTAAAACTTGAGATTAAATCATCTTCCCACCACGCTGAAGAAATTGTCTAAATGATGTCACTTCCTAGATGTAATATTTTAATAAAGGAATAAAGCCATGCTGGACTGCACAAGTTGTATTATGGCCCGTTTCCACTGAGTGGTACGGTACGCTTTTAAGGCCGTTTCCACTGTCTAAAAGCGTACCGAAGCGTACCACTTTTTGATCACCCTTTGCAAAGGGTCCCAAGGTTACCAAAGAGTGAACAAAAAGCAGAGCTAGACGCACAGCTGAACGCTATTGGTTTACAGAGATACGTCATTCACTCGCGCAACGAGCCAGAATGAAAACAAAGGACCCGCCATGTTTAATACACAGCCGAGAGATTACACTGTAATAATATAAACATATAATAACGAGCCATGGTCGACCCGAGCTCAAACAAACATTGTCGTCGTCTTGATGAACAGCCACAAAGCCAAGAAGAAGAGCAGATTCTTATGGGTTACGAGCCCATCTAAGCGCAAGCGGTTCTGCTCGCATGTGTGTCAATATTTGAAATAACAAACTTCTTAAACTGGACCTGGTGCAATATGGACAAAATAATCATATTGCGATTTTTGGAACGAATATTGCGATTGCAATTTTTATTTGTGATTTTTGGCAACTGTTTTTACTTTTTCAAACAAGCTACATACACACATTCTACATGTATTCAGTGCACAAGAAGACAATGTTTAATAAATAAAATTAATGCAAAAGTTTAAGTTAAACTGTGGTAAAATTGTCTTTAAAACAGACAGCAGAAAATAAATAAAGATTAATTAACCTCAACTCTAGCTGAAAAAACATAGTAAATTAATAGATAACATTGCAGCCTTTGCGATTTAGAAATTGCATGTGCTTAAATTGCAAATTTTTTTTGCAATTGCGATTAATTGCACAGCCCTAACCTGGACTATTATAAACTGGGAATGATGGAATTACTCTAATAATGACAGAGAGGCTACATGTACTGGTGAAGATTAAATATACAGATGAGAGCTCTGCACTGACTGTGGGCTATATTTCCTGTTTTTCTTGAACCTAAATAAGCACTAAATGTCCGCTGTGTGGAGTGTTTCTGTTACTGGTATCAAATCAGAGACTGTAAGGGGCTGTATGTGTTCATATATGCTGCATTTATTTATTTATTTGATATAATCACAGACAGTAGGCTATTTCCCATCATTGATCTGCAGTTATAATCAGATCATGTTCATAGAGAGGTCAGTAATGAACATTTATACAGCAGTGTTTATGTGTATAATAAAGCCTCTGTGTTGTGAGAAGTGCTTCTCATATGATATGTGAGCGACCCGTACAGCTTTACTGTAGACATTTCCTCCAGTGAGAATGATGTCGACTGAAACTTTCTGTCGTACACCACGACTACCAAAAGAGAATCCTATTGCAGTGGAAATGCAAGCCTGATAAAGGTGACCCGTACCGACCCGTACCGTACCACTCAGTGGAAACGGGCCATTACAGACTCTGTGTTTGTGTTGCTGTGGGTTCTCTGTATTTGAGTGTGTGTAATTCGCAATCTGACAACGGTATAAAGCAGATATTACAAAGAGACAGTAATTGTAAGTATATTAACCATGTCTCCATTTTTCAGAGGATTTATAAATAATGCCGAATGTTTGTTTTTAAACATAAAAATGAACAGTGTCTGTGAGTGTTGAGTTTTGGGCAATAGAAAATAGACTTTGTACAGTATAATACAACGGAAACCTATGGAACGTCCTCACAATTCCCAAAAACAAGGATGTGTGTATGTTCATACCATCCTCTGTGTATTTGGGCAGAGGCTGCTCCTCCTCTCCTGGTTGTGTCGGGATCCAAAGGCCCTTCAGGTGTCCAGGTAAATGACCCTCCAGACGCTCGAGTGACGGCGGAGGCTGACTGACGGCGGCCCATGTGTACAGCTGATCTTGCTGGAGACACACACACAGACACAAACAGAGATCAGGACATCAGAGAGATACACACAGCAGGAACAGTCAATGTTTGACCCCTGTGTATTGTTGAAATTGACACCCCTTTGGTTATGTTGGGGCTGTTTTTGCCCCATTGACTTTATTATAAGCACATTGTTTGATTGCAAAACCATGGCAGCATATAATTATGCATATGCACTGATTATTGTTGGTGGTTTTCCCTGTTGGGTAAAAGGTACAACTTATCATTTTTATTATTGATGGTATGATCAGTTCTAGTAGCAGTTCTGCAAGTTCAGAGAACAGATTGACATCTATCAAACGAAGTGTACGGAGACTCAAACTGGAGCTGTCAGACGCTGCAGTCGCTGTCAGTAAACAAAGCTGCTAGTGAAGAGAGTGAAGCTGCAGACCTGGCCGAGGTCTAGCGTGCAGCTGTGGTCACTGAGCTCCTCCAGCGAGGTCTGTCTGTTTTCTCCACACCCACTGAGAAACTGCAGAACCTCCCAGAGTTCCACAGTCCCATCAGAGCCACGGCTGGCGGAGGACGAGCCCCCGGAGTCAGCCTGCATCCTCCGGGCCCACAGCACTGCGCATCACAGCACACACACACACACATAAAAATACTGGGTCTTTATAACCCAACATGGAGTGAAATATGGACAAACCCTGACTTTTGTCTTGAAGTTGAAAAACCGTCAGATTTGTTCATACTTTAATCAGTGTTGGGTTAAGACCACCCATTATTATTTATTTTCACACATGCAGCTGATCGATTATCACCACAGCAGACAAACACATACAGTGGGGGAAATAAGTGTTGAACATGTCACCATTTCTCTCGGAAAAAATAAGCTGCGTCCCAAATGACACACTATACACTTATGTACTTACACACTCAACAGCATAGTATATATATGTAGTTGCTGTCCCAAATGGAGCACTAATGGCTTTTTTTACTAAGCGGAAGTTCAAACCGTTACCCTGATGACGTTTGACGGTCGCCAAATTAATGAAATAAATGACAAAAATACCAAACAATAACTGCATGAGAATAACCGCATTCACCATCAGGAGGCGCTATAATCACTCTCGTAGGAGAATACTGCTCTCACAATCCAAAATAAATAAAAATATCCAACATGTGCGCCTGATAGCTCCGCCCCTTCCATTACAGGAGCACAGCTGCGGTCGTCGAGAGCATGAAGTGTCCATCATTACACACTTCAGTTTACCGGTGGAATGAGTGCATCATCCGAGTAATTAAAGTGCACTTATTATTATTAGAGTTTTCAGTGTGAACGCACTACAGACACTATTTATACTTTAAAATGGCGTAAAATAGTGCATAAGTATGCGATTTGGGACGCAGCTATATTTCTTAAGGTGCCCTTGACTTGAAATTTTCCCCGGATGTTGGTAACAACCAAAGAAATCCATATATGCAAGGAAAACAAATCTAATTACTTTACAAATGAAGTTCTGTGTAATAAAATAAAACAACGCAGGGAAAAAGTATTGAACACATGAAGAAAGGGAGGTGTAGTTGGGCAGTGAAAGCCCAGACAGCAGATGAAATCTCTCAGTAGTTCTTCAGCAACACTCTGCCCTTCCTCAGTGTAAATGAACATCAGCTGCTTCAGTCCAACATTAACATCAGCAGGAGGATGAAGATGAAGCCAGGGTGGACATTTCAGCAAGACAATGATCCTAAACACAGCCAAGGAGACTCTCGGATGCTTTCAGAGAAAGAAAATCAAGCTGTAGAATGGCCCAGCCAATCCCCTGAATCAAATCCAACAGAGAATACAGAATAAAGCTCTGATTTGACAGACGAGACCCACAGAAGCATCAGGATTATGATACTCTGTTGAATTCTGTGAGAAACTCACACCTGAGCAATGCATGAGTCTTCATTCTCCATATGAGAGGCGGCTTTAAGCTGCAGCACCAAAAATACTTTTATATAAAGTATTAAACAGTTTCAGTAGTTCAGCTCTTTCTCCTTTTGTCATTTCATTCTTATTACACAGAATTTTTTTCTGATTTTTTTAGTTTTGTTTTATTTTAATGTTTGTATTGTTTGTGTTTTTACCAAAATCTGCTTTAATTCCACATCAACAGCTCCTCTAGAAATATTATTCCCAGGTAAAAACATAACAACGTGTTCAATACCTATTTTCCCCACTGTACACACACACACACA
>CAIGQQ010033485.1:926022-939863 GCA_903798035.1 Danio albolineatus | reverse complement strand
TTGTGTGTGTGTGTGTGTGTGTGTGTGTGTGTGTGTGTGTGTGAGTGTGTGTGTGTGTGTGTGTGAGTGAGAGAGATCCTGATTCAGACATTATTTTAATTTTAGAGGTTTAAGTGTTTTCCCAGATATGGATCGCGGCTGGAAGGGCATCCGCTGCATAAAACAAATGCTGGATAAGTTGGCGGTTCATTCCGCTGTGGCGACCCCAGATTAATAAAGGGACTAGGCCGAAAAGAAAATGAATGAATGAAAGGTTTAAGTGTATTTTGTCTGCATATTTATACCTGAAATACCTCAAATGGCAGTCTAATATTAATAATAGTAATACTAGTAATCAAAATAAGATGGTAATGTAGATCGTCATGTGGTTCTGTTGTTATTTATTCTGTGCTGATGCTTCTGTTGAGCTCTGATCTGACTGGTGTTTATGCTCAGTGTTTTACAGTAGAGGTTTATTTGTGTTCGGCAGACACTGAATTAATGTATAAAGCACTTTACAATCATTCGATAGAGCGTCTCCTAAAGGTCATCATCTCATTGTATGTAGAGCTGTGTGTGTGTGTGTGTGTGTGTGTGTGTGTGTGTGTGTGTGTGTGTGATATCTGCCTGTGCGCCATCAATCAAATTCATCATCCGTAACATTCAAGAGTGGCAGCAGGTTATCAGTAATGGTGTGTGTGTTAGAGAGAGAGAGAAAATGTGTGTGGTATTATATGTGTTACATTTTCGTATGTGGTTGTTTGTGTGTTTGTAGTATATATCTGAATTTTGTGTGTGTGTGTGTGTGTGTGTGTGTGTATGTGTGTTGCGAGTATTGTGTATACGTATGTGCATTTGCTATATGTGTTCTGTACGTGTGCATAATTGTTTACCGGTGTGGTTTGTTTATTTGTCCGTGATGAGAGAGAGGTGCAGCAGTCCTGATGTCTGTGAGCAGATGCTGGAGATTCACTGAGCAAACAAGATGCAGATGAAGACCTTTAACACCTCACAGAAGAGACAAAGACTGTTGCATATCATACAGTTGTAGAGTATCATATAACGGCTAAATTATTGTAGGGCTTATATTAATATAGCACCTTAAAAAACACTAAATGTTGGCCAAAGTGCTACACAAACAGATTACACCCATAGTAAACAGAATAATGACAAGTAATCAATCAAAAGAATAATAACAATTAAAAGAAAGAAAAAAACATAACATTAAAAAGATGCACGCAAAATAAAGTAAGGCAGAAAGAAGTTGTATCTTTTCAAAAGCTACATTTTTGTACTTAAAGGTTAAATATTAGTACCTAAAGGATTGATATTATACCTTAAAAACATATACTGTATTAGTAACTAAAAGCCCCATATTGGTTTTAGAAAGATATTGTACATATTAATAACTAAAGTGTCCAACGGTTGTTACCTAGACACATTGGTAGCTATCCATATTTGTACCTTAAAGATACATATTAGTAAAAGAAGTACCAATACTTGTACACTTAATGCGTACAGACAGGTTTGATTCCCATAGAATCGTCTTAGGTATAGACTAAAACAAATCAGGGGAGCTCTCAAGAACTACACTGAAAACAATAATGTCTGCAAAATTGTTTCAAACAATTTTAATGTGTTGAATGTGCTCCATCACTAGGCACATTTAAATCAAGACTTTACTAAATGAGCACTGTGCTACGTCCCACAGATTGCACTATTGTCTCTTTTCTTTTTCATTCTTTTATAACCTGTTTTAACACATTTTAATTTGTTTTTAATCTTTTTATTATTATTATTATTATTATTATTTTCTTATACTTGTCTTTTTATTCTTGTTTATGTAAAGCACTTTGAATTGCCACTGTGTATGAAATGTGCTATATAAATAAACTTGCCTTGCCTTGCCTTAAATTTCATTCATTTCATTCACTCATTTTCTTTTCGGCTTAGTCCCTTTATTAAAACATCCATACACACTCATACACTACGGATAATTTAGCTTACCCAATTCACCTGTACCGCATATCTTTATACTGTGGGGGAAGCAGAGCACCCGGAGGAAACCCACCCAACCACGAGGAGAACATGCAAACTCCACATGGAAATAGCTACTGACCCAGCCGAGGCTCGAACCAGCGACCTTCTTGCTGTGAGGCGACAGCACTACCTACTGCGCCACTGTGTCGCCTGCCTTGAATTTAAACAAAGAAATTAAATTTAAAAACTTAAAAAACTTAAAAAACTCTTAAACTTAAAAATGTAGTAAATCCAAGGAATCATCTTTGAATGATTTTTTCAGTGTACCTGATCTTGTATCCCTCCTAATGCTCATTGACCAGGCGGGAGCCTTGGGCTCATCTATCTCCAAGCTTACGGTTCTCTCCCGGGACAGCTCGCCAAACCTGCTAACATAGTTGAGCATTATCTAAGTGTGAACTCTTGAAAGCACACATTAAAGTCTTAATTACTTTAATTAGGTTAACTAGGCAAGTTAGGGTTAGTAGGAAAGATGTTGGACAGCGTTGGTTTGTTCTGTAGACAATAATAATAAAAACAATCTTCATTCATTCATTAATTTTCTTGTCGGCTTAGTCCATTTATTCATCCACAATGGAATGAACCGTCAACTCATCCAGCATACCATTCCAGCTGCAAGTCATCACTGGAATACTCACTCATTCACACTATAGCACGTTTTTGGACTTGTGGGGGAAACCGGAGCACCCGGAGGAAACCCACACCAACACAGGGAGAACATGCAAACTCCACACAGAAATGCCAACTGACCCAGCCGAGACTCGAACCAGCGACCTTCATGCTGTGAGGTGATTGTGCTGTCCACTGCGCCACCGTGAGGCCCCAAATTAAAATCTTAAAAGGGATAATTCATTCATTTTGTTTTCCGCTTAGTCCCTTTATTAATCTGGGGTCGCCACAGCGGAATGAACCGCCAACTTATCCAGCATGTGTTTTATGCAGTGGATGCCCTTCCAGCTGCAACCCATCACTGGGAAACATCCATACTCACTCATTCACACTCATTTTGAGGCCCCAAAATTAAAATCTTAAAGGGGATAATACAATTTTATTTTTGATTTTATTCTAGCTAAACTAAAAAATAAGGCTTTCGCTAGAAGAAAAATATGAAAGGAAATGCTATGAAAATATCCTTGCTCTGCTAAACATCACTTGGGAAATATATATTTTTTAATATTTCACAGGAGGACTAATAATTTTGCCTTCAACTCTTCGTAGTTTTCTAGCTGTGTCCTGCTTCTTGTAAAGCTCTATAAGCATTGTTTTGTTCTTCACAACCCAGTAGCATCCTGACATCTGCTCAGCGGACGCAGTAAACTGTGGCCTGGACCAGCGGAGCGGCTTCTGTCCCGATGAACGAGCTCATTATTTACTGTCTTTATCATAACAAACCATGACATGAAAGTCATTAATCAGCGCTGTCAGACCTCACTGGGATTCTGCTTATAAGGACTCAAATTCATCAGATTCAGTGACCGGAGCTGTGGACTCCACATCACCATCACTCATCGGATCACAGACACTCAGACAGACCTCCAGTAACATTACAGCTCAAACTATACTGTGTGTTCATGATTTCAGGAGTTTCTTACCTCAGCGATAATGATTATATGTATGTTCATTGGTGATTCTGTCAATACAAAGATGCGTTTTGATAAAAAGTTCACACAGAAATTAAAATGTCATGTTCATTAATTCACCCTCATGTCATCCAAGATATAGTGACTTCGTTTCCTTCAGTAGAACATTAAAGAAGATTCCTTGTTTCTTGGTGATTCATATAATGACAGTCAATGGTTAAGTTTCAAGTACATGTGAATCAAATTTACAATGGGTCCTTCCAAAATTGCATACTTCCCTACAATATAGTACATGAAAAACAGTATGCAAGCTGAGTCTTATGTCCGTGTTCATAGTACCCGGATGACATACTTCCACTGAGATTCTGAAGTGCGCATCCAATGAATGCTACGCTGTCCCATGATGCCACGCGAGAGAATTAATGAATGTGAATGACAAATCATGAATCAAGAAGGTTTGAATTCCATTCATCCATTCATTTTAACCATTCATTGTAGTCAATTCAAATTTAAATGTAGTACCTACACAAGTAGCAGGCAATTTCGTAAGCAGGCATTAGCCCCTTTGACACATACAGACCTTTCACCATACAGGTCATTTTCCAGAAAGGGATCATGTGTGAACAGGCCTTTTTTTGATAACCTCGGTAAATTTGTTCCAGCAATTTTCCGGAAAGAGCAGCTGTAACATTACCGGTAATTTGCCAGAGCGCTGCTCTGTGTGAATGCAGAAGGAGAACTGCTGGATAGTGCGTTCATGTTTAGAACGAGCTGACGTGAGACGTCTACTCCAGCCAATCAGAACACTCAGACACATTCACATCCGCGCTACTTATGAAAATAAAAGCCTTTGAATATTTCTTCAGACACACTTAACTGCTAGATGTTAATCAGATAACATTAATATGTTCATTATTAATTCCAACGGTGTAAATAATAATCGATATCGAACCGCTGTTTGTTTATCTTCAAGCTCTGCTTCAGCTGTGTGAGGCGTGTGCCCGTGAAGCAGCCGGTGAGCGCCAGCACACACACATATTATGTACATATCGACATGCGAAAGTGTTCCTCCATATGTCTTCACTGAAGATGTTCACAATACTTCTTGTTACGGCCAGCTCGCTCACGACCGTACCATAAAAAGGATCATTCATTCATTTTCTTTTCGGCTTAGTCCCTTTATTAATCTGGGGTCGCCACAGCAGAATGAACCGCCAACTATTCCAGCATTTGTTTTACGCAGCGGATGCCCTTCCAGCCACAACCCATCTCTGGGAAACACATCCATACATTCTCATTCACACACATACACTATGGACAATTTATAATAATAATAATAATTTCTTACATTTATATAGCGCTTTTCTGGGCACTCAAAGCGCTTTACACACAATGTGGGGGATCTCCTCATCCACCACCAGTGTGCAGCATCCACCTGGATGACGCGACAGCAGCCATTTTGCGCCAGACTGCACACCGCACACCAGCTGATTGGTGGAGAGGAGACAGAGTGATGAAGCCAATTATGATATGGGGATGGTTAGGAGGCCATGAAGGACAGAGGCCAATGGGCAGATCTGGTCAAGATGCCAGGGTTAAACCCCTACTCTTTTACGAAGAACATCCTGGGATTTTTAACAACCACAGAGAGTCAGGAGCTCGGTTTAACGTCTCATCCGAAATTTAGCTTACCTAATTCACCTGTACCGCATGTGTTTGGACTGTGGGGGAAACCGGAGCACCCGGAGGAAACCCACGCAACCACGGGGAGAACATGCAAACTCCACACAGAAATGCTAACTGGCCCAGCCGGGGATCGAACCAGCGACCTTCTTGCTGTGAGGCGAACGTGCTACTCACTACGCCACCGTGGCCCCCTAAAAAGGATCACATACACAAAAATTTATATAATGAAAAAAACATTTATTAAAGGGTATAACAAACTGTCTAGGGTTTTAAGTAAATAAGAAATCAACAAATTCTCTCAACAAAATACGACACAAAACATAAGACGGCAAAACAAAAGAGTTGGGACAAAATAACCTCTTTAGGGAATAACGGTCCACCAGAGGAAGTGCCGTTCTTCACAAAAAAATTCTAATATATACATCCATCCACAGAACTTGTAATGTCGTCAAATGTGTAAACATTTCTGCGTTTGGATGTCTCTGGGAGAAAGCAGCTGCATGAATGCTAAAGCTTTAAATAAAAGTGAACCATCAACAAAAGCCCGACCCCTTCTGTGTTTACAAAGCGTTTAGACCTCATTTCTGGTTAATGATGACAGAATTTACCTGTATTTTGGAATGGATTTGTGAATTATCTTTTCCGTAAAAATTCCAGAACGCTCTCGCCTTTCACATCCTCGGCTCGTTCCTGCTGCTCCATTTTCTCTCAGCACCAATCATCATTCCCCATCTCCTGCCACCTCTCATCACACCAGAGCACATTCACCTGGGTTCTAATCAGACACACCTACACCCATAATCAGGACTCCCCATATAACCACAGCAATTCCAGTCAGTCAACAGTATGCGAGAAGAACCTAGATTCTGTAGTGTACATCCAATAGACGCTACACTAGTATGCCATCATCCAAAGTGAGAGAATTTATGAATGAGTTCAGTCAGGGGCTTTGTTTACGTTCTGCTATCTAATATGGCCGACTGATGAACATCATGAAAACACTAGTTGCGTCCTAAGTGACACACTATACACTATGCATTTAAATGTGATCAGTTATTGTCAAGTTTTAGGCTGCATTAATCAGTAGGACGAGTAAAACCATTTAGAGCACCATAGACTGACAAAAGATACAACAAATCAGCAAAAGGTGCTTGTAGCCATGACCATGGTAAAATAATTCAATTAAACATGTAATTAAATCAGCGTCACGGTGGCGTAGTGAGTAGCATGATTGCCTCATAGCAAGAAGGTCACTGGTTCGAGCCTCGGCTGGGTCAGTTGGCATTTCTGTGTGGAGTTTGCATGTTCTTCCCGTGGGTTTCCTCCAGGTGCTCCAGTTTCCCCCACACGTCCAAAGACATGTGGTATAGGTGAATTGGGTTGCAGTGATGGGTTGCAATTGGAATGCCATCTGCTGAGTAAAACACATGCTGGATAAGTTGGCAGTTCATTCCGCCGTGGTGACCCCAGATTAATAAGGGGACTAAGCCGAAAAGATAATGAATTAAAATAATTAAATCAATTAATTAGTTGAATTCTTTAAATGTATATGCAAATGAGTGTGTTAATTTTAGTGTTAACTTCTGAGTGAAGTGCAGTATTTGGATTTAAAGTTGAGTCAACTCAAAAAATAAAAAATAAATAAATAAATAAATTGTGGAGTGAGGACGACACTAAACTCTAACGTTACACTGTAGAGAAGGTGCGTCCCAAAATCACATATACTGTATTTGTACCTATTCAGATCGTCCTCTAAAGCTGCGGATGGCGGTCAGGTTTATCATGTTCTCATGAGCAGATGTGCAGTTTGTTCATCCTCTGGTTCAGGTCTTCACGGAGCGTCGCTCGGACCCTTATTTAGCCTCCTCAAGGACAAACTGTGGTTTAATCTGCTCGAGTCCAGAACGAGAAACACAACTGGGGCCAAACGGCCAAATATGGTCACAGGGATTGCCTGATTAGCTGGTTTGGGCTAATTTTACCATCTCTTTGACTTGTGATATGGTTCACCAGCGGCCTCCATCTGTTTATTATATAGAAATATGATCTGAAACACTCCTGAGTGTGTGATGGGAAAGAGTTTCTGATTGAGGAACGCTTGAGTTTGAGTTTGCCTTATTTGTTACTTTGATAAATTAAGCATCCGTTGACTCTCTTAGTGTATTATACTGTAATATAATAAAGTATTGCTAATGAATGCTCCAGCATACTGTAGTAACAACTACAGTGAACTGATCAAATTTAATAAATACCGTAGTATACTTTAGTTTTAACTATAGTAAACTGGTGTATTTTGGTATAATATGCCTTAAAGTTGAAGAAAAATCTTTTGTTTATAATACTACATTTCTTGGGTTGACAGCACGGTGGCTTAGCGGTTAGTACTGTGGCCTCACAGCAAGAAGGTTGCAGGTTTGAGTCCCGGCTGGATCAGTGTGCATTTCTGTGTGGAGTCTGCATGTTCTCCCCGTGTTGGTGTGGGTTTCCTCTGGGTGCTCCGGTTTCCCCCACAGTCCAAACACATGCGCTATAGGGGAACTGATGAACTAAATTGGCTGTAGTGTATGAGTGTGTATGTCAATGGGAGTGTTTCATTCCACTGTGGCGACACCTGATAAATAAGAGATTAAGTTGAAGACTAGAACCAGCGACCTTCTTGCTGTGAGGTCACAGTGCTAACCACTGAGCCACCGTGACACCTCATTTGTTAAAATGCCAAAAATAAGATTCCATCATCATTATTATTCCATAATTAAAAAATTTTTTCCACTTCTCTACTTATTACCAACTATAGTTATTAAAACAATTAAAGATATATACGGAAGTCCTAAGAGGTCATGCATTAAAATATTTTTTGTCTCTTGTTATGTCATGATCACGACTTAATTATCTCATGATCTCAACACAACAACTGGTTTTCTCGTGATCTCGACATAACAAAAGGTTCTGCTTATTCTGACTTCTGTAAGCAAATGGCTACGAAACATCATGGACGATTGCATTGGCTTTTATTTTGACCAGGGACTGAGTCAAACTGAGATAGTTCTATGCCTTTCAGTGATTGACAATCTCCATATCAGTGTCCGACACTTGAGAAGGAGGCTTTCGGCTCTCCACCTTTATCGTGGAAGATATAGCGACCCGGAGAGTACCGTCAGTTTTATTGCCAGTCAGCTTGAAGGACCGGGACGTCTGCACGGTTATAGAATGATGCTAGAAAGGTGCCGCTTACATGGTTTGCGGCTGACCAGAGAATGAGAAGAGATGAGCAGTTCAGTTTGAGAATAAGCAGAACTTTTTGCTATATCGATATCACAAGAAAATTAAGTTGTGATCACGACATAACAACTTTTTATTATGTCGAGATCACGAGAAAACGAGTTATGTCAAGATCATGAGATAATTAAGTTGTGTTCACGACATAACAAGAGAGAAAAAATATTTGAATGCATGGCCTCTTAGGACTTCCGTAGATACAAGTTACCATACTGAATGATTTTCTGTCACAAATCATTAACTGTTAAATGTGAAAAACCTAGAGTAAGAAGGACAGTGGCCTATTATCAGGGCTGGATTAACCAATGGGCATTATGGGCACAGGCCCAGGGGCCCGTCCGCACCTGGGGCCCTTGAGTGGGAGGAAAAATGCCGATTTTGTAGTGTCTATTTTGGCTAAGTGCAAATAGCGCACCTCGTTGGAATAAGCTAGTTGAGAGATTCCCGCCCATCACTGTTTGATTGACAGAGACAACATAACTAGAGAGCGCAACTGACAGCAGTATAAGTGGCGTAGCTCGTAATGCATGGCAATATGTTTTGACGCGATCGATCATGAACCCGGTTTGAATCCAGCGTCTAATGAACACGTTCTTTTTCCCCCACTACATATCAGATTTTGCCTACTCTTCATCACGAGGAAGACAAGTAGGAATCATTAATAAGTGTGTGTATTATGGAAGACTCAGATTCGTAGAACTAGATTAGAGAGGTGCAAATCATATGCATTATAAGTTTTTAGAAGTTATACATAAAAATACCATTAAATATATATTTTAGCACTGCTTCAGTGAACTTGAACAAGTATATTAGAATCCGTTAATTTACGCTAGTTTTATTAGTATTTTTTTCTTTCAAAGTGTGCTTTAAACGCTTTAAAAATAAGTTAAATCTCTGTAGACTAAAAATATATGTACTGAATATCATTTATTGTAAAAATGTGGGCAATACATTATATATTAATTAATTTATTTATTTTTTAAATCGTAATTTTTTACTTCAACTATAGGGGTGCGTCCAGGTAGGGGGGTCTACAAGACATTGTGCCACGGGGCCTCTGAATTCTTAATCCGGGCCTGCCCATTATGAATATTACAGCTGACAATTTTAGGACCAAATTGTGACCATTGCACGCAGCCTTTTCGATTTTGTGTTTTCAACAGGCATGTACTGGCCATCGGGACAACCGGGAGATTCCCGGTGGGCCGCGTCCTTAGTGGGCCGGTGTGCATGTTGTTTTTAAATTATTTCTAGTTGTAATTCTATCCTAAAAACTGCTGTGTAGTCTGATCCCAGGCTTTTGTGTCTAACTGGCTGCAGGAAGCTGACAGGAACTGCGAGACTGACTGTGCTTTTTAAGTTTACGATCAGCACACTTGACGATTGGCTTTGGTTGACCAATCAGAATCAAGTTCGGGTTTAAGGGCGGTTGCTGAGGCGACACAGAGCCGTAACATAGTAAACATGATAAAACATAAAATATCAAAACGTAAAGGAGGTGCTGAGAAGTTGAGGGAGGAAAATAGACAAGCACTCGAGGCAGAAGCCACCAAATGTGTTCAAATAAATGAGCTATTTTCTGGACGGCTGGCAAAGGAACAAAGTGAGAATGTTAGCGGGGCGGATCTGACGGCTGAGGTGAGACGGACATTTAAGTTAGTAAGCATTTAGTAAGCAGTAACGTTAGCTAATCAAATAAATGTTATTTAAATTGTATTTAGCAATTAGCAAATGTGATTGATATTAGGGCTGTAGCAGTTTGGAAATTTCCCTTGCGGTATTTATGGGTGGCTCAATAGCACGATATGCAGTATTACCGCTAGGTTGTTTTTTGTTGTTGTTTTTTTTACCTTACCGGAAAGAAACTTCAGTGACCCATTCCACTGGCTGTTAGCAAAGTTTCCTGCAGATCAGCTAATTTTCTCAGTGTAAAACAACACAGTTATTGAACATAAATCATTCGAGTTAGAAGATGAGAGGTGAGGTGTTCGAGAGGTGAGAGAGGTGTATCTCTGTTTTAATTGTAAATAAGTATTTAGATTCCATTCAGCCATTTTACAAGGAGCACAAAGAAAACTGAATTAATACATACAGATGCTTATGGTTTATGCATCTGTAGTGTAATAACTATTTATTTGTGTGTGTTTTTTTTTATTCTGGTGGGTCCTGAAACCTCAATACACAACAATTAATAGGGACTTGTGTCACTTTGAGGACCTAAATTGAGGTCCTAATGGGTAAACTTGTTTATAAATCATACAGAATAATAAAATGTGATAGAAAATACAGTTTTAATATATATAAAACATTACTCTTACGGAGAGTCCTTAAAAAAATATCAGACATATGAAGGCAGTCCAGCCCTGGTTTTCAATATGACTGACAAGACTTTTTGGACAGAAGCCATTACACCAAATGATATTTCAGTGGTTCATGTAGTAAAAATTGGAAGATAGTGATTATTTTTATTAGCTCTGTTATAATGTGCAGAACTCAAATAAAGCTGAACTGCGCTGTTTTTCTGATGCTTGTAAAGCTGTTTCTGTCAGAGCCATTAGTCAATATTATGATGCTGCATATTGTGTGCACATTTCCCCAATCTCCACGCTCTTTATAGCGCTCTCAGTGTGACTGACGTGCGATCGCTGTGCTGATTAGAGGAGCCAGCTCATAATCGTGATTAATCTAAACAACGCTGAAATCACATCAGATCATCAAGAGTCCTGAAAGAGAGACTCGTCATTCACTTTATAAACTTACAGAGATCAACACTCGTCTGTCGGGAAGCTGAAAGACCTTCAGAGCATCTTTTGAACGGGGAATATTCACATGTGTGCAGTAGCGATACCCCGGCCATTTCTCTATCAGCAATGAGAATGGAAAATGTGCTCATATTTTGATTTAAAGTATATGTATCTGAAATTATTAATACTACAAAAGTTTATGAAACTATTAATAATACAAAGTTTATTATTAAAATAAAGGGCCTTTATTTTAGCATGCTATCAGTCAGCCACCGAATGAAAAAAAGCCATTAAACTTGATGAAACTTGCATATTTAGTTCATTATTGCTTGTAAAAATGATCAATAATGGTCATGTTTTGGGCTGTAATAATCAGTCTGACTGAAATAAAAACACTACAGACTGACAAAAGCAACAAAGCAACCTATACGTATACACAAGAAGCCATATAGACTATAAGAAACTATTTTAAAAACTATACTGTAAAATAAAATGAAGTGAAAGAGAATAAAAATAATAATAAGAGATTACATAACATGCACACTATTTTTCACCTACATACATTAATGATTTTTATTATATTCTATCAAGTAGATGAAATATATGCTAATATCTTAAAGGAGCAGTATGTAAGTTTGTCACCCAGTGGTTGAACTAGGTATTGCACTCCTGGATCAAAACAAACACAAGCGCAGGTTGCCAGATTGAGGAAAGGAGCGAGTGATTTAAACCGTGATCGTAATAAAAACAACAGCACCCGATAGAAGGAATATTCTCCATAATAAAAGGAGTTTTTGCCTTTATCAACACCTCAAGTTGATATTTTAGAAACTGCTTCATTTTCTCACAGCTGAACAACAGAAAACTGACAATGATCAGCTCAGCTACACCTCATGTGCTTCATTCAGTGTTAAATGCTAATAATGTGAGTTTGAATGCCATTTTACATGACATTTATCGCCATATACTGAGAGCAGCAGCAGATAGTTCACCTCAGATCTGGACAATAAAATTAAACTAAACACTAAACACATATCAGTGATTCAGCGTCTGCATTTAATGATGTTAAAGAGGGTTAATATGTATTGAATAGATTATAAACCTCACCATTTCATGAGTTAGTGCACTATTCTGTGCTTGTGAATGGCTGACTTTAAATTTCTGTCGTGTTTCGTCTGGTGCAAACAGCCCAATTGCTCATCACTGTGTATCTCATCCTAAAGCGTGTCGTTAAGACACCGAGTTACAGTGTAACCTGCTCATCTAATGTTTACGCTCATAATATTTATATCTTTGCTAAATAATAACCTCATGTGGAACTCTGAATCGGTCTCATTTCAGAGTCTGCTACTGTCCACCAGAGGTCGTATTTCAGTCACGGACACATGCTTTCAGAGATTTCTGAATGAATGAATGAATTAATGAAATACACTGTTTTCCACCAAGGCAACCCGGATGGCTTAAATATAATTGGCTAAACTGGCAGTGGGTGGGTGACCAAAACAAACACAGCGTTCCAGCACGTAACGCACATGTTCTCAAAGCAGAATATCTGACTTCAGCATTGTTTTTCAGATAAACAGGAATGTTCACTGAGCATGTTTCTGAAATATCTGCAAACATATTATGGTGTTTTCATGCTTTAGAAGAGTCAAACACTTACATACAGCACATTTCATTAATACCACTCATATGCATCTAAAAATTGTTAAAATATTGCACCATTTTCTGCTCATTACGTCCTCCTCTATGTAGTGAGTCTACAGAAAGGTGCTAAATAAAATGTATTATTGCTTAAACTTATTATTATTTAGCAGCTTCCACAGATTTTCCCCATAGTTTAGGCAGAAGAGTGTAGCAGTATTCTCGTATATTCGTAAATGATCAGTTTTCCGTATTTTGTGATTCACATTTTTGTTTTTACCCATTTATTTCTGCTTTTGAATTGCATTATGGGTGCTTGATCTTTCTTCCAACAAATTTGACTTAATATTGCCGTTTAGTAGTCTGCAGTGCTGTATTGTCTGTGTTGGTGTTGTGCATTTCACTTCAAACACACTGTAATAAACTGCAGCACATTTTCTGTTATCTTACAGAATTATTTCTTTAGATATTATTTATTATACATTATATTATTTCAAACAACTAACATGTCAGTAAAAGTCACTTTGTTCAACTGTAGAGTTTAATTATCAGGATTAAAAGTCAACAGAGCAGAGATCAACATCCCATAATGCAATTCATTACCCAAAACACTGTTGAATCACTGAATTCATTCATTCATTCATTCATTCATTCAGTTTGCTTCAGCTTAGTCCCTTTATTTATCAGAGGTTGCCACAGTGGAATGAACCGCCAATCACTAAATTCATGAACAGATATTTTTTCGGTAGTATAGCAGTAGTAGTATTCGGAGTAGCAGCTTTGACTCATTCAGCCTTTTTATCTCCGATCATCTCCTAATGAAAGATGGTAGCAGTAGTGTTGGAGTGTGTGTGTGTGTGTGTGTGTGTGTGTGTGTGTGTGTGTGTGTGTG
>CAIGQQ010033485.1:903688-915872 GCA_903798035.1 Danio albolineatus | reverse complement strand
ATATATATATATTAGGATTAGGAATATATATTAGGATGTTACCATCTTCAGGTTGGAGGAAAGTCTTTACCCCAGGTGGAGGAGTTCAAGTATCTTGGGGCTTTGTTGCCATGAGTGAGGGAAGGATGGAGCGTGAGGTTCCCCCACAAGTCCAAAGACATGTAGTACAGGTGAATTGGGTTGGCTAAATTGTCCGTAGTGTATGATTGTGAATGAGCGTGTATGGATGTTTCCCAGAGATGGGTTGCGGCTGGAAGGGAATCCGCTGCGTAAAACAAATGCTGGATAAGTTGGCGGTTCATTCCGCTGTGGCGACCCCAGATTAATAAAGGGACTAAGCTGAAAAGAAAATGAATGAATGAATGAATGAAAATAAATAAAATTAAATTAAATTAAATTAAATTAAATTAAACAAAATAAATAAAATGATTTATATCTTTCTCATAGTCATGATGAAGGTCCCTCGATGAGAAGCACTGATCTAAAAGTCCTTATTCCCGTGCGTATCGCTTCATTCAGTCGCTTCGCATTCAGCAAATGATGGTGGTCGTGTCATCTTAAACACGCCGTCACCTACGAGCATCAATAAATAATGGCTTTATTTGTCAAAATCATGCAGGTCTTTGAGTTCCCTTTACAGATCACACACAGTTATATGCGCACAACGCTACACGGTACACTAAAGTCTGACAGGTTATTTTCCGATGAGGTTTTTTTTGTTATCAAAATTCTTTACATGAGTAAAATTTCTCTCACATAGTTGCGGCTGGTTCTTTTTAGCCCATTTGTTGTTATTGCAATGATTCACATTGTTTTCGTATATAACAAATAGGAAAAGCATCTGGTCTTTTGTCATGGCTATGAAAGAAAGTGCAGTGGTTTCCTGAAGGATGGGGAAATGTCCGTCATGTGCGCTGGCGAATCCGCTCTGGTAAAGTCTGTGCATTATCAAGCATGAGTTCTGCAGTCTCTGTAGTGTGTAGGCTGTAGGGAGGATCCCCTCTTCCAATGAGTATTGCTTCGGTGTCAAACTAAACCTAGTGCGAATGCGATTCTGGACCGATCGTTGGCTGGAATGAAGCAGGAAAAGTCTGTGATATACAGTAATACTGCAGTCGGACAGCTTACATGTTCTTAAACCTAAAAAACTGCGTGTGATATAGATCAGCTTGCGTGGTTACGTTTCAAAGGTTTTCCTTAAACTTGCATAATAAACATGCAATGAAAGAAGTTTTCGGAGAATATTCTTCTATATAAAGAGTAACTCTGCATGGGTGCATTATTAAAAGTAGTGAAACGAAAGAAACGCAACGAAACCGAGCAGCAGAGGAGAGTCCTGAGGGGTTCCAGCGCTCGCTCCGGCTCATCTTCATCTTGCATAAGGCACCGGATCCCCATCTAAAACAACAAAAGAAACGTGCATCGTTCATCCGGATGAGTCCGTCTGCGTCCCGACGTCCCGCTCCCCTCCTCTTTAGTGAGTCTCTAATAGTTTATATGAAATGAAGAAGCGCTGCACGGCAGAGAGTGACGCTCTTCAGACGCAGATAGAAACTTCACACATTCACTGTGTGTCAGTGGTCAGACTGAAGAGATTCTGCCATCCAGTGTGTGTACTGCATGTGTGTGTGTGTGTGTGTGTGTATTAGTATATGTGTGAGTGTGCACTTGTTTTTAATTGAGCTGGTCCTCGTATTGTTTCCGGAAACAGTCGCCAGCAGGAAAGAATTCCCAGCAGCGTTCCTGGTACATTTTCCAGACGTACGACTCCTGAAAGACAAGCAAAAGTGTGTTGACTGGGTATATAGAGGAATCAGAGAGTGACATTCAATATCTTTTAAGACCTCATCACCACTGCCAGTAACATTGGCGAATTTGTAATAGTGCAGTATATACTAACTGGCCACTTTATTAGGTACAACAACTAACACCGGGTTGGACCCCTTTTGCCTTCAGAACTGCCTTAATCCTCCATGGTGTAGATTCAACAAGTTACTGGACATATTCCTCAAAGATTTTGCTCCATATTGACATGATAGCATCACGCTGTTGCTGCAGATTTGTCGGCTGCACATCCATGATGCCAATCTCCCGTTCTACCACATCACAAAGCTGCTCTATTGGATTGACTTCTGGTGACTGTGGAGGCCATTTGAGTACAGTGAACTCATTGTCATGTTCAAGAAACCAGTCTGAGATGATTCACGCTTTATGACATGGAGCGATATCCTGCTGGAAGTAGCCATCAGAAGATGGAGACACTGTGGTCATAAAGGGATGGACATGGTCAGCAGCAATACTCAGGTAGGCTGTGGCGTCCACACGATGCTCGATTGGTACTAATGGGCCCAAAGTGTGTCAAGAAAATATCCCCCACACCATTACACCACCACCAGCAGCCTGAACCGCTGATACAAGGCAGGATGATCCATGCTTTCATGTTGTTGACGCCAAATTCTGCCCCGAGCATCTGAATGTGGCAGCAGAAATGGAGACTCATCAGACCAGGCGACGTTTTTCCAATCTTCTCTTGTCTAGCGTTGATGAGCCCGTTTCTGGTTCTTAGCTGACATGAATACGAGCAGTTGGACAGGTGTACCTAATAAAGTGACCGGCAAGTTTATTTACTAAATGCTGATCGTAAACTTAAACATTACTCATAAACTAAAAAAAAAAAGCTAATCCAGCAGGGGGCGCCCATTATTTATGAAAATCCAGCACGATTTAATGGATTTCACAAACTACACAGCACCCTGATATTCACAGATGTAATTCAGGCAAGCTTTAGCATACAGCTATACATTGTATAATCAAAAATGACACTAAATGAATTACTTCAAAAGTGTTTAATACTTTTGAAGGGCCTTACATTTCTCTAACCTGCTTCATCAACTTTTAATCCGTATTAAGACGCCACGGACGCCCTGATTAAAGAGCAGAACAAACAACAGAACCAAACAGACAGAGAAGATGATGGGAATTACCTGGCCTGTGTGCTCTGTTTCATCCTTGTTGATGAGATACATGAAGAAAAATCTGCAAAGACACAGAGTTCACTCTGATGTAAATCCTGCACTGTTGTGCAGCCAAGTTTTATTGACTTGCCAAAGGCAGCTAGTCTACAGGGCTCATCTGGACACTGCATTGATTGGTATCTCATTTGCTTTGAGTCTCGTACAGGTAAAACACTTGAGGACGCAGTCATTAAATCCTCCTGAATACGGAAGGCTCTGCGGTAGAGCCGGCTGTTTAATCGATTAATCTGTTTTTCATGCGCATTTTGTCAGTAAAGCCGGTTCTGTCATCGGTAGTAAATCTCCAGCATGCGCTTTAAGATGGAGCAGCATTTACTACACAGAATCATAACTCACAGACAGGCAGTGTTCATAATCATATACTCAGACAATTTAATGAAATCGAAGATAATCATTCTGCAATTATAACAGCTGCTAGCGTAGCTTCTTAGTAAACTATAGTTATGTGTAGTGATTGCTACTACATCTGAAAGCATGCGAAAATACCACATCTAACAATATTTTTACTCCAATATTTTTACTTTTTAATGAACTGTGCTTCACTAACAAGATGTGCATTACCATCACAACATTTTAATTAAATAGTTTCCAGCTTAATTATTTGCGCTGTAATTTCGATTAATCGTTGAATGCTGATAACTCACAGATAGTTGGCCAGGTTGTGTTCCTGCAGTGTGTGCGTCTCGAAGCCATGAGGAACCGTGTCGAAATAATCGTTCCCGATTCCACAGATGAAGCACTTTGTCTGCGGGAGGAAAGACACGTGGGTTTTTAATCCGGCATGCTTCTGAATACATACAGCTCTTGTTTAAGTCAAATTTAAGCACTTTTCAGGTGTACTTGAATTATTTTCCAGCACTTTACACGTGTGGCAACTTACATACAGTTGAAGTCAGAACTATTTGCCCCCCTTTGATTATTATTATTTTTATTTATCTCCCAAATTATGTATAACAGAGCAAGGAAATGTTCACAGTATGTCTGATAATATTTTTTCTTCTGGAGAAAGTCTTATTTGTTTTATTTTGGCTAGAATAAAACCAGTTTTTAATTTTTTAAACCATTTTAAGGTCCATATTATTAGCTCCCTTTAAGCTTTTTTTTCTTCTCGATAGTCTACAGAACAAACCATCAGTATACAATAACTTGCCTAATTACCCTAACCTGCCTTGTTAACCTAATTAACCTAGTTACACATTTAAATGTCACTTTAAGCTGTATAGAAGTGTTTTGAAGAATATCTAGTCTAATATTATTTACTGTCATCATGGCAAAGATAAAATAAATCAGTGAATAGAAATGTACAAAAGTCCTAAGAGGCCATGCATTAAAATATTTTTTCTCTCTTGTTATGCCGTAATCTCGACATAACTCGTTTTCTCATGATCTCGATATAACAAAAAGTTCTGCTTATTCTCAAACTGAACTGCACATCTCTCACCATTTCTCTGGCCAGAAGCAAACCATTTAATTGGCACCTTTCTAGCATTATTCTAGAACCGTGCAGATGTCCCGGTCCTTCAAGCTGACTGGCGATGAAACTGACGATACTCTCAGGGTCGCTATATCTGCGACGATAAAGGCGGAGAGCCGAAAGCCTCCTTCTCAAGTGTCGGACACTGATATAGAAATGGTCAATCACTGAAAGGCATAGAACTAGCTCAGTTTAACTCAGTCCCTGTTCAAAATAAAAGCCAATGCGTTCGTCCATGATGTTTCGTAGACGTTTGCTTACGGAAGTCAGAATAAGCAGAACTTTTTGTTATGTCGAGATCATGAGAAAACGAGTTGTTCTGTCGAGATCACGAGAAAACTAGTTGTTCTGTCGAGATAATTAAGTCGTGATCACGACATAACGAAAGAGAAAAAATATTTTAATGCATGGCCTCTTTGTCAGGGTTCTGCCAATCCAGTCTTGTTAATACTTGTTTTGGTGGCAGAGTCCGGACACTAGCTCTGTCTAGTCCTGTGTGTTGTCATTGTGTCTCTGTATGTGTGCGCGCTTGCAACGTGCGCGCTGCCCTTTGATACGGGCGTGTGGGGTCTGGGCGTGTTTGCGATTGTGCGCTCTCGTCCTGGTGTTCGTCTGTCCGCAGCTTGTGGCTTCATTCCCAGGGTCTAATTCTAGTTGGTTTCGGTTGGCGCTGGGATGAAACATGCACGCTGCGTGTATAAGCGCACGGTAAGATGTTTTCATTTTATCGTGTGCTTGTGTCTTGCGTTTAGTCCTCTGTTGTTGTTGAGTTTAGCACGTGCTTATGTCGTCATGCGTGCTTATGTCGTCATGTGAGCACGCAGTTAATGAGTTCTCTCATTGGCTGCGTGTTCTAGTCTTTATGTGAGCACATGGCTTGTGTTGTCATGTGCTCTTTTGTATATTGTCTAGCCCCACCCTCCCTGTTAACCCATTATTAGTCTATCAGGTTCACCTGTTTGTTTGTTAATTATTTCTGCTTTACATTCTCCTCATGTCTGCTGTCCTGTGCCAGTTCGTTGTCGATTATTCTCCGGTCATGTCGTGTCCAGCCCTGCTTGTTCCTGCCAGCCCAGTCAAGTTTGTTTTTGCCTTTTTATTAATGTTTTCCCCCTCTGGGTAGTTTATTTTGCCTTTTATTTTATTTTATTATAAATAAAAACCCTTATTTGTTCTGCACTTGAGTCCTCGCTCTTTTTCCCTTCCACCCAAACCTTGACACTCTTAAGCTGGATTTATACTTTCGCCTGGCGCCGCATTGCGCGCCTCCGCTGAATGCGCGTGCACCTCGCGAAACGGACGAGGCTTTTATACTCACCGCGCTCACCATTGTGATATTCTTTAAAACGACAAGGGGTGCTCAAAAGAAACTGACCGTACAGTCAGACGAATAAACAGAGATGTAGAAAGTTTCAGGAACTTTGTAATATCATTAATATTATTGATGCTTATTAAACTAGTTATTTTTATTATTTTTATAAATTATTTGAATGATTATAAAGATTTTTGTTTGTTTCTTTGATGCATCACTTGCTTTTGTTCATATCTCGGACAGTTTTACCTATTAAAGTGTATTAAAATATTAATGACAACAGAACATGGGTTCCTCAACAAATATATATTTTATTATGGCAA
Source organism: Danio albolineatus (assembly GCA_903798035.1). Lineage (NCBI taxonomy): Eukaryota > Metazoa > Chordata > Actinopteri > Cypriniformes > Danionidae > Danio > Danio albolineatus. The sequence continues at coordinate 909,728 of CAIGQQ010033485.1, read as the reverse complement.
GAACAAAAAGCAAAAAAGTACACTTACTAAAGAATACAGATGTTTTATTTATTTATTTATTTAGCCCGCTCCACAATTCACACATTACTGTCTGGCTAGTTTCTGTCCTCTTCTTATGCTAAAAACGCAATAATAATCCAACATTTCTGACCATTATCACCAATAAAGCCTAGAAAAACGTCATCATGTTGTAAACCGACTGGTTCAAATATTCCTGTCCTGTTATTAAAGACATCATTAGTTCCTTCATTATAGTTTTGTAACTATTAAATTGTTTTAAATTCAGTTGTAATATATACATCAGTGTTAAACCTTTGACTGGTGGAAAAACATATTCAGTAATTGTGTAGCTGTGTCTCCATTGGCCTCTTTTGGCTTTAATAAACTCATCCCTCAGGTTTTTCCAAACCTTTTAACAAAAACTTTCCTCCTTTCTCACTGCTGTTGCAGTTTCTAGCCAATAATTATTGATCACCTGGTTATCTCTATGATCACTGATCATAAAGATATCTTTACATTCCTACCTGTTTCAGACAAAATCTCTTCAAAGTCATCCATATACAACTTAACTCAGACACGGCGCCGCACGCACTGTTCGCTTGAGTCTCAAAAAATACCCATGCGCTCCGCCAGCCGAAATCATGTCGCGCACACCCAAAGCGAACATCCGCAAACTCCGCGATGACGTCATATTTGCCGCACGCACTCAAGCGAACTAGCGGACGCGTCGAGTATAAACTAGGCTTTAGGATGTCCGTAGAAATGAGTTATTAAAACTATTATGTTTAGAAATGTGTTAAAAAAAATCTTCTCTCTGTTAAACAGAAATTGGGGAGAAAAATAAACAGGGGGGCTAATAATTCTGACTTCAACTGTATATATATACAATACTGTCTATATTATAATTATTATTATAATTACTATGACCTATTTATTAACCAATTATAACATTTTGAAGCAGCTTCAAGTTCAAAAACTCATTTTAAAATTTTTTTCGAGGATCTGAATCCCTGTTAAGTGTTTCCTCACCTCCATGTCCTCTTTCACCTGCTCCTGCTGGTCTCTCAGTTCACCAAACGCATCAATGATCAGACCTGAAACACACACACACACACACACTCATCAGATGCAGCAGCGCACAAGCACTATGCACACACTTAACACACAGACACACACCCTGAATGATGGCCAGGAGGATGACGATGACGAAGAAGAAGAAGGTGATGTCGAAGATGATGCGGTAGATCTCGTACTCGTCCCCGGCTGGATCTTCGATCTGATCACCGATGCCTCCACCGGCACGAACGCCGACATACATGTGGAACATGTAGCACTGCACAGACCCAAGAGAAGAGAAGCATCAATCTGATCACTCCTTTCTAAACACAGATCCTTGACAGGTGCTGAAATAGTTGGCGGTTCATTCCACTGTGGCAGCCTTTGAAATAGAGACTAAGCTGAAGGAAAATGAATGAATGAATGATAATAGATAATTCGGGTAACTCTGCAGTACTCATGTCAACATACTATGATTTGGGACACAGATTACATTGTCTAATATACTATTTAGGATGGATAGCATGAACATCAAGTGTCTGATAGTGTGTGTTACAGTGATTTTACCACGGTTAACAGGGCTTCAGTCATATCCTGTCACATGAATAGCCCCTAAATTGCTAAAACACACACCATTGGCTGAGTTATGGCCTTAATTATCCATGTGTCGACTGTGGAAACACACACTGGGGATGTGAGTGGCTCAAGTGTTTGCTCCTTACACTGAAGTAAGGGGTTTCTAGACAAAAGATTCCCTTTCAGTCCAGCTGTCTTCCCTTATTAGGAGGAGAGACAGAGAGACAGGCGACCCGGAGGAGACAAAAAGAGGAAGGAAACATCTAGAAATGGAATTGTACGGGTGGCTGCCTCCCAGCGGATTAAAGCTGACACACACTCGCACACATACAGACATACGCACACACACATACTTAGACACATTTCCACACGTACACACATATGAACACGCACACACATATGAACACGCACACACATATGCACGAACACAAACACACACACACACATCTTCACACACATAAACACATGAGCACAAATATATGCTCTCACACACACACACACACACCTACTCATACACATATACACACACACACACACATACTCGCACACATACTGTGCTCATAAACATATACACACACTGACATACACTCACAGATACAGACACGCACACATACTGTATTTATATATATATATATATATATATATATATATATATATATATATATATACACACACACAAATATACATGCGCAAACACACTCACATACTCATACACACACACACAAACATACTTATACATACATATATGCATGCACACACACTTACACATTCTCATGCACATATACACAAGAGCATACATATGCACACACACACACACACAGGTGCACACACTTACACACACCCACATACATACTCATTCACATGTACACAAGAGCACATCTATACTGTATACAGCACACACACACTCCCAAATACTTACACATACTTATACAAATATATGAGTATACATAGCACACACACACACACACGCACGCACGCACACACTCATACACATATACACACACTCATACACATATACTAATACACACATACACACACACACACACACACACACACACGAGTACACACAAATGCACACACTCATACATACACACACACACACACACACACACACACACACACACACACACACAAGTGAACACATATGCCCGCACACACACACAGAAGTAAACACATATGCACACACACATGCATACACATGTACACACAAAAACACGCACACACATCTGTTAGTGACATTGCATTCACCTACAGCTGATTTGATCATAATCATCATCATCATCTTCTTAAACTCAACACAACAGCAGGAGAAACCGTTTGGGGAAATTATTATTAGACTTTTAACAATAAAAGATCTGAATAATAATTATTGATATCATAACTACATTTAAAACAAACAAAACACACACAAAGATGAGTATTAATGCTGTTAGTTTATGTTCTTGTAGCTTTGGTATCAATAACAATGCAATAGACTAGAAATATGAATAACCAACTCAATATTATCATTACTGCTGTTGTTATTGGCAGATTGTTGCATGGTGAAAACATTTAAACCCCTCCCTCTCTTTCTCTCTCTCTCTCTCTCTGTTTGTTTACTTAGTTAATTAGTCTGATGTTCTAGTCGACTGCTAATGCTAATGAGCGTCCGGTCGTTTATGCTTAGCAACAGCACTAACGTCAGGAATGAAGGATGGTCGCAGCGGTGTTCTCATCTGAAGAACACATTAAACCTCACGCAAGCTATTAAAAGGGCAACACGGACCACAAACCACACCCCTGCCATCCAGACGTTAAATATCAGAGGTCAGAGGTCGAGGCCTGTGATCTGACTATACCTGTCAATATTAGGATGTGGAAATAAGGGATACGCCCACCATAATAAAACACATCCTTCGTCCATTTAGCTACTTCTCTGGGTGGTGTTAGCCGTTAACTCACCGTCAGCATGTCGTCACACTTCATGTCTGGCGATTCTCCATCTTCACTCTTATTGTAGAACTTGCGGAAGAAGTTAAAAGCCACTACAGTGTAGAGATAGACCACAACCGCCAGCAGGCCGACCGTCAGGACCAGCTACACACACACACACACACACACACACACACACGCACACACATATATTAGTTAACACAGGATTTCTGCAGGTTTCAGCAAGACAGATTTAAGACCTTTTAAGACCATTTTAAGACCATTATGAATGAAAAGTCAGATTATACAGGGCATTTTAACTTTAACACCCATTAAAAAATGTCTCATTACTTGAATAATACTTTACCTGTTACCCAGCACTCACTTTTGGGGATTTACACCTACCTAACTTAAAATAGTAATAGTTCCTGTCTCCACTTAGCTACAAACACAAACTATGTATCATTGGAAATAAGACACTTTGAGCTTTGCTGTGCTAAAAGGGGAAATGTCATGCTCAAAAATATAAAAAGTTATACGTTATGAAACATGAGGAAAAAAAATTGTATTGTGTTCAATATTTGTTTTTCCATATACAAACACAGGAAAACATTAATGTAATGTCCTAGAAAAAATATGACATGAAAGCCAAGTGTTTCACTTTATATTGAGTGGACGGTTCCTGTGGAGTTACCATGTAAGTACACTGGTATCACAAGGTGAAACCTTCTAATGCAGCATTAGTTCTGCCACACAGTGTTCACAAGTACATGATCTACAAATAGGTGTGGAAGTGGGAAAACATCTGCAAGGACATATTGTTGTTCCATAATGACCTTTCATAACTCTTGTTACAGATGTGTACTTTCCTGGTGTTGTAACCAATGTCCTGTTACACATTTGTACTTACACAGACTATTCAGTGGGTTGTTACATGAGTGTAGTTACACCAGTATTACACAAGTAAATACTATGTACCAGTGTGTACATACACTGTAGTTACATACTACTTACACATCTAATTACCATGTAAGTTCACAGGTATAAGCCACACTTAATATAAAGTGGGACCTTATGCTATTCGTATGCGATATTTGTAAATACAGCTGATGTAAAGGCATTTTAATATTTAAGATTTATTTAGGCTACTGCAGAAAAGAAAAACATACTGTTTTTCCATATACTCCAACTATTAATATACTAATTTAGGTGATTGCCTGCTTGCATAACGATGTGGATGATGAAACGTTACCGTTAGTAGCTAAGCAGTCAAAAATGTTTCATTACTTTTCATTGCAGTCAATGCACTTTTGAAAAATACGTTCACTTAGCCAGATTGTTTGCGTTTACGCTTATACAAGAAAACAACTTGTTGTGTTTGTTGCAATTAATGGGCATTGTCACTGTCCACTCGGGAAATACAACACGTTTGGTTCACTCCGTAAGCTTACGAGCTGTGTGTGGGCGCGAATGTGTGCCTCGTTTTTTTGGTTTGGGCCACTGCCCCTCAAAATGTCTGTGCACAGACCTGGTATAATCAAACTAAATATACAATCTGTCCAGGTCAGTGTCCTTACCACATATGCTCTATAAATACATGGAGAACTCACAAATGTTATTGTGAGGAACATAACTAAAGCATACTGGTAAATAGAGTTATAAATAGAGGGGTTTTAAAGATGGATTGTTGGTAATTGTATGAGTGTTGGGCTGTTTGGCTAGTTTTACATGGACATATAAAACTTAAGAGCTGTTTAAAATGATTTAAGACCTACAAGTGGATATTTTCAAGACTTTTTAAGGACACCAGTAACAGCACTGAGGTCATATGAGTTTGTGAATGTCTGGAGGAATAAATAATCATCATCTGAGCGTCTCCAATGGTGAGCCTCGGGTGTTAGAACTATTTTAATTACTGTCTTTATTTTGCGAGGTGTTATATCTAATTTGCACTATATTAGCAATTTTAATAAAGCTCTATGTGTCTCTGATGTGTACGCAGAGGTTATTGCAAAACCTAAAGTTATTAAAAAGATCCTCAAGATGCTAAAAACTCTATTCATAAGCATCTGACAATCAGACAGACGAATAAAAATGACATAATAGAACAATAAACAGACGGACGGACGGATAAACAATTATGGACCAAACGACAGAATGAAAGAACAATAGCCAAACAGAGCAGGAGGAAAACAGACAGAGCGATAGATAGACAGACAGAACTATAGATGAAAAGATGACAAACAGACAGAACAAACAACAGAGAGAATGACAAACAATGACGAAATGATAGAATGAAAGTCAGGCAGAACAACAACAAAATCGGACAGACCAACAGAACAACAGACAGAAGGATGGACAGACAGAAGGATGAACAGATGGAGAAATGGATAATAATAGACAGACACAAGGATATACAGACAGAACAACAGACAGAGAGTAAGGACAACAGAAAGAAAGAAAGAAAGAAAGAAAGAAAGAAAGAAAGAAAGAAAGA
>CAIGQQ010033485.1:861898-893513 GCA_903798035.1 Danio albolineatus | reverse complement strand
GTTACACCAGTATTACACAAGTAAATACTATGTACCAGTGTGTACATGCACTGTAGTTACATACTACTTACACATCTAATTACCATGCAAGTTCACAGGTATAAGCCAAACTTAATATAAAGTGGGACCTTTTTTTCTTCCAATTTCCATATCTGCAATGCCTGTATTTTCGATTTTTTTGTAGTTCACTTAGAATCCAACATGGAAATAATTTTAGTTTGTTATTGGCATTGATCATGATTAATCACACACAAAAGTGTGATTAATTAGTTAATTTTTTTAATAAATTGACAGCCCTAATATATATATAACTGGTTTATGCAGATATCTTCATATTAAAAACCCCTCTATGAATCATCAGCTCTGTTCCTATTAACAGCGCTTTAGAAATAATAACCGGAGTGTTTATTGAAAGCCCTCGCGACCGACACTGCCGGCCATTTCATCTTTTATGTAAATCTGCCAGGTTTATTGTTTCAATAACTGGATTTGATTAGAATAAATGAAACTTTGTGTCTTGCTTTGATTATGAGGATCCAGAGCTGAAATGTGTCCTGTGTGAATAATAGAGGCCAACGCTTCTGCTCTCATCCGTCAAACAGCACAAGCAAATCATCCGCCTTCAGGAGACATCTAGAAAGGTCTAACAAATAAATACACTTCAGTGGTTGATTTTGATGAAGTTTTACCACCAAACCTGACCCCAACTCTACCCATATGCCACCTCCAGACAGTGGTACCCCCAGAACATTTTCTTAGGGGTGGCCAGGAAAGGCTGCACCAAATCTTGGGGTGGCATACAAAAACATAATTAAGTCCTTTGCACTTAAAAATAAAAATAATAATTTAAGTCCATTACACTTAAAAATAATTAGGGGTAATGTTATATTGGCCTCACGGTGGTGCAGTGGGTAGCACAATTGCCTCACTGCAAGAAGGTCGCTGGTTCGAGTCTCAGCTGGGTCAGTTGGTGTTTCTGAGTTTGCATGTGCTCTAGTTTCCCCAACAAGTCCAAACACATGCGCTATAGGGGAATTGGGTGAACCAAAAAGGCCCTAGCGCAGGGGTCACCAACCCTGTTCCTGGAGAGCTACCTTCCTGCAGATTTCAGTTGCAACCCTGACCAAACACACCTGTCTGTCATTTTCAAGTGTTGCTTCAAGTCCTGTTAATTGGTTCAGGTGTGTTTGATCAGGGTTGGGGCTGAATTCTGCAGGAAGGTAGCTCTCCAGGAACAGGGTTGGTGACTCCTGCCCTAGCGTATGTGCGTGAATGAGATGGATGTTTCCCAGTGAAAACACAAAGACGTAAAACACATGCTGGATAAGTTGGCGGTTCATTCCGCTGTGGCGACCCCAGATTAATAAAGGGACTAAGCCGAAAAGAGAATGAATGAATTAATTGAATTTCTAATAAAAATAATAGATAATGGGGTGGCACATGGCTCAATGGTTAGCACTGTGGCCTGTGTAAACGCAACATTCTGTAAACGCATCAGCCTTTCACAGCGTAATACTCACTACTCTCTACTTTTGAGTACCTTTAAAAGGGCGACAGATAATTTACTCTACTTGCACTACATTTTTGGGTAAGTAATGGTACTTTTACTTGAGTATGATTTTTCAGTACTTTCCAACACTGATTAAAGGGTGTCATTAAAAGTTCTATACCAGTGTCATGGTTGTTAACGCACTTCACAAATTTGCATTAACAGTGACCATCAGCCCCCTTCCCTCTGGTCTTTATTTTTGCTGACTGAAATACGGTCACCGTAGGCTTACTCTCACGGAATGAAGATTTGCAGTGATCTTACAGACCTTTAAGCAGTAGTAGCCGATGATGCAGAAGAAGGAGATGACGGTGTGCAGGATGGCGAGGATCCTCAGCGTGGGCTCCATGTAGCCGCTGCTCTCCTCCAGCACAAAGTGAACGGTGACGGGCCGAGAGCTGGAGCCGCTCAGAGGATCCCACTGCACACTGGTGTCTGCAGACGTGCTGAACAACACCTCCTTCCCCTCCGTCACGGCAGAGGATGTGGACACCTGCGCACATACACACACAGAAACACTGACCGTCAGTATTAACCAGAACTGTGTGTGGCTGCCAGGGCGCTGCTAGGTGGGATTTTAGCAGAATGGTTCCTGGGTGGTTATTAGTTGATTGTAAAAGCCTGATCACATCAAGGGAGATAACTATAAATATTTACATTGCCCGGCCACTTTATTAGGTACACCAATCCAAGTATTTCTAATCAGCCAATCACATGGCAGCAACTCAGTGCATTTAGGCATGTAGACATGGTGAAGAGGATCTGCTGCAGTTCACAGCAAGCATCAGAATGGGGAAGAAAGGGGATTTAAGTGACTTTGAACGTGGCATGGTTGTTGGTGTCGGACGGGCTGGTCAGAGTATTTCAGAAACTGCTGATCTACTGGGATTTTCAAGCACAACCATCTCTAGGGTTTACAGAGAATGGTCCGAACAAGAGGAAATATCCAGCCGTGGGCAGTTCTGTGGGCGCAGATGCCTTGTTAATGCCAGAGGTCAGAGGAGAATGGCCAGACTGGTTCCAGCTGATAGAAAGGCAACAGTAACTCAAATAACCACTCGTTACTCGTTACAAAATCTCTGAGGAATATTTCCAGTACCTTGTTGAATCTACGCCGGGAAGGATTGAGGCAGTTCTGAAGGCAAAAGGTGTCCAACCCGGTGCTAGTAGTTGTACCTAAAGTGTCCATTGAGTGTATAACAATAAATACATTTCCATCCACACAAACAAACAATAACTATCTGTTTATTTTTAATTTATGAATTCAATTTGGGATTGCCCGCTTGTGACCAGAAGGTTGGTTGACCACACATGGTGCATAAAATACACAGTAAGGGAAACACTTTGATCATCTAATGCAGTGGTTCTCAAGCTTTTTTCTCCAAGTACCACCTCAGAAAAAAATTGTCTCTCCAAGTACCACCATAATAACCGGTGTTGAAGTACAGTATAGCGTAGTAGGCCTAATGAAGCAGCTACAGCACTGCACAGGTCAAAAACAAGCCAGATTATTCTTCAAATTAAGCGTATTTATTATTGTCAGCCACTTAAATAAAATGTTTAGCCTATTAAAATCAATTTTCTGATCACATCGGTGTTATCGTACGCTTCAAAGGGTTAAAAGTGTGTTCATTTTTTTTACCTTAATTAGTCAGCGATTCCTTCGTGTACCACTAGAAGGAAGCTTGTGTACCACTAGTGGTGCACGTACCACAGTTTGAGAACCACTGATTTAATGAATTCAACAGGATTTCTGAGATCTGAGTGTTTTATCACTTTTTCTCGGGTAACTCAGATGCTGTGCTAAAATATCCCACCAAGAAACCCAACAAATGATTATTGTGAAGTAAAGCGCTGAAGGGACAGTTCACCCAAAAATGGAAGTGACTTCATTTATTCTCCCTCATGTGGCGTTTAACCTTAAAGAATGCTGGTTACTGGGACTCTAATAAAAATCTTCTTTTGTGTTCAAACAGCTTTTAACCCTTTAGTGGACCCCGACGAGTGGATTTCAAGCAGCAGCCAGCAGTAAACTCCATAAAGATGTTCAAGCACTTTCGGCCAGTGAGTGAGAGAGCAAAACAACAACAATTGTAAGACTTTTTTGTTGCATATACACTGGACTTATTTCACACAATGTACTTCTTGTGGTTAAATAAATCATTGACACTATATGTTTCTGCCTATTTTTTTAATTTACAATAAAAAAGTAGTATGTGAAAGGACTAAAATAGTTGTTGGAAAGCTCAGTACATGTGTGGTCATCAGACTGCTTCTCCACAAACAAGGAGCAGGAGAAAATCACAAGACATTGTCACAGAAAAATAATTCCAGAAATTTCACTTTGCATAATATTGGCATCAAATTCACAACATATACTCAGGAGATGTGTGGCTTTTGATCTATTACTTTTCTGTGTTGCTTCAGGACTAATTTTATGTATTTGTTTATGAAATAGTAAAATGTTTAGTCATTAAACATTACTTAAGCATCGATAACTTTTTTTCATTTTGAGCATTATAAACTCTAGATGATGGATAATAAAGCCCAGAGTGTCTTCTTTCTAATGATACATGAACTGTGAATGTAGATTAAATAATTCAGCAACTGTTAATGTTTTAATTTGGGAAGGTCATATTGACAAAATGCCTCTGATGGTGAGGGAAAGGAGGACACCAATATAGCCTCAAAAAACTTTTTACAGAAATCTCATTTTGCATGCTATCTTCATCAAATTTGAAATATAAACTCACGAAACACTTGGCTTTCATGTCATATTTTTTCTAGGACATTACATTAATGTTTTGGTTGTTAGTTGATTGTAAAAGCCTGATCACATCAAGGGAGATAACTATAAATATTTACATTGCCCGGCCACTTTATTAGGTACACCACTTCAAGTATTTCTAACCAGCCAATCACATGGCAGCAACTCACTGCATTTAGGCATGTAGACATGGTGAAGAGGATCTGCTGCAGCTCACAGCGAGCATCAGAATGGGGAAGAAAGGGGATTTAAGCGACTTTGAACATGGCATGGTTGTTGGTGTCAGACAGGCTGGTCTGAGTATTTCAGAAACTGCTGATCTACTGGGATTTTCACGCACAACCATCTCTAGGGTTTACAGAGAATGGTCCGAACAAGAGGAAATATCCAGTGAGCGGCAGTTCTGTGGGCGCAGATGCCTTGTTGATGCCAGAGGAGAATGGCCAGACTGGTTCCAGCTGATAGAAAGGCAACAGTAACTCAAATAACCACTTGTTACTCAATACAAAATACAGGAATATTTCCAGTACCTTGTTGAATCTACGCCACAAAGGATTAAGGCAGTTCTGAAGGCAAAAGGTGTCCAATCCGGTACTAGTAAGGTGTACCTAATAAAGTGGCCGGTGAGTGTATAATAATAAATACATTTTCATCCACACAAATAAATGTTAAAAAATTAAAACTGAATAAAAAATTATTCAGCCACTGTTAATGTTTTAGTTTGGGAAGGTCAGATTGAGAAAATGCCGGTGAGGGAAAGGAGGACACCGATATAGTCTCGGAAAAAACATTTTAGAGAAATCTCATTTTGCATGCTATCTTCATCAAATTTGAAATAAAACTCATGAAACACTTGGCTTTCATGTCATATTTTACATGTCATTTTTCTAGGACATTACATTAATGTTTTCCTGTGTTTGTATATGGAAAAACAAATATTGAACACAACAAAAAAAGCACAGCAAAGCCCTAAGTGTCTTCTTTCCAATGATACCTAGTTTGTGTTTGTAGCTTACTGGAGTCAGGAACTGTTACTATTTAAAGTTAGGTAGGTGTAAATCCCCAAAAGTGAGTGCAGGGTAACGGACAAGTGAAGGGTGAGTAAATGATGGCAGAGTTTTCATTTTGCATTGAAACATCTCTTAAGTCGTGCCATAATTAAATGCTAAAGTGTGACTTACCTTGTAAAACAGCAGAATGAAGTTAATCGCAAAGGCCACAAACAGCGCCAACATCCTCATGTTGTAGAAATTACGTGCAAAATAGTTCTGCGGGAGAAGAGACAGAGATATGGTGTCAAACGTGGCTCTGTGAGGCGTCTGACATCGTGCACACAGCATGACATGATGAGGCATCAACACAAGATGTGGCGGCTCTGACCAGCAGCTTGCGTTGGTAAGCGATGATCTTCTTCCAGAAGGCCGACTCCTGTAGATCCGGCTCATAGTGCTGTCTGACCTTGCGCTTCACCACTTCCTCCTTCTTCTTCTGTGCTTTCTCTACATTTTCACCCCTACAAAGGAGGATAAAGGAAAACTCATGAAAATATTATAATCAAAAGTGTTTATTGGGTAACACTTCATAATAACTACACACTATGAATCATTTATTAAGCATAAGCAAACAGTGAATTCTCATCTGTTAAGCATTAACTCTACATTAATAAACATTAGTAAGCCGTTTATACCTGCAGCTAAAAATGCTTTATTGCTCTAACGACAATTATTTTACATTTTATTTTTTGTTCTTTCGTTCGCTTTCATTAACTATAATGACCTTGGTCTGTAATAAAGTTTAACCTCTTACACTCTGGTGCTATTTTGGGATTTCCGCCTGGATTTTGTCTACCCAATTTTAAAAGCTTCCTAAATCCACATGCAGAGGAGTAAATGCAAAAATGTGGTATCATTTTAAAGAAAACCTTTTAAATTTTCATAAAACACTGTTGAAAGTGATTAAAATGATTGTATATGTTGTCTGTGTTATCATAAACACTTAAAAAAAGAGGTGCTTTCTGTATTTTTTCTTTATAAACTCAAATGTAAAAGAGTACCTTTCAGGTTCTGTGTGGTCTATGTTTCTGTAATTAATTTTTGGTGGTTTCTGCACATGTCAGTAATCATAAGAAAAATGCCTCTAACATAATCTATGCAAAAGTTATTGTATTCCAACTGATGAGAGGTGCTATACCTTTTTTATGTAATTTCCGCCTACCAAACTTGAAAAAGTCTTCCATATCCAAATGCAGTGGTATAAATGACAAATTCCAGTGTTATTGGACAGAAAACCATTTGAATTTACAAAAGAAACTGCTGAAAGTAATAAATAATATTTGTTATGTTTTCTGTTTTATGATGAACCACTTCAACATTGGGCGCTTTTTTATTTTTTGTTCTAAAATGCTTTTTTGAAAATGTGTAGATAATCCCATAAGAGAATAAGACAACTGCAGACAGTTCTGCTTGAAACCAGCAGATAGCAGCAAACACTAGGAAAAATAATTTAGTCTCTACCATAGAGTATGCAAAGGTAACTGTAATTCAACTGAATATTGGGAAAATAACTTTTTGATCATTCATATCAAATATGACATATTTGCTTCTGCATATTCTTACATGATAAGAACATGAGTTTCCATTACTTTCTCATTTCTCCTTCTCATTTGTATCATAACATTATATCAAAGAAGTCAAAGTCAGCTTCTCCAAAACTTCCTCAGCTCCTAGAAAAAAAAGCTTATTTTGAGGCCGTCTTCTTTTTCTGCGCCATAAAAAACACGGTGATTCATTCGATAACTGTTTGATATGTGAATATAATTCAGTAAAGGAACGCTAGAATTGTACATGGACAGGCAAGAGCTTTTATTTGAGCTATGACTTGTACACGTGTCATATATGAAGCATATAAAAATATGAAAATGACAGCTCGGGTATCCAGTATTTTGTTGTGTAATTAAATGTTAATAACTTTTGTACAGTAAAATAAAAACCTAAGTGATGCATATGTGCATAAACCAAGGACCTTTAAAAATGAAAGGGAAGTTGATGATGTCACCGGACCCGGTACCGGGTCCACAGAGTTTAAGAGGGTTAATATGATATGATAACGTCATCAAGACTTACTCCGCTTTCTCAGGCACTGATTTGGTCTCCTCCGCAGCATCATTGTTGTCCGTTGAGGAGGAAGAGCCCTTCGTCTGACAGATCCAACAACACAGCAGTTAATAACCGTACATTCTGATACAGTATTACCTAATAACACCATCAAACCCCTTACATGGTGCCGTCTGCGGAGCTCAGGCGAGGGTGTAGGTGGCGGAGGGACGGGTGTGTTGAGCAGATCCGTCAGGCTGGCGTTGGGATTGTGCGGCATCAGCTTATACTGTCCTCCTTCTCTCTTCAGATCCAGCCCAAAGATGTCAGACAGCAGGTCTGTGTCATCAGTGGCTACAGTCAGATCGGCCAGGTCCTCCTCAGGTGAGGTTTTATCCACAGGTTTCTTCTCGCCGTCTTCCATCTCTCCTCTTACTTCATCTTGAGTCGGGTCAGGCATGTTAGCTAGGAGCTCCGACACCTTCATGGTCTTCGCTCCCTCTACAAGACTCCCTCCAAGAAAGCTGTTGTATATAATCCTGAAAAATCCTCGCGCAACACTGAACGCAAAGTGCAGCAGGCCGAGAAGGACGCTCCAGTAGAAGGACACTAGTGTAGTCACCATGTCCTTCACAGTCATCTTCTTGGCCTTCTTCACTTGTTTCTTCAGGCTTTTCATGGACAGCACTTTCATTAACAGCATCACGTTGTAGCGGAGCGCGAACAGAGCCGTTCTCACAGTGGTGATGGAGAAAAAGCCCATTTCTGGAGTCTCCTCTTCCGGTTTCTCCCTCTCGCTGTCTTCTTTGCTAGCCGAGCGTTCACCGGCGTCAGACATGCGCGCTGCTAACTGCATCTCAAAGATGGTGTCTTCACAGAAGTTCACGAAGAGCTCCATTTTCTCCTTCTCACCGCCTTCATTCACCACATCAAAGATGAACTGTCGTTTGGACTCTTTGACTTGTGGTTTTTCCCATTGCGTGCGACTGGACTCGCTAATCTCGAAGTACACTCGCTCGATCCTCTTAGCGCTGCCCATGATCTCGATGCGGCCTAGATAGGGCTGGAAGTAATTCAGCACGCTCTCCGCCAACTCCAGGAACGTTTGGAGGCGAGAATCATGCGGCATGTGCTCTGAGAGATTGGTTAGAAGAACAGCCACGTTGAAGCCGATATCCTTCGCCGGTTCGTGAAAGCGTTCGACAAACTCTTCGTAGTCTAGGAGCTCGTTTTCATCCGTTTCCGCACAGGAGAGCAGGAACTCGGTCTCGGATTGGGTGTAGTGCTTATGACTCTCCATGGCCTTGTGGAAATCTCGTTTGGAAATGACACCTTTGCCATCGGGGTCATACTCTTTGAAGGCGTCCGACGACGTCAGGTCTTTGAGTTTGAGGAACATGTCAAAGAACTTCAGGATCATCTCCACGTTATTGGAGGACTCCACCAACATGTCCACCATCTGCTTTCCAATAGTGCCGTTCACAACATTCCCTAAAATGAAGAGAGGATTATTAAAGTGTCATAATTTTTCTGCGATTTCAAACAGATGTGTGTTTGTGTGTTGAACTTCAATTAAGACAGTACTAGCTACTGTTAGCTTTAATTGTAGGGAACAAATATCTAATTTTGAGCCAGGGGGTTGTTACTTTTGGTGATGTAGCATAGGACTGCAATTAATTTGTTGACACATTGTTAAAAAGGCCAATATAACAGTGCAAGTGTTGAATGTTGATCACAATTCTCTCTACTTTCTACCGAGATTGAGTGAAAGACAAGCGGCCAATCAGCATTCGCTGAGCAACGAGCAGGAAAACATCCCGCCCACTGCGCTCGGCAGACGTGAAAGTGAGCTTAACTGAGTGCTAACAAAGCTATCTATGGAAGCCCGTTTCCGCCACTGAATGATAAAAAAAATATATACCAATAAAAAAAAAATTATACAAGTAATGATAACAAAAAAATTATTTATATATAAAAGAATTAATAACTCGGAACTCTAACTTTATAACTCGGAATTCTAACTTTACAACTCAGAATTCTGAATTTGTAACCCGCAATTGCGACATAATAACTCGGAATTCTGACTTTATAACTCGCAATTGCGACTTAATATCTTAGAATTCAGACTTTATAACTCGGAATTCTGACTTTATAACTCGGAATTCAGAGGTATAACTCGGAATTCTGACTTTATAACTCGGAATTCAGACTTTATAACTCAGAATTCTGACTTTGTAACCCGCAATTGCGACATAATAACTCGGAATTCTGACTTTATAACTCGCAATTGCGACTTTATAACTCAGAATTGCAACTTAATATCTCGGAATTCTCGGAAATCTGACTTTATAACTCAGAATTCTGACTTTAAAACTCGCAATTGCGACTTAATAACTCAGATTTGCGACTTAATAACTCAGAATTCTGACTTTAAAACTCGCAATTGCAACTTAATATCTCAGAATTCTGACTTTATAACTTGGAATTCTGACTTAACTCGGAATTCTGACTTAATAACTCGTAATTCTGACTTTATAACTCGCAATTGTGACTTTATAACTCAGAATTCTGACTTTATAACTCGCAATTGTGACTTTATAACTCAGAATTGCGACTTTATAACTCAGACTTCTGACTTTATAACTCGCAATTGCGGCTTTATAAGTCAGAATTGCTACTTAATATCTTAGAATTCTGACTTTATAACTCGGAATTCTGACTTTATAACCTGCAATTGTGACATAATAACTCAAAATTCTGACTTTATAACTCGCAATTGCGACTTTATAACTCAGAATTGTGACTTAATATCTCAGAATTCTGACTTTATAACTCGGAATTCTGACTTTATAACTCAGAATTCTGACTTAATAACTCGGAATTCTGACTTTATAACTCACAATTGCGACTTTAGAACTCAGAATTGCGACTTAATATTTCAGAATTCTGACTTTATAACTCGGAATTCTGACTTTATAACTCGGAATTCTAACTTCATAACTCAGAATTCTGACTTAATAACTCGGAATTCTAACTTAACTCGGAATTCTGACTTTATAACTCGCATATTGCGACTTAATAACTCAGAATTGCGACTTAATAACTCAGAATTGCGACTTAATAACTCAGAATTGTGACTTTATAACTCGCAATTGCGACTTAATATCTCAGAATTGTGACTTTATAACTCAGAATTGCGACTTAATATCTCAGAATTCTGACTTAATAACTCGGAATTCTGACTTTATAACTCGGAATTTTGACCTAACTCGGAATCTTTGTCTTATTATTATTATTATTGTTATTGTTATTGTTATTATTATTATTATTATTATTATTATTCATTAATTTTCTTTTCGGCTTAGTCCCTTTATTAATCTAGGGTCGCCACAGCGGAATGAACCGCCAACTTATCCAACTTGTCTGTCCGTTCCTGATCATAAACTATTTAATTACTAAGCCAGTAATTAAGCCAACTCACCTTCCAACATGGACAAGAGCATCACAACCATGTCTTTCTGAAGATCCATCAGCTCCTTCAGCAGCTCGATTTGGCTCGAGTCCTGCAGTATCATCAGCATATCACATTAACTTACAAAACCCCTGAGAGCAGCTAAACAAGGATTCAGATGTTGTTAAGTAGATGTTTACCTGAGAGAGCTTCATCTGCATATGTGCGAAGACATGCAGGAAACCAACAACCGCGTCCCACAGGCGACTGTGGGCCAGACTCTGCTGATTCCCGGTGCAGGGACCCTAAAAGCAAACACAAACAAGAACTGGGATCCAAATAGTGGCGTTCTGGTGACTGTCGCTCTAAATTCATATGAAATTGTTCTCTTTTTAATACAGGGCGGAGCTACAGATCACCAAAGCAGCAGACTTAAAACAGGACTAGATGTTTTCTCAGTGTGAAAATGTGAACATCAGTGTGTGCTTCATGCTTCTGTCAGTCTATGGAGACTCCTGTCGCTGTTCATCTAAAACTCCACATCTATAATCCTCTTAGTCTATGCTGACATTATCTTCAGCAGCTCGAACACTCTAATGGCTAATGGACAGACGGCTGCTTCTCACTCAGGGCTGCTGTTTATGCTAATGAGGGAGAGATGAGCACTAGTGGCTTTCCCCCTCTGATGACACGTACAAAGGAAGAATGTCAATCAAAGTGTATCTGCAGGCTGTTTCCATCAGGTCTGATTATAAACAATACAATTAATTCATGTCTACTATTAGAGTTTGGTTATATTCACACCATACCTGTCAACATTGGGATGTGAAAATAAGGGATCACCCCCCCCCCCCCCCCAAAAAAAAAAAAAAAAAAACAGAAAAAAAAAAATCCCCTTATTAAATATGTCCTTCTGGAGCTGTTTCACATTAAATAAACAGTTAAACGGTCAGTAATAATTTTTTATATTATTATTTACAAAAGAAAATTCAATAGTATACGTTGGCAAACAGTTTAGCTTATTAAAATTAGCTGTTACAAAGAAATAGGATCAAGTTATCAAATCTTATTAATTTTTTCCTCACTGTACACTCTCAGAAATAAAGGTACAAGAGCTGTCACTGAGGCAGTACCTTTTCAAAAGATACATATTTGTACCTGAAGGGTCCATAATGGTACCTCAAAGGTACTTTTTAGTTACATTTAGGCACTAATATGCACCTTTGAGGTACCACTGTGGACTATAAGAGTACAAATATGTACCTTTTGAAAAGGTACTGCCCCAGTGACAGCTCCTGTACCTTTATTTCTGAGAGTGTATAACTCACACATTCTGAATAAAGAGCAGTGAATGAATCTCATTTATTTAGATTTTTTTGTTTGATTACATTAAATAACAGAGGTGTCACTGTTATAAATAACAGAAGTTTACATATATCGTTATAATGAAAGTATTCCATTGCTTTCCTAAAGTTTTATGCTCATTTACGACAAAATTAGTTGTGTTTGAAAAAAAAAACCCATCAAGATCGACATTTTTAGATGTTATTATTATTAATGATGTGTATATGTCTGTTCAAACACAAACACAAAACCCAGTATCCACTTTCGCTCTGCTTCTAATCGACTGTACAGAATCGGTTTGGGAAACAGCGTCTGTTTATCACTATGGAGCGCGTCTGACAGTCACGCACCGCTTTATGGCTGTTTTGAGGATTGAACAGGAGGAGCGACGGCACCTGTAATGAAAAGGAAAGGGAATCTCGCCGTTTTTATGTTTATTATAAAGTGTTTTATGCCTAAATAAAACGAAAGCACAGACAGATTCCAACAGTTTTAAGAGCAAGGGGCGGCCCCTTGTGGTTCGGCGGTATAGGTTGCGTATAGGGAGGATTAGCTTTAATGTTTATTGACACCCGTCGGAGAACGACTGAAAATACGGGAGAGATACGGGAAAATACATTTACGGGATGATAGCGGGATAGAACGATAAAATACGGGAGAATCCCGGGAAATACGGGAGGGTTGACAGGTATGATTCACACACTGCTGACACACAACCCCTTATAAAAGTGATTTCTGCATAATAGATGGTCTTTAAATAAGTGCACTGTACCTGAATGTACTCTGTAAGGGTGTTGAAGACTTGTTTGGCTACATTGATTGCTTTGGAGAAATTGCGCTGTCCTTGTTCGTCAATGACGTCTTTCCCAGAGTAGTACCAGTAGAAATCACTGATGGACTCCTGAGGACATCCAGAGCACATGTGTGTCACATGTACAGGTGAAGTCTAAACTATTCGCCCTCCTTTTTTCTTTTTCAAAGATTTCCCAAATGATGAATAACAGAGGAAGGAATTGTTCACAGTATTTCCTATAACAAAGTCTTAATTGTTTTGTTTTGACTGGAATAAAAGCATGCTTAAAGCCATTTTAGGTCAATATTATAAGCCCCCTTCAGCAATATTAGTGTTGGATTGTCTCCAGAACAAACCACTGTTATACAATGACTCGCCTAATTACCCTAACTTTACCATAATTACCCTAGTGAAGCCTTTAAATGTGACTGTAAGCTGCATGCTAGTATTTTAAAGAATATCTAGTCTTATATTATGAACTGTCATCATGGCAAAGATAAAAGAAATCAGTTATTAGACATGAGTCATTAAATCTATTATGTCCTATTGTTAGTGGTGTAAAGTAA
Organism: Danio albolineatus; assembly: GCA_903798035.1. NCBI lineage: Eukaryota > Metazoa > Chordata > Actinopteri > Cypriniformes > Danionidae > Danio > Danio albolineatus. The sequence goes on along the minus strand of CAIGQQ010033485.1, from coordinate 879,951 downwards.
CTAATACTCAGACTACTGTAATCGAGGAGTTTTTCTCAGTTATTGTACTTTACTGAGTAGTTTTATAAATGTGGACTTCTACTTTCCCTTGAGCACATGTTTAGTGCAGTATCGGTGCTTTTCCTCCACTACTGTCCTTCATCCTGCAGTCACTACTGTATTTCTGTCTTGTCTATGGTCATTGTCTACAGTAGAAAGATCAGTTCTGTGATTCCTGTCCAATTAAATCAAACATTGAAAGTAAATCACATCATACTGAACAACCTCAAGACATGAGCGCTTTATAAACGCAGCAAACCTTTGGGAAACATTAAAAATGTCCAAGAAGATGTTCAAAATCTGCACACGCAATGATCCAGAGACTGTTTATAGACTGCATGTGACTGAAAATGATGGATGTCGACTGTATGATGACTGAAATCACCAAACAATCACTAAATGGAACGAATGAAGAATGGAAGGAAGGGCCATATAAAAGGAAGGACCGAACAAGGAATGGAAGGAAGGATCGAAGAACCAAATAAATGAAGGAAGGATTCAAGGAAGGACTGAACAAACTAAGGAAGGAAAAAAGGAACGAACGAATGAATGAACAAAGGACCTAATGAAGGAAGGAACAAAAATATGAAAGAAAGAATGAGCGAACAAATGAAGGGAGGAAAGAAAGAAGGACCAAACGAATGAAGGAAGAATTCAAGGAAGGACTGAACAAACTAAGGAAGGAAGGAACGAACAAACGAATGAATGAAACAAACAATTGAAGGAAGGTTGGAAGGAACGAACGAAAATAGGAAGATCCCTAAATACACTACATGTTGTTTGTGCTGGGATGTGTAAACGTAACGTTCTGTAAACGCATTTTACAGGATGTTTACACTTTTACTCTACTTGCACTACATTTTTGGGTAAGTAATGGTACTTTTACTGGAGTATGATTTTTCAGTGCTCTTTCCACCACTGTTTATTATTAATCTCCACTCCGTTACTCAGAAATTGAAGAAAAAATATTCAGGAGGGCTAATAATTCTGATCCAGATGTGCTGATGGAGAACTAACTCACCTGGACTCTGAGCAGATAATCCACGGTGGAGATGATGATGTTGACTGTGGTGTTGTTACCCGTCTGCGTTCGCAGATAGTTCTGAAAATCTGATGTATGGACACATCATGATTAAACTGTGATCAGGCACTATTCTAGAGTTTGAGATAAATATGATTTATTTATTTATTCTAAAGAAAACACATTCACTATTTTATTCAAATGTACCATATACCAATGCCTGTATTTTTATGCACATTTTGGAATATTGTGTTAAAAAAATGCTTAATGGAACCACTACAATGCGAATACATTTTTGAGAAAATAAAAGGCGTGTGCACAATTAGGAACAACTTTTATCTGATAAGAAAAATATGCATAAGCTATGATGGAAACTTATTTACCGAATAAAATCTAGCTTGCACATCAAATGCTAGTGTGATCAGCTGAAGCGATCTCAGCATTTAGTGAAGAGTGGCGATATGTATATCTCATGAGCGCAATTTTATAATAAGCGTAAGTGTGTGTTTGCTTGGATTAATTTCTGCTAGTCGGAAGGAGTTATTTGTGAGTTATCAAAATGAAAGTGGTGTTTGCTTTAAAGTCAGGGCTGGCAACTTTGGGTTTTATCTTGGAGTGAGAATTTATATGCGGAAAAATGAAGACCGCGGGAGGAAGGGGCGATGAGTGAATATGTTTGGCGTGGGAATACTGTCAATTGCGTGAGTCTTACGCCTAATGCGTGAGAGTTGGCAGCCGTGATTTAAGTTTACTAGTCAGAAAAAAAATTATTGAAGAATCAGGAAGTGTATATTTTTCTCTCTTTGACTCATTGGATGGAAACGCTGCTTTATTTAAAAATGTTAAATGTGATATTCTGTGATATTATGCAAATTAATGTGATTATTATGCAGATATTATCAAATTAAATCCACCCAAAAGGTGGCAGCACGACATAATTTATTCATTCAAATGGAGAAGCTGAACAAAACATTAATGGATCGATAAATAATAAACAATAAAACTGATTGCATTTATAAACATACCAAGTACAAGAAGATTTAATAAAGAATTGTATTCATTCTGAAACATTAATATATAACAGATAATATACAGTTATACTTAGAGCAGCATTAAAGTAAAAATAAATCCATTACTGAGGAAATAAACTTAATAAGTGAAAATGTTGCAAACATGTGATATCATGTGATGTTATGCACATAAGTCTAATTAGCTTCTTTGGATGGAAACATAGCTATTAGCCCCTTTCACACATACAGACCTTTTACCGTATAGGTCATTTTCCGGAAAGGGATCATGTGTGAACAGACCCTTTTTGAAAACACCGGTAAATTCTTTCCAGGAATTTTCCGGAAAGAGCAGTTGTAACATTACCGGTAATTTGCCGGAGTGCTGCTCTGTGTGAACGCAGAAGGAGAACTGCTGGATGGAGTGCGTTCATGATTAGAACACTCTGACGTGAGACGTCTACTCCAGCCAATCAGAACACTCAGACGCATTCACATCTGCACTGTTTATGAAAATAAAAGCCTTTGAATATTTCTCCAGACACATTTAGCTGCTGGATGTTAGTCAGATAACGTTTCTGTGTTCCTTCTTAATGCCAGCTGTTTAACTAATTATCAATAAAATGCTTATGATAAACCGCTGTTTGTTTATCTTCAAGCTCTGCTTCAGCTGTGTGACGCGTGTACACGTGAAGCAGCCGGTGAGCGCCAGCACACACACATATTATGTACGTCTCGACATGCGAAAGTGTTCCTCCATATGTCCTCATCGAAGATGTTCACAATACTTCTCCATCCACAGAATTTGTAATGTCGTCAAATGTGTAAACATTTAGCTGCGGTTCATGCTTCTGCCTTTGGACGTCTCTGGGAGAAAGCAGCTGCATGAATACTAAAGCTTTAAATTAAAGTGAACCATCAACAAAGCCCGACCCCTTCTGTGTTTATAAACACAAGCGCCGCCGTTTAGAGCTCATTTCTGGGTAATGATGTCTGAATTTACAGGCATTTTGGAGAGGATGTCATTGAATGTCATTGCCTATGTGAACAGAGCTTTTTTGATCTACTGGTAAAGTCGTTACGGTAATTTTCCGCATATTAATCACTGTGTGAAAGGGGCTTATGTTACATTTAAATTAAAATGTATTCATCAATGCATCCTGAAAGATACGATGTATCAGTGTTTACACAAAAACAAAGGAGCAGAGCTGTTTTTAAAACTGAAACTAATCAGAAATGTTTTGAGATCATCAAATTGCAAATGTGCAAAGCCCAAAGGGGTAAACGCACATTACATTACAAAGCCATATTAGAATGATTTGTGAAGGATCACGACACTGGTGATGCTACTAAGTCAACTACATTTAACTAAATAAAATACGTTACAATATATGGAAACACTCTATTTCGATGATCCATTTGAGTATCAGTAGACTGTCTGCTTAATATCTGCTGATACTGACATTCAACAGACATTTAACAGACTATAAGAAACTTTGCAAGTACATGTCAATTTACACTAACATTAACACTAACCCCAACCTAACAGTCTACTTATAATCTTATGAGAATTAGTTGATATGTAACTTAAATTCAACAAACGGACCAAAGTAAAGTGTGACCCAATATATTTACACCTACTTTAAATTCTTCAAATCTTCAATAATATTGCAGTTTCCCCTGTGTTTTCTGAGCTGACTCCTGTATGGTTTGACACTGAGTGTGGGTGAAGGCTGAAGTGTTAATGAACCTGTGTGCAGGTGAGACGCACCTGAATTGTGTCCCTCACAGAGCAGCTGCAGGAAGCGGAAGAGGTCACAGGTGAATTCGTCATCTTGCATGACCTTTTCACCTGCGCGGCAGCAGAGTCAGATGTTATGAGTGTGTGTGAATACACGGAGCCACACACACTGTAATGAGCTTTGGGCATGAGGACGGTCAGGGGGCGACACTCCCGTCAGCAGATGTCTACTGTCAGACCACACACACTCACTCACTTACAGCAGGAGCATGGGCTCATGGGTAAAGCGAATCTTTACAGCACAGTCTAGTAGTAGATGCATTATTGATTCAGGTCCTTATCAGAAGCCGTCTACATTGTATAATAGAAATAAAGGTGACTTAATTTGAAATGTACAATGACAATACTTTTTTAAATGGTACGATACCAGAAAATGTGACCTTTTAAGACTTACACAACGTATTAAAGCTAAAGTAAAATTTAGAGATGTAAAAACTCAGTGAATGATGAAAAGCTTTCAGTGCATCAAATATACAGTGCCTAGCATAAATACACCTCTCACAGATCTCTCTTTATAGTAATTCTAAGTCATTATTTCCTATATGATGCTTTATAATACTATATTTGTGCATATACATTAGATTAGTCTGTATCAAAAGACAAAACTGGAACTAATCTAAAAATTAGCACAGCCAAATTAATATTCTAGTGCGCTATTAAATAATTAATATGTTATTAAATGTAAATGGTATTAAATACTATTTTAATAAACAGAAAAAATCAAGAGAAAGACAAAAAAATATGTAATTTTAGTACTAATTTACATTTATTTTGCGAGAAATTATTTACATTTAAATGTATTAACTTTCTATTCCTAAAGATGTTAGATGACCAAACTCTTATTTTAATGTATATGACTATTTAATAAGGTAACACTTTATTTTGATGGTCCATTTGAGTATTAGTAGACTGTCTGCTTAATATCTGCTGATACTGACATTCAACAGACATTTAACTGACTAGAAGAAACTTTGCAAGTACATGTCAACTTACACTAACCCCAACCCTAACACCAACCTAACAGTCTACTTATAATCTAATGAGAATTAGTTGCAATGTAACTTAAATTCAACAAACGGACCATCAAAATAAAGTGTGACCCTTTGGTGACTAACATGTATCTTTAACGCACCAATATGGATACTTTGGTGACTAATACGTATCTTTAACGTACTGATATGAATACTTTGGTGACTAACATGTATCTTTAATGCACCAATATTGATATTTCTTTTACTAATATGTATCTTTAACGTACCGATATGGATACTTTGGTGACTTATATGTATCTTTAACGTACCGATATGGATACTTTGGTGACTATTACGTATCTTTAACATACCAATATGGATACTTTGGTGACTATTACGTATCTTTAATGCACCAATATGGATACTTTGGTGACTAATATGTATCTTTAACGTACCAATATGGATACTTTGGTGACTAATATGTATCTTTAATGCACCAATATGGATACTTTGGTGACTAATGTGGTGACTAATATGTACCAATGTGGATACTTTGGTGGGTAACACTTTACTTTGATGGTCCATTTAAGTATTAGTAGACTGTCTGCTTAATATCTGCTGATATTGACATTCAACAGACATTTAACTGACTTAAAGAAACTTTGCAAGTACATGTCAACTTATACTAACCCTACTCCTAACCCCAACCTAACAGTCTACTTATAATCTAATGAGAATTAGATGCAATGTAACTTAAATTCAACAAACGGACCATCAAAATAAAGTGTGACCTTTAAGAAAACTGTTTTGTTCAAATGCACCAAAATTATTGCCTATATTTACTGAGAAATAGATCAAATATTCGTTTTAAAAAGGTGTGTACTCATTTATACTGAGCACTGTACATTTTAAAAACCAATGGAAAACGCTAGCATAAAGGTCTCATTTGTCAAGCTATGCATTAATATTTAATACATTATTTTTAAAAACAATGCATGCATTAATCATAAAATGAACATTACATTTAATAAATGATGCAGAAGAATTAGTTATTGCCAACCAGTGGAAATACCTAATGTTGAAAATTGAGACATAATATGTTAGCTGATTATTTACCATTTATTTTTTAATACACTTAATTTTCAATAAATAAAAGAATTTTAACAGCTCTAAATGCTGTTAGATTTGTTATAATAATAATAATAATAAAAAATAAATAAATAATAATAATAATAATAATAATATTTTCAGCTCAAATTAAGAAAATAATTGTAAAAACCCAATAAAAATGTTTTGTTTTTACTCTATTTAAGGAATGTTTTTGTATACATTCTTGTAGAAATGGATAGATCATCAGCCAAATACAGGTACACAAGTGAATAATCTGCACATAATTCATCAGTTTAAGCTCTGATTGTGAATTAGCAGAGCTGGTATCGTACCGAAGACACAAGCTAATCCCAAAAACCTCATTATATAAATAGTGAATCTGACATAGAGAGACGTCTGCAGACAGAGAGCCGCTCCGGTCACAATGACTCAAAGTATCTGAGCAGTTGAGCTCTGAACACCAGCATCACAACTATGAAATATCCTTGAAAATCTCACAAACTGACCTGAAAGTGCTTTAACTATAACCTTCTATGTGAAGCTGCTTTGACACAATCTACATTGTAAAAGCGCTATACAAATAAAGGTGAATTGAATTGAATTTAACGTTCTTAATGCAGTATTTGACCAGTTCTGTTCGAATCTATTGAGTTCCCTACATAGACAGCATGATTAGAAGAATCAACAAGTGCTGACAGAAGGAGGACAAATTATGAAGCAGCATAATACACAATAAACTAAAAATAAAAAATCACTCAAAGGTGCAGAATGTAGGATTGACCTAGTGGTTGAACTAGGTATTGCAGTCCAAATTCAAAATAGCACTTTGTTTTGTAGCATTTTTGCATTGATATTTAATATTTCTTGTTTAAATACACTATGAACAGCAGCTGTGCTAATTATTTAATTCATTCTCTAGTTCCACCAGGGGATACTCATCCCTAGGCCTCTACAGATTGTGCATCACCATTGATGTGATCCAAGGTATCCATAATCCTGGACCAGGCTGTATCCAAGACCACAGTGACACACGAGTCTCTTACAGTTCATCAAGATTCTTTGGGTTCATCTTCAACGCCTCCTCCTTTATCTTACCCCAGACGTGCTCAATAACATTCATGTCTGGTGACTGGGCTGGCCAATCCTGGAGCACCTTGACCTTCTCTGCTTTGAGGAACTCTGATGTGGAGGCTGAAGTATGAGAAGGAGCGCTATCCTGCTGGAGAATCTGCCCTCTCCTGTGGTTTGTAATGTAATGGGCAGCACAAATGTCTTAATACCTCAGGCTGTTGATGTTGCAGACACTCTGCAGATCTCTCACACGCCCCCATACTGAGTGTAACCCCAAACCATGATGTCTCCTTCACCAAACTTGACTGATTTCTGTGTGAATCTTGGTCCAGGTGGGTTCCAGTAGGTCTTCTGCAGTATTGGTGATGATTGGGATGCAGTTCAACAGAGGATTCATACTCTTGTGGATGGGGGTGTTACGCTAAGCGTATTGTTGGGGTATTTCTGTGCCACTGTGTGTTTCTGTCTCTCTCTCGCCCTGTTCTACTTCTGTTTCCAGATCGCCCCGTCCTAATTGGACCTGCTGCGTGCGTGCACTGTGGTTGGTGCATCTTTTGAAAAGGAGACCGATGGAGTCAGATCGCGGGGGGAGAGACAGAGCTTTCCAAAGAATGTGTTGTTCTTGTTTAAAATCAGTTGTAGTGAATTCTTGTTGAACTGAAATTGTGAACTAGGTGCTCTCCACCTTTTTTCTCTCCCCTCCTTGTTGTGAAAGTCACGAATATTTATTTTTGTATGCCAACGCTTTAAGCTGAGCGCTGTAGGGGTCATTTACTTTGAACGTTTTCTCCTGTTTTTGGTTTAGTTAAGGAGTGAGGGTAGTATTTGTAATTTATTTTCTGCATTTCTTTTGTTTTATTAGGTAAGTTATCTCCGGGGTGGAGTTAGTTAATGTTTTGTTTATTATTTTGGCCTTGCTCAGCCCTGAAGCTATTTTTGTTTGCGCTTCTTTTTGTTTTCCTTGTAAATACAAACTTTTTCCACCTTCTCACAATAAAAGAACCTTTAAGGTCATTTAAATCATTACCTGCTAACCGTTTATTTGTTAATTTTTTAAAACTTTTATGTTCAACCTCAGCCCTAGACATTTGGGGTCATAACAATGGGAAAAATCCACCTTCTGCCACTTTCCCAAATGATCAACTAGAAGTCAAGTTATTATTTGTTGCTCTTACAACTGAGATCGACCACAAGACTTTTGTCCGGTAGTGTAAGTCTGGTGAGATCCTGAAGTGTGCATCCAATGGACGCTACACTAACCCATTGTGAGAATCACATAGGGCAGTGGTTCTCAAACTGTGGTACGTGTACCACTAGTGGTACACAGGCTTCCTTCTAGTGGTACGTGGAGGAATCACTAAATAATAAAAGTAAAATAAAATTGAACACACTTAACCCTTTTTAACGTGTACCTTAACACTGATGTGATCAGTAAAATGATTTTAATAGGCTAAACCTCTTATTTCATTTTCAATTGTCTAATGTTTGTTATATATCCTATCATTTGAAGCTAATTTCCTCGCCATATTTGTAACGGTTGTTAGGGACATATCCCGTATTTTTATATCCCAATGTTGACAGGTATGGTTTAATGCCTTTCTGACACACAAAGCCTACTCTAACGCGCAGTAAGCAAATCTAATTTCTAAGTTAATGTTTAGATTTTAAAGATATATGCTGCATGTATATATGCCATATATGTATATTTAAATATGTATCAAAAAGAGTTTAAATGTGAATATGATGACATATAGCCTATATTTAGGAGGTCCAAGGAACATAGGCTTTGACGAATGGGCTACTATATGATAATACTTTACATTTAAGTACAGCAGTTTTCTTTTCACTATCATTTTTAATCATCTTTTAAAAGCACATTTTAATTTAAACCTTGATGTTTTTGTTTGTTTGTTTGTTTTTTTTACCTGTAAGCACAGTGCAGTGTTAATGTTCAAACTATTTATGATGTTTAAAAAGACTGACAATAATAAATACTCTTAATTAGAAGAATTAATCTGCCTCGTTTTTGAACTGTGCAGTGCTGTAGCTGCTTAATTAGGCCAACTACACTACTGTACTGTACAATACTGGTCATTATGGTGGTACTGGGAGAAACAATTTTTTTTCTGAGGTGGTACTTGGTGAAAAAAAGTTTGAGAACCACTGACATAGGGTAAAGCACTTCTAATTCATTGATATGTAAAAAACATTTAGTCGAAACCTCAGAGTTGCTGTCTATGTAGAGCACTGACTCTTTTGAATTTAATGAATTAAAACACACTTTCAGCTGAGCTTCAGTATGATGATCAACCAGAACAAAAGCCTGAAGACTTCAGAAATATTCACTTTAAATGGAGCATGCAGATATATACTACAAGATACACCTGCTACGTTGCACATTATGATAGGAACACATGTAAATACATGATACGGATCATATCACAGATATCTGTGGTTTGGTTATAGACTTCCTCTGGTCCATCATTCCCACCAGCGTTGAAACTGAATGGATGACGCATGATGAAACCAGAAACATATATGCAGATGGATGATACGGGAGAAAACACAACACTGATTCTTTTCAGAAGAACACAAAAACAATCACTCCGAAAAGAACAAAACCAACATGGAGGAGGCAAAGGAACAGCCTGACCATCAACATAAAGAAGAGGAGTGAGGGAAACAGCAGAACGACAGGAACGACAGCACACCACAACAACTGAACAGCTCAGAGCCATCAGAGGAAGAGACTGGGACCACTGCTGCTGAGACCTTCGTCACCACCATCATCATCATCATCAGAGCAGCTGGACCAGAACAAACCACAGAGACACACGCTCCTAACCAAACACCCAGCCGCTGCGCCACTGACCACTGACAGGAGGGGGAGGAGCTACAGACTTCTGACCTGCCCACTGACTCGAACCGCTCTGCAATGGACCCTTTTCATAAGCCTGTTATGATGCGATTAATCATCATCATCACCTTAAATCCTTGAAATTTTTAATTATTTAATTATTTATTTTAAATGTATGAATATTTATATGCATTTACGTATGTTTTATATCATATTTGCATGGAAAAAAATTAATTACACTTGTGTGAGGTGTGTGTAATGCAGTGTGTATGGGAGCAGACAATAAATCTGACATTATTCTCTCTTCTGGCTGCCGCTATCAGTCTCACACTATTGTTTTCCTCATTCTGAAAGTCTTGATAACACCATCCTGGAGTTTTTCTGCTATTATTTCAGCAAATAGGATTTTATATAAATATTTGTTGTCCTCTCCCGTTCACTGCGCTCAGAGTTTACCAATTATGATGACTTCTGCTGCTGAGAAACCTGCACATATGAGAAGGGTCCATAATGGATGTTTCTGCAACTACTGACACTGATTCACACTGAGTGACTGAACACCATTTGCAGTCTCTGTTTACACTCATCCCCAATTCAGTCTGTCAGTCATTACAAACGTAATACATAATTTAACTGTAAAGTTACTCTAAAACTCTTTTTTTTTTTCAATCAAGCGTTATGTTTGTCACTGTCAAAGCAAGCATTAGTAGACCTTTAAAAGAGTTCCACAAATGTGTGTATAGTTGAAGAAACACCCTTAAAGGGATAGTTCATCCAACAATAAAAATTCTGTATTTATTCACTTGTTTTGTGTTTTTTTCTTCTATTGCACGCAAAAGAAGATATTTTGAAAAATGCTGGAAACATGTAATCATTGACTTATATAGTAATTTTATTCCTATGGAAGTCAATGGTTAACTATAGATCAATAGATGGGTGGGTGGGTGGATGGATGGATGGATGGATGGATGGATCCTGAAAACCTGTAACCATGGACTTGTATAGTATTTGTTTTCTTACTATGGAAGTCAATGGTTGACTTTAGATGGATGGATGGATGGATAATCAATCCTGGAAACCTGTAACCATTGACTTATATAGTATATGTTTTCCTACTATGAAAGTTAATGGTTGACTATGGATAGATATATATATATGGATGGATGGATGGATCCTGAAAACCTGTAACCATTGACTTTTATAGTATTTGTTTGTAGTATTTGTCAATGTTTGACTATAGATAGCTAGGTAGATAGCTTGGTGGATGGATGGATGGATGGATGGAAAGAAAGAAAGAAAGAAAGAGAGAAAGAGAGAGAAAGAGAGAGAGAGAGAGAGAGAGAGAGAGAGAGAAAGACAGACAGACAGACAGACAGACAGACAGATAGATAGACAGATAGATAAATAGATAGATAGATAGAACGATGGATGGATGGATGGATGGATGGATGGATGGATGGATGGATGGATACTGGAAACCTGTAATCATTGACTTACTGTAGATAGTATATTTGCTTTCCTACTATGGAAGTCGATGGTTACAGGTTTCCAGCATTCTTCAAAATATCTCATTTAGTGTTCAACATAAGAAAGAAACTCACAAAGGTTTGTAACCACTTGCGGGTGAGTAAATAAAGTGTACATTATAATTTTAGGTGAACTATCCCCTAAAATATGAGCTTTATATCCAGACAGTGCTGTTTCCTATCCTCACGTGTCTCTCTAATGCAAATACAGCCCTGTTCTTACATCTGAATGAGAGGAAGCGCAGGATCCTGACAGCGTGTGATTGGCTAGAGGTTTGTGATAGGAAACGCAGGGCAGAGGGAAGGTGTTGGGCTCAGGGCCTGAACAGCTCACACACAGCTAAAACCACAGCAAAATGGCAGAAGGCATAATTACCACGCTCATGAGTGATGACTGATAAAGGGAAGACGGTACAGTAACCCAAAACAGAAGAAAAAAAGAAAGAAAGAAAAAAAGTGAGAGGTCATTCAGGTCAAAGGTCAGTTGTTGTTGATTGGGAAAAGGCAGACCTGGATTCAATCAGCACCATTCTGATGATGTTCTCAAATTAAAACATGTTTAATTCATAAAGTGTGACACAACATATTTACATCAGCACTTCATCCGCCAATCAGAGCACAGCTGATGTTTGACGTACACTTGTGTCGACCAATGAGATTTCACCAATTGTCCAATGACAGAATAACTCAAATGTGCATCACGTCTTGCCTGAATAGGACTAGATTGATCATACAAGCAAATAAAACTGTGTCTGAGTTGATCAGAAATGATGCTGATTGAATCCAAGCCTGAGTGAATAAAGTGCAGAGCTGTTTAGAGAGGGAATCATGACAACAAAAGTCCAAATTCAGAGAGAAATAAGAAAAGAAAAACAGTTGAAGAGGTTAAAGGAATAGTGCAGACAAACATGAGCCTTCTGCCATCATTCACTCACATTCACATCAGATCAAGCCTGCGAGACGTCCTTTATTCAGAGGAACACAAACAGAGAAAAATCACACAATATATATATATATATACACGATGGAAGAAAATGGTGACAGACTCTGCTCAACTCCAAAACATGTACAATGTCCACTTCAATTTGAGTTGTCATCACAAAAAAAAGAACGAGAATACAGCGCAGGACAGATCAGGTCAATGTGAGTGTGAACCCATTTAAAATATCTTATTTGTGGTCACACTTTATTTTGATGGTCCGTTTGTTGAGTTTAAAGAGCCCCTATTATGGGTTTTTGAAAATGATCTTCATGCAGTGTGTAACACAGCTCTAAGTGCAGTGAAATGTCCAGCTGAGGCTTAAATCTGAAAGTGCACAGTGTTTAAAACTATTGATTCATCTATAAGAGTCGACTCATAGTTCCTCAAACGAATCGCCTTGCTTACGAGTCTTTAGCCGTTTCGGCATGACGTGAACACAAAACATAAGCCCTGCCCATTTGTGCGCGCGCAGCCCCGGGAGATTCAAAACTCCCAACCCCGCCCACAAACAACAGCAGCGAGCAAAGGTTGCCAGATTGGGCGGTTTTAAATTTGATTGTGCAGGTAAAAACTTTTTGGATAGGGTTTGGACTGGAGTCAGCTACATCTGGCAACACAGAGAAGAGCACTGTGCTCAGCTGGATATTATTAGAAGTGTGCAGATGAACCAGAGATGAGACTGTGAAGAGTCAGTCATCGAGGTTTATTTCTGCAGAAATGCCTCAGCATTATAGCCCAGCCTTGTGCTGTGTTCCTCTGAGGAGCTTCTGAGATCTACACGCTTACAACGGAGGATTCGTCGACCGTTTGTTAAAGGAAGATTCAGAAAAGATGTATGCAGGGGTGGACTGGCCTAAGGGAGCACCGGGACATTTCCCGGTGGCCTGACGGTGAATCTGGCCTGCTATCCAACAAGTAAGTACGTGCGATTAAAATGGTTGCCTCATTGTTTTCTCAAGCTTGTAAATGATGTATTTAATTAGTTTGTGTTTAGTAACTTGTAACCGCTTGTAGTGCATCTGGTTAACTTGTATTCTCATATCGCGTCTAAAAGCACGTTGTAAACGCGACACGTGCAGCTTTGTTCACAGATTAAAATGCGTTTGTGAGCTCGTGTTCCTCTGCTGTTTGTCGTTGCTATGGCTACATCAGCTCTCCTACACACGTGCGGCAGTCCTGTTTCATAATGGTTCAGCTTTTGCCGCTGTGTGCATTAATACTGCATGTGTGTCGCTGTTTTTACTTATGGTTAAGAATAGAGTGATATGCTGGGAGACCGGGGGGTTAGTTTCGGGGGTGAGGTGTCTGAAATAAAGGCGACACCCGGGAAAAACGAGTGTTGGCAGATATGCTCACGCACACACTATGACTACTTCAATATTCATAAGCCGTGGTGGCATTCTCTCGCGCTGAATGATGTCGACCAATTGCAACAGACTGAGTCATCGGTCCAATCAGCGCAGTTTAGCATCGCACTAAGGAGGGGTTTTGGAACAAATGAATCGCTGAACGATTCATATAGGAGTTGCTGGGATAATGAGGTGAAAATAAATGCAGATTATAAGACAATGAAAGTGTTTTTTACTATGCATGCATATTAGCCTGCTGTTGGAGACCCCCAAAACCTAAATATGGCCCTTTTTAATGTATAATAGGGGCTCTTTAAGTTACATTGCAACTAATGCTCATTAGATAATAAGTAGACTGTTAGGGTTGGGGTTAGGTTGGGGTTAGTGTTAGTTGACATGCACTGTTTCTTCTAGTCAGTTAAATGTCTGTTGAATGTCAGTATCAGCAGATATTAAGCAAACAGTCTACTAATACTCAAATGGACCATCAAAATAGTGTTACCGGGTTTTGTGCATGCTATACATATAATGAAAAGGGAAAAAAAACAATAAATCGTTGTGTGAATGCTGTAATGTTTAAATAGTTTTCAGTTATAAACGTGTGAAGGTCATGTGAAAATCAGGAAGAACGCAGCATCTCATTTCTCAGAGGACACGTTCTCTGTTCTCAGGTCTCCCGCGTTCATTCTTCCGAGGTGACCTTGGCAAGACCGCTCTCCACAAGAACATGAGTTCGTTCTCTGCGTTCTTGGAATTGAGAAACAGCCAAAAGCCTATAAGAGCTTGATTAACTAGCCTAGGTGTGTCTGATTGGAGTTGGAACTAAACTTTGCAGGACACCTGCTCTCCAGGACCGAGTTTGGGCACCCCTGTCCTAGGGTAACACTTTATTTTAAGTCAAAATTCACACTATTATCAAAGCATTAACTAACACTAAAGTTTAATGCACTACTAATTATCTGCTTATGAACAACTATTAAGGTAGTTGTTGGGTTTATTTGGGATAAGATTAAGAATGTAAAATAAGATCATGTTTTATAATACTAATAAACAGTTCATATCTTAAAGGGCAAGTGAAGCATACAAGTTTACTTTTTTTGTAAATTGATTTCCACCTTAATAGAAATATATACAACAAACTTGATTAATGTAACCATTTAACAGAAAACATCACCTTTTACTATAGATTTTAGACCTAGGGCGTCGCCATCTTGGAATAATCGCTGTGTCTGACGTCACGGGGTTGGTTCTGTTCCCTCAGCTGAACAGATACAGTGGAAGTAAAGGACTGAACACAGAGACTGCATAACCCAATACGTTAAGTTATGGGAATGAAGCTGCTGCAAAAACAAGCATCAGATAATTCTATATTCAGAATATATATATTCTGTTTTCACTTTAATTACTAGTCATCTGATGCACTTTGGTCCACTCCCTGTATTACGCTGCCTGACTGGGTTTCAACCATGTTCTCAACAAGGTCCGGTACTGACGTAAAGGGGATGGGTGCTTTCACTTTTCACTACTACAGCTGCTCACCTCTGCTCGTGTTCAAACCAAACTAAGATTGTTTTTTCAATCGAGTTGAAAAGGGAACATGTCTTGACATAATCCACACAGACGTAACTTAGTAAAGCATGAAGTCACGGACGTATTTTAATCACTGCATTAGACTGAATGTAAATCTCCTGATCAGGCAGCGTGAGAGAACAGACCACAGCACATCAAACCAAAGGTATTTAAAATAAGAAAAACAGACAACGAATAAATATTTTTGTATTTATATATGTATGTATTTAGACACAACATAAATGCTTGTATTTTCACCGTCTCTGCAATTCACGATCACAACTTCATGCATTGTGATAATTTAGGCTATCCAGTCTCCGTGCTCAGTCCATTACCCCCATGGTTGAAACCCAGACAGGCAGTCAGGCAGCGTAATACAGAGAGTGGACCAAAGTGCATCAAATGATCGGTAATTAAATGGGAAAAATAGAATATATATATATAATTTTATTTATTTATTTTTTAAATATATATTAGCCACATCTGGTGCTTGTTTTTGATGCAGCTTCACACCCACAACTTCAGGCATTGGGTTAAATTAGGTTTTGCAGTCTCTGTGTTCAGTCCTTTACTTCCACATCTTCCACTTCCACGTCAGACACAGCAACAATCCAAGACGGCGGCGCCTTAAGTCTAAAATCTAAAGTAAAAAGGTGATGGGGTAAAGGTCAAAGGGTAAATGGGGAAAGTAAAAGGGTTTTCTGCTAAATGTTTACATTAATCGAGTTTGTTATATATATTTTTTATTAAAGTGGAAACCAATTTACAAAATAATGTAAACTTGACTGAGTGCTTCCCTTCCCCTTTAATAATAAGTAGGTAAAAAGCCAGCATTAATAGTGTGCGCTGTGACTTTAAGTGATGCCAAATAAAGCATTACCAAAATATGTATTTTAAATAATCAAGAAATGACTAAAAAACAAAAGTATAGTCTGCGAAAATATAAAATATCATCTATAAAACTCTTTTACACTGTAAAAATGCAAGTTTACACACCAAAACAAATCAATTCAGTTAACTTTTCACAAGCAAGTTAAGCATTTTACTAATTTAAGTTGATTGAACATAAAACAATTAAGTTGTCCAACAAAAAAACATTAGAATTATGTACTCATTTTAAATAAGTAGTTAGACCAAGCAGCAAAAATCATTTTTGTGAGTGTACAATGGAAGTAAAGAGGGACATGGTGTATTAACTTGAGTTGGCTGTACACAGAGCTTCATATATTAATCAAATCTGATTTTAGATGAGGTCACTGAGTTTGTTTAATGAATATCTGCACGAACATCCATTGTGTTCCACTGATAAAGAAACTCATGCAGGTCAGGAGTGACGTGAAGGTCAGTGAATGATGACTGAGTGGTCATTTCTGAGTGAACTAGTCCTTTAGTCAAGTTACAACACATCAAACATAAAGAAACCTGAAGAAGAACTGAAGGAAGAGAAAACGTCATGCTTCATCTTTCAGACTCAAATCAAACCAGACTTTTAGTTCACTTAAAATGACAGACATCATAGAAGATAGACAGCACATGTTAGGGTAGGGTTAGTGTCTTACGCACACTGCTGAGTGCTCTTATTTCTCAATGCACCCTTGCAGAAAAAAAAACCATCAGGAGCTTTTTTTAGATGCAAAGTCTGCTTCATCATCATCATCATCATCATACACTCATACACTAACAGAAAGATAAAAGGATAAAATAATTCAATCTGACGCAGACATCTTCAAAATGGATTCGGGATTAAATGAGCGCGCTCAACACAAAAGGTAGCATTACTGTCTTTTAAATCAATAGCTTAACTGAATCAACAGAAAATGGCATGATAAATCAAGTGGAATGAAAATGATGACTCTGTGCTTGAGAAATTACCCATCTGGTATATTACAGAGATCAATATCTACAAGTGCACTGCTGATCATGGTTACACGCAGATCAGGTGTTTGTGTGGATTAAATCCTACCTGATCCTTCCTCCGTCACCATCCCCAGACCTTCAGCTTTATTCTGACGCTCGAAAGCGTTGAGATCCAGAACACTGAAGAACAAACATCACAATCATCACCGATCATAATCATCATCATCATCATCATCACCACCATTCTTCTTCATCATTATTATCATCATCACCATTCATAATCTGCATCACACCATTACCATCATCATCATCATCATCATCATCATCACCACCACCATTCTTCATAATCATCATCACCATTCATAATCTGCATCACACCATTATCATCATCATCATCATCACCACCACCATTTTTCTTCGTCATCATCATCATCAACATTCATAATCTGCATCACATCATCATCATCATCATCACCACCATTCTTCTTTATCATCAACATCATCACCATTCATAATCTGCATCACATCATCATCATCACCATCATCATCATCATCATCATCACCACCATTCTTCTTCATCATCATCATTATCACCATTCATAATCTGCATCACACCATTATCATCATCATCACAATCGCCGTTTTTCTTCAGCATCATCAGCATTCCTCAACGTTCTCATCATAATCACCAATCTTTCTCGACACCATCATTATTATTCCCATCAATATCACAGTTTTCATGATCATCATCATCACCATTGTCATCATAATCATCATCATTCTTCATCATCAGTTATCATGATCGACATCAGTCACCATGATTATCATCATTCTTCACCATTGACATCATAATCATCATCATTCTTCATCATTATCATCATCACCATCAACAC
>CAIGQQ010033485.1:796075-809797 GCA_903798035.1 Danio albolineatus | reverse complement strand
ATATATAATGAGATATATAACATAATAATTTCTGATATTTCATGATTTAAAATGTCTTGATGTAAAATTCCCTAATTTTTAATGTCTGTAATGGACCTTTTAAAGTCCCAAGATATTTCAGAAATTGAAGGAACTTGAAGTACATGTGATGGTGAAGATGATACACACACACACACACACATATACACACACTCACATGCATCTCTGGAGCGCAGCGGCCCAATAGATCGATCAAAGCAGCATAGAAGGTCATGATGGCGTTTCCCATGTGAATGGTGTCATCTTCCTCTTCCTCCATCACATCGTTCCTGAATGAGACAAACTTCAGATTAACAAACTTCAGCTAGTTCAGAACACAGTGCTTTCTAGAACACAGAGATATGATCATATTACTCCAGTTCTCTCATCATTGCATTGGCTCCCAATTAAATATTGTATTAACTTTTTTATTTTATTGAATATCTACAAAGCCCTGAACGGCTGAGCTCCCCAGTATTTGAGGGAGCTCCTGGTGTATTATAGCCCATCGCGTCCTCTACGCTCAATTCATTCTGGACAATTGATTATTCCCAGAAGATCTGCACCTAAACTCTGGAACAGCCTTCCCTAGCACAGTTCGGAAAGCAGACACACTCTGTCAGTTTAAAACTAGATTAAAGACACATCTCTCTGCATTAGCATACACATAAAACAAAAATCCTGTTGGAATCCAAATCCTCTAAAGGATTGTTAGTCTGCATTATTTAGGGCAACCGGAGCCGGGAACACTTCCCAAAACACATTATAATTTGAACAGCATATGCGCTTATGTCAGTCTGTTTTTTATTATTCCCGAGGTTTCCATAATCCTGGACCAGGCCATATCCTGAGCAGCTGCTGTGGTGGTGTACCAATGCAATGATGAGAGAACTGGAGTAATATGATCATATCTCTGTGTTCTAGAAAGCACTCTAGCAGCTGCATTTTGAACTAGCTGAAGTTTGCTAATTAGGCCAGCAGGGCAGCCGCCTAGTTAAGCATTACAGTAATCTAATCAAGACGTCATGAAAGCATGAATGAGCTTTTCCGCATCAGACATTGATAGCATATGTCAAAGTTTGGCAATATTTTTAAAATTAAAAGACGCAGTTTTACAGATGCTTGAAATCTGGCCTTCAAACCACAGGTTGCTGTCAAAAATCACCCCCAGATTACTGACTGAAGATGAGGACTGAACTAAGAAACCATCAAGGGTTAGACAGTGTTCTAGGTTTTTGCGTGTGAGGTTTTTGGGACCAATAAGCAAGACCTCAGTTTTATCTGAATTTAGTAATAAGAAGTTATTAGTCATCCAATTTTTAATATCAGCTATACAATCTGTTAGTTTAGTAAATTCATACAAATTATCAGGTTGAGAGGAGATATACAGTTGTGTATCATCAGCATAACAGTGGAAGCTAACTCCATGTTTTATAATGATATCACCTAGCGGTAGCATATAAAGTGTGAAAAGTAAGGAACCAAGAACTGAGCCTTGTGGTACCCCAAAGTGTACTTTTGATCTGTTTGACGTCTATTCATTAACTGATACAAATTGATAACATTCAGATAGATAAGACCTGAACCAGGCCAATGCAGTTCCTGTAATACCAACATTTACGTGCGAGATGTGCATTCTCTCTTTCTTGCTGATTTTATTGTTTTTAAATGCATGCATAAACTGACATTGTAGAGTCGACACTTCACGTGAGGGGTAGCTGACAAGCAAACAGGATTAATACTGCTCGATCTTCATTGTGAAATCATTTCTAGAGGTAGTAGTTTTATTATTTTAATAAACTGTTTTAGGATCATGTTTTAATGACATTATCCTTTTTTATCTTAGTGCTGTTACTGGATCATTGCCTACTGATTGTAGTGCCTGAATGGGAAATTATGGATCTTAGAGGTATTGTTTTAAACAAAGAAGGGTTTTTATTTATATTTTAAATTGAGTTTTCTATAGGATGTTATTGTTTGTGATTTTTATACTCTTTATATGTTTGAGTTTCCTTGTTGTAATGGATTGTGTTTTCCCTTTTTAGGGATGCACGGTTGCCGTTTACTTTAGACTTACAATAATACTTGTGTTACTGAATCTTTTCTTTTTGTCATTTATTGTTTGTGTATTTGGGTTGGTGTGTATATGAGTTGGATCAGAGTTTGTACTATTTGTATTTTCCTTTTAATCCTTTTTTTTTTTTGTAGGCACTATTTTGGATTTGCTTCATACCATCAGTGGCCACTGGGTTTCCTGCACTGTGTGGATGGCGGTGGAGAAAAGGTGGTTGGGATTGTGTGGTGATTTGGTCACTTTATTGATTTTGTGTTTTTAGGTTGCAGTGTGATTGCTTTGAGTTGAGTGTGGTGTGAACACTGCTGCTTGGGTACCTCATCTGTCCTCACTTCCTGGGTAACCGGTGGCCATTAGTGGTTTGTTTTCTTTTTTTTCCCTCCATGTTTGCCTTAAGGATGGAGAATACTGGCATCTTTTTATAATCCAACTTGTAAAATAAAAAATAATTGTTTTCTTGATTGTAAGTCACCTCATTTACCCTCTGCTAAATTGTTGTTTGACTGGCAAAAGTCAGCTGGTCACATAATGTAAACTATTGTAAAATAATGACCCAGTGGATGTTGTGTTATGGATGATGTCCAGTTTCTATTATTTCTTTGCACAGTCTTTTCAAATGATAAGATTACATAATCAAATTCTTTGTTCCATCTCAATGAAAAGAAAATGTGTGTGTGTGTGTTTTTTAGCATACAGCGTCCTGCTCTCCTCTGTGGTTGGAGATGGTCCGTCTCTGCTGGGATCCTCAGAGATCTTTATGGCTTCCTCGATTGCTGCCAGCAGGCCATTTCCACCTTCTCCACGCAAAGCGGGGCCAAAACACTCCGGCCGGCGAATCAGCAGCCGCACCACCACATTAGCATTCTCCTCCACACTCTCGCCTGAGAATAAACAACAACAACTCAAACACGACGCAAACAACGCACAAGGTCACGATAATCTCCAGGAGAGCAGTCAAGATACAAACCATTGCAGAAGACGGCGAAACGAAGGAAGTCCAGGTACCGTTCACCCTCCACCGGGTTCCAGCCGATGTCAGGATATCCTTTAGACATCAGCATCACACAGCTCTGAAGACCACAGCCGGCCAGATACTGCACCACCTGACACACACACAGGGGCCTTACTCCATTTCCAAAGCACTTTCAAACTTTGAGCACTGTACAGCTGTGATAATTTGCATATGTACATAATAATACGTACTTCCTCATCGCATTAAAGACCTTTTTCTCAGAACGCTAAATTACTCATAATGCTTCGCATGCATCCGCAAGGAGGACGCTTCAAATTGGCAATTTTTGGAAATTGCACGGTGCCACGGTGGTGTAGTGAGTAGCACGTTCGCCTCACAGTAAGAAGGTCGCTGGTTCAAGCCTCGGCTGGGTCAGTTGGCATTTCTGTTTGGAGTTTGCATGTTCTCCCCGTGGTTGCGTGGGTTTCCTCCGGGTGCTCCGGTTTCCCCCACAAGTCCAAACACATGCGCTATAGGGGAATTGGGTAGGCTAAATTGTCCGTAGTGTATGAGTGTGAATGAGTGTGTCTGGATGTTTCCCAGAGTTGGGTTGCAGCTGGAAGAGCATCCGCTATGTAAAACATATGCTGCATAAGTTGGTGGTTCATTCCACTGTGGCGACCCCAGATTTTACACACTCAATAGCATAGTATATGCTAAGGCTTTTATACTAAGCGGAAGTTCAAACCGTTTCCCTGATGATGTTTGACGGTCGCCAAATTAATGAAATAAATGACCAAAATACCAAATAATACCTGCATGAGTATAACCGCATTCACCATCAGGAGGCGCTATAATCACTCTCATAGGAGAATACTGCGTTCACAATCCAAAACAAATAAAGTTATCCAACATGTGCGCCTGATAGCTCCACCCCTTCTGCTACATGAGCAAAGCTGTGGTCGTCGAGAGCGTGAAGTGTCCAAACCACACACACGTACATATCACAGTCACTGTTTGACATCCTGAATAAATCCATCACATTTTCAGAGGAGACAGACAGTCATTTGTACCTTCTCGAGGTCTGGTTCTCTCAGCGCCAGAGCCAGTTCATTATTGTCCATCACAGATGCGGCGGCCACATCTAGCGGAGTGGAGCCTCTCATGGATGGAGACGCTACAGAAAACACACACACACACACACACATAGTTAAACAGTGTAGCAGACAGACACAGCGTCTCTGCGCTGCATGTGACTTACCGAGGCCCACGCTGCTGTTCTCCAGAAGGTAACTCAGATGATCAAACATGGCCTTCTGATTCTGACGGCTGATCCGACAGAAGTAGCACAGGAACCGACAGCAGTTCGCCACCATCTTAGGAAACGTGATCTCCTGAATTCAAAATATATTCAGAGTCAGATTCAGAGAAACGTTGAATGAAATTAAAAGTTTCCTCTTTGGACGTTTGCCTGACATTTTAGCCTTCGCTGCACTCAGTCTGAAGCTAAATAATACAATTATTTAGTTTCAGCAGTCAATGCCCATGAATATTCAGTAAATTCAGACCAGGGGACCTCCCCAATCCATGCTAATGTTAAACCATCCTGGAAAAACCATGCTTATGTTTAGAAAATAATTTAATAGTTGACCCAGAATGACCCGGGTAGATCATTCGCTTCAACGCCTAAGCTACACACAGAGGTATACATACAAAGATGCCAATGAGTGTTCACCTTAGACTCTCCTCCACCCAGAACGTTCACCATCACCTCCATGACGGTCTCATGCATGCCCAGTGCCCGCATCAGGTTTGGATGCTGGTAAAACACCTTATTATTCATGATGTCACTGCAGATCAGACACAGGGGGGGGGGGGGGGGTCAGAGGTCAAAAGATATCAAAGCTTTCTATTTCAGATAAACGATTTTCAGACAAACAGGGGAAATCACCAACAATCGATCAATCCAACCCGCTCTTTAAGATCTCAAAACTCAGGGCTTCTGGTAGTACCCAGAATAGCAAAGTCAACTAAAGGGGGATGAGCCTTCTCATTTATGGCTCCTAAACTCTGGAATAGCCTTGCTGATAATGTCCGAGGCTCAGACTCACTCTCACAGTTCAAAACTAGATTAAAGACCTATCTCTTTAGTAAAGCGTTCACTCAATACATCACATAGAGGTATAATGCATGAATGTGCTCCAAGCATCCCCTATATATACACTAAAAACAGCAGCTACGCTAATTATTCTCTTTGTTCTCTATTTACACCTGGGGATACTCATCCCGAATCCCCCAGAGACTATGCAGCACCACGGATGTGATCCAAGACCCACAACGAGACCATCCCAAGGTTCCATAATCCTGGACCAGGCTGTATCCTGAGCAGTTGCTGTGGTGCATAGAGGAGTGGACAGCATGAGACTGATTCCTGTGACGCTCCAAGGACAGATGAGTCTCGCTGATGTGCAGCGTTCTCCAGCCTCCGATGCCTAGACTGCAGCTCTACACAAGACGTTTGGCCATACGAGAAATAGTCGTGCACAACTGAGCCTGGTTTCTCTCGAGGTCATGGCTTTGCAATCAAAAAGTGTGATTATAATGGAAGTCAATGGGGAAAAAACAGCCCTCAACATAAGGAAAAGTTAGTAAATTTGCAGAGTGTTGTTGAATTTTTGAAAACTTTCAAAGCATTTACAAAATATGTGTCGAAATAAGATGTGTCACCAAAAATCATCACATTTGCTGAAACACAGAGAAGACTGTGGCCGAATTAAGACTCATAACCAGCCCAAAGTGGATTAAAACATCCCCAACAGCACACAAGGGTTAAACCATCTGATAGCTAGCTGCCTGTTGCAGGGGATTGTGGGTCACCTGAGTCCATGGATCATGAGTTTCTCCTCCTCGCGGCCCATCCTGACACTGAGCAGCGAGCGGATCTGACCCAGAGACGCCAGCAGGCTGATGGTGTCCTCCACAGAGACAGCGTTGATGGTATAGGTTTTGGGCAACGCTCGCACCTGACCCCCGATTCCGTCATACTGCCGGTGGAGCAGCACGAACATGGCCCGAACCAGCTCTGGGTCCTCGATGACGGACTCCTGTGCCCAGCGGACCATCGTCTCGGAGATCAGCTGCTGGAGCGTACCTGCAGGACAGCAGACAGCATCAGTGCCCGCTCTCAGATCTCACGACATCCACACAGACTCACCGCCGTAACTCACTGGGCTTCTTTGACTTCTTCTTCTTTGGTAGATCAGTCATTTTCTTCTTCAGGTACGTCACCTTCTCCACCAGAGACATCAGACGACCTCTAATGGTGAAATCACTGTCTCCGTCTCCTGATTTATCATCATCAGTCTCAATGCCTGCAGCACGGATGGACAAAAACATAAGACACAGGTTGTTTTTTGTGATTTATGAGGACTCTATGTATTTTATACTGTACAAAATGCTTATTATATGACCTTACTCCACCCCTACCCATAAACCAACCCTTAAAGGAAGAATTTGAATGTGAAAAACCCTGTAAAGTATGATTTTAAACAGGATTACATTACGAGGACACAACACATGTCCTCATAAACCATCTAAACATTGTTAGGTCATACATATCTCATAATATAAATTTGTGACAACATAAATAGCACAAACAAGTGCCCACACACACATACGCACACACACACAGACACACACAGGTTTGACCATATTAAAGGCCAAAGGTGTTTTCTCACATACAGTCTGGAAAAGCTCAGGAAAGTGGGTGTGTCCAGCTCTGTTTAGGTGGGAGTGTCGGGGGAGGGAAAGCGGAAAGGTTTTGCATAAAAATGGGAGTTTCCATTCGGGCACGGGCTGATGATGCAAAACAAACACAGACACAGAGGAGAAAGACAGTGACTGTGTTTACATGGACATCAGTAATCGAAATATTTGCCAAAATTAATAATTTGTCGACTTTAACTGCAGTTGGGCACTTTCACTTTTACTCTGGAAGATTTCCTGAACTGGACCGCGGCTGTTTTGTTAAAAGGAGACGAGCGGCAAATCGGGATCTCACCATTTCCAGATGCGGAAAGCTCTCGGGTAAAACATGTTCATCACAAACGCATTTCTGTCGCGTGCACTGTAGTCCAACGTGAGTCCATTTGTGCTCTCATAGCGGGAAATGAAAACAAAACTTTCGTTGGAGCACGTTTACTAAACACAACACTGACGACCTGTGTCTGCAAACAACTCTTCTTCAGGTAAAAACAGGTAAAAACGAAGCTATCATGAATATTAACGAAGTTGCACCACATTCACAATAGAGCGCGCTGATTGCTTTGAACCAAGTCTATCTCATGAATCAATGCCACACACTCAGAAATGTCACGATGCACTCGCCGGTACAGGCGTCCACTCTCCACGCTGGAATACACGCATGGATCTCATCAGCGTGACGCAGCTTCAAAAATTCGTTTCAAACCAGAAGAACGAATTTGCTCGAAATGATGCAAAAACAACCAATTTTCACTGTTTAGTGAGATATATGTGTCCTCATAGTGTTTTTAGCCGCCCGAGACACATATATGACTGTCAACAGCTCAACACATGTGTTTTAGTGTTTCCTGACCCTTTAATGATCTCATTCCATAGACTTACATTCAGTCTTGAAAAGCAAACTATTTGGCAATGCAATAATGCAAATAAACAGGATACACTAATAAATTCTAAAGGTTTAGATTATCCAGAGGATGGTTTTACCGCAGTGTGTCATGAGATCTTCATGAAAGTCCAGCAGTTGTTCACGGATGTCTTCGGGACAAGGACAATCCTGCTTCTCGTCCTTAAAATTCAGCAGCATGTTGATCTGAACACACACAAATCACTGTTCACTTGTGAATGACTTGTGAAACTGCATAATAGAAATAATGTAAGATACAAAAATGATCTGGATTTGAGTATTTATAGTACAATAAAGAAATGTAAAGTATAAGAGAAATATTATGAGGAAATAAAATATCCATAAACCTACAGCACAAGCCACAGGACATAATGTTAACAGATATGATTTCCTACAGAATGTGCAGAATTTCTTTAGTTTTTGCAAAAAATAATATCACAGAGCACAGAACTTTCACAAACTTTAGTTATTCTTTTTCAAATTATGAAAACTATGAAGAAACAATATAAATTTATTAAAGAAAACTAGGTTAAATAGTTAAATTAAGAAATTACGTCACAAAAGAAAAACACAAAATTCATAATGTTTTAGTAAGAAAATGTACCAGAATGAACAAACAAAAGTAAAATTGCACGATAACATTATTAGCTTCACAATTAAGCACATTTTCAGCTAAAATCTTAATACTGCAATGCACTAAAAATGCAGTACACACAAAATAATTCTGTATTAAATAAATTATTAAAACAAAATCCAATACACAGTGTTCATAAACTCATGATGAAGATGCTGGGCCCATCGGCTGACCTGTTCCTGTGGAGGAGAGCGGAACTCTTTGGTTTTGCGTGCCGTCAGAGCGGCGGACATGTTTAACGCTTGCATCACTTCATTATAGCGGAAACGCTGGTTCTCCTGAAGATTCGCCACAAAGTCGTCAGAGAACGCGACCACAGCTTCGATACGGTGACGAACCTGACAGTCACACAGGTACTGCAGCAGGTGACACATCTGAACACACACAATGTTACATGGTAAAACAGCAGGTGACAGACGTCCTGGACTAATATTTTGGAAAAGATTATTAAAGGTGCAGTATATAAGTTTGACATCCAGTGGTTGAAGGTATTCCTAGGTATTGCACTCTTTCAGGAAAATGGGTTGCGGCTGGAGGGGCATTCGCTGTGTAAAACGTATGCTGGATAAATTGGCAGTTCATTCCACTGTGGTGACTCCTGATAAAAAAGGGACTGAGCCAAAGGAAAATAAATGAATGAAATGCTATTGAATACTAGTGATGCTGTTTTTAAATTATTGGACAGTATTGACATTTTTACTGAGACATTTAATAACAAATAAATTTTTTCCATTGAAAAAAGATATCAGACAAATATTTATAACACTATTAAAATGGTCTCATAATGATCGTGTTTATGACAGATTTTTGACAAGTTATGTTGTCTTGGAAACATCAATTGGTCATGACTAGGCCCACACAGAATCTGTGCGCGCAGATTTCCGCAGATTCTTAGCCCATCATTGATCATGTTCATTTACTTGAGTAAATGTGTGTAAATGTATATTTATTCAGTTTTTAAATTAATTTTGAGTAATAATATTGACTAATATGACAATATTTATATGATTTATTTACAAAACAGCTTGTAAAGTAATATTTTTTGTCTTTTAGTAGAAATTTTATATGAGAGACTTGCTTTGTTTACTAAATAAAGCATATGGATAATATGGATAATATGGATCCATGTAAATGTACTCAGTGAAAGATGATGTCTGATTCACGTTGCTGTATCAGAATCCTTGCTTGAGAAATATTTTTATATCTATATGTTTATGTTTGACTTTTTTTTATCTGGTTTGCTGCTCACCTGGAGTTTGACAGGTTCAGGAAGCTTCATCTGTAAAAGTCCTTCTTTGGGCATCTTTCCTCTCAGGCCATCATCGACCACACCCCCTTCCAGCTGTCCCCGCCCACACCCATCGCCCACCGACCCGCCTCCACCATCGGCTCCAGAGTCCTGCGAGAACACACTCGGCTCGATCAGCTGCAGGATGGTCTTCAGGTCTCCATTGTGGAAGATGCCCATGATGAGCAGCGTGTAGAAGAGTTTAATGAGCGGGACGAACAGGAACTCAGTGCTGCCCCCTACTGGATCCCGAACATGCAGACTGCCCTCTCGCACAGCCTCCGTCAGCATCTCCATCGTACGACTCTTTAGCGTCTCCAAAGGAAACTCAGGGCTGTACTGGAAACAGTTGACGACACCAGTGCTGTGAAGACCAACAAAACTGGGCGAGGAGAAGCGCATGCGTGGCTGCAGTGATGTGCTCAGGCCGATGCCGGGCAGGCCGTGTTTCTTCTTCTCATTAGGGAACAGTGTGATGCTCTTGGTTTCAGGGGTCATGGGGACGATGTACTCTGAGTTCATCATGAGGCGTGCGGTGGCGTAGCTGCTCAGGTGGATGTCGATCAGCAGGTCGTAGTATCCGGTGCGCAGCAGGCCGGGCATGTATTTGTTCTGGATGGCGTAGAGGAGCTGCGCCTCATCCACGTGACTGCAGAGAGCGTGAGCCACACGGTTATTTCCCAGCGCACAGATAGCAGAGTATAAGCGCAGTGTGTGATAGTGGAACTTCAGCAGGTCTTGCTGCTCCGTCAGCTCCAGAATATCCACAGACCTGACAGACACCACACAATCAATACTCTACATGAGCACATAAAGTCCTTACTCAATAAATAAACCATCAGCTGGTTCTACCATCAATTCTTAGCTAAAATTAAATAGTGAAAAAGCAAACTTACCCGTCTTTAATGTAAATTAATCCTGATCAAAGCCAGAATTTAGAGTAAAGTAATTACACCAATAGGGTTGGGAACCAAAACTCCTATATAACCAGTATGGACCGGACCGAATCAGCATATGAATTTTGGTGCCTAATTTCTGTGCCACTGATACTAAAGTTGTTTTACATTTGCAGTTCGGCCCTATATAAATATTTCTTGCAGTTTTTAGTCGTATAAGTTCATTTGATTGACCATATATAAATCAGTTGATATTAACTCATGTAAACACCTTCATCATATTACTATCTTATTCAGATTAAGACATTAGATTACTGATGTTGATGACAGCCTTTCCACAGGTTAGCAGTAAGCTAATGTAATGTTAATTGCATAATGCAAATCTAGCATTCATGCTAACAAACAAATGATCAAAAAAAAAATTAATGCAATTCAATTTAACGATATAAAATATGAACTGATGTCTGCTTTAACCCAATTATATTCTACAATTTAAATGATTAAAGTAATTTTTGTCAAATAAAAGATTTTTCGAGTCATCCACCATAATTTTGTGGCTCAAAAGTATTGGTTTAGGCACCGGTATCGTTTTAAAAGTATCGATTTAGCACCGGTATTGAAATAACCCCAAACGATACCCGACCCTATACACCAACTGTATGAAATTGTTATTTTTAGTGAAATATCTTAACGCATTAGCTAAAACTAATTTGTAATTATTTACAGAGTAAATAAATGGCAAATAAATGCATTCATGGCAAAGTATCAAGAAACATTATTATTTGATTGTATTCCACCTCAGCCGTGCATTATTTTCACTTGTACAGAGGACTGGAGTCCTCACACAGTAGTGTGAGTAGTGGTGTAACGGATCACAAATCTCACAATTCAGATCACATTATGGTTTTTTAGTCACAGGGGAGGGGAGGAGCAGTGGTGGTTCTTGTTTGAATGGCACCATCGGCTAACCACCCCATGTATGAACCCCCCCCCCTAAGCTTGTAAATTAAAAAAATAAATGGGTTGTTTTACCTCAACTTTAGGTAGAATATGGACAAAACCAGAATGGGAATTACTAAAAATATTTATATTAATTATTAATAAAAAATATTATCATTATTACTATTATTATTATACAATTATAATTCTAAATAGATAACAGAAATCAACCCTTATTAACAATGTAAAGAGTAAACTGATATGTGATATGCTAAGATCACTTGAGAAGCCTTTTGCATGAATATTAATTTTGACAATTCTATAAAATACAAAAACATTGTTTTATAGAGTCATCGGTTCATCTTAGATTCGACTCAAGGCCGAGAATTATTGTAGTCTCACCTCCCTGACTCTTTATCCCAACTTTCTTCTTCATAGCTTTGCTTAGTCAAAATAAGAACATCATCATATAATGTAAACTTCAGTTTTGTTAACAAGCAAAAGTCGCTGCGTGCCGACACCTTGTGTCATAAAGTAACATAAACGGCTGTTACTCTGGCGTCTATTTTATTGGCGTCCATGTAAACAACCGTGATTTACACAGGGATCAGAAGTGTGTTTGAGGCGTGCGGGAATGGTTCTCTGTGCACGTGTCAGTTTGCTTACACTAGTTTGTTTCTCTTGAATATAGAGAAAAACAAACTAGTGTTTACAAAAGACGTCAAATGTGAATGGCCCCTAACTTGGGATTAATACACTTGCATAAAGTAAATCATATCTCAAAGCTTCCTGGGCCACATATGATTTTTACCGGGGTTTTACCGATATTTTTGCCGTCCCCAGCAAGATGCCGCCCTGGGCGATCGCCCTTATTGCCCATGCTTAAATCCGCCACTGAGGAGGAGACAAATGTAATTTGCTTTCCGTTTATTATAAAAACAGCACTGCAAAACTTTTGGTTTTAATAAACTGAGAACCTGTGATTTAATTAAACATAAAATAAAGAAATAATCAGCTGAATAAAAATAAATAGTAAAATAATCAGAACTGTGAAAAAAATCCCTGTTACTGATGCTAAATGTATAAGTCTAACATTATTATTTGTACGACCCTTATTTATTTTCAGTCTCATTTTCAATAAATTCACTCATAAAACTTAATGTTTCATTGGTAAATGATCATTATTGAGGAATTATTCAGTGGCGTATTTTTGATGGCTGGTGTCGCCACCTACTGTACTGGTTATATAATGTAACCGCTGCCTACAACTTTCATTATTGAGCATCGTTAAATACATATAACGGTGATTATAATCTTTACCATAAGCATCAGTGGTTTGATCTAAACAATACACTGTTCTTCCAGTACTGCTGTTATTGGACTGTTTGTAAACTAAAGACTGAATCTCTTCCTTGATTTTTGCGTTTTCAGATTTGATCACAGCGATTGGAAGGATTAATAAACATATGCAAATCACCATCATGTAGTATTTATGTTGTGCGGGTGTTGAGATCCTGAAACAAGAGGTGACAGAAAACACCTTTAATAACCTAAGAAACCCTCCACATCCCAAATAACCCACCACAACTACTTCTGTCATCATTTTATTTTACATGAAAGCCTAAATGCTTTCATACAGGAGATTTGAATTTATGTGAGAGGCGATCTCTCTGTGATTGGTACACATTTAGGATTAATCTTCAAGCAAACCGCAGGTCATGTGTGTTCCGAACCGTGGGTTGTGATCCGTCTGAATCATAGATCAACTGTGATTCGTTACACCCCTAGTCCTGAGTGTGTGTGTGTGTGTATAAGAGAGAAGGAAAGAGAGAGAGAGAGAGAGAGAGTGAGTGAGTGAGTGAGTGAGTGAGTGAGTGAGTTAATGTGCGAGTATGCATGAATGCGTGTATGTGTGTGCGTGTGTGTGTGAATGAACGATTAAATGAAAGAGTAAGTGAGTGTGTGTGTGTGTGTTGTACCTGTTCTCCTCAGGTATATGGAGGGTCATAAACTGCAGCGGTTCTGAACTCTGCACCATCCAACCCAATCTCTCATTGACCCTGGTGACCTCTGACCTCAAGAACTGATTGGGCACACGGCTCCACAACACCGGTGTGAGGAACTGCACATGTAATCTCGGCGGACACTGAGGAACCACATTCTTACGCTCGCTCTTAAACAGTCCAGCAGAGAGCGGCATGATGCTCTACACACACACACACACACACACACACACACACACACACACACACACA
>CAIGQQ010033485.1:782495-796065 GCA_903798035.1 Danio albolineatus | reverse complement strand
ACACACACACACACACACACACACACACACACACACACACACACACACAGAGAGAGAAAACGTCATCATCTCACTGAAGTTGAAGCTAAACTTACACTCAACCTGCTTGTGCAACTAGAGCACAAATAAAAATAGCCTCACCATCCTCAGTGTGTGTGTGATTGTGTGCAGTGTGTGTGAGGAAGGGAGTGTGTATATGTGTGTGAGCTCACCTTGATGCGACCCAGTTCGAACTGGAAGACGTTTGGACTGGTGGCCTGCGCAAACACTGCAGGGAAGAGTTTAGTACTGGGCTCCACCTGCACAGACAATAAATGAATCAAAAACTTGATTCACTGATTCTTTCTCTTATGATTCTGAATCGATTCTGTATTCAAATTAGATCCCGATGGCGCACCGCTGACTAGAAAGTAAACAGTGTTCTATTTTTGTCATTTATAAGGGATTTATAAAGCATGAATAGTCCTCACTTTAGATTTAGGTCACAAAACTGGATGACGTTGAGTTAATAAAGCATTTATTAACATACAAATTAACTATTATTGTATGCCTGAATAATAAGATGTTCATTTGATATGTTTATTAATCATTTACTTACACATTCTGAATGATCTTTAAAAACCAGCAACTATCAACGACGCTGTCTGTCTAGTACAATTAGCATTTTAAGGGATCCAATCCACCCTGGCCATAGTCTGCTCACGCTCATGCCATCAGGCAGTCGTTACAGAAGCCTGAGTGCGATTTCGTGATAGTTTTTATCCTGTCATTATAAGACTTTAAAATATTACCGTATCTTAAATAGGCGACGCAGTGGCGCAGTAGGTAGTGCTGTCGCCTCACAGCAAGTAGGTCGCTGGTTCGAGCCTCGGCCAGTTGGTGTTTCTGTGTGGAGTTTTTGCATGTTCTTCCTGTGTTCTTGTGGGTTTCCTCCGGGCGCTCCGGTTTCCCCCACAGTCCAAAGATATGCGGTGCAGGTGTATTGTGTAGGCTAAATTGTCCATAGTGTATATGTGTGAATGAGTGTGTATGGATGTTTCCCAGAAATGGGTTGCAGCTGGAAGGGCATCCGCTGCGTAAAACATATGCTGGATAAGTTGGCGGTTCATTCCGCTGTGGCGACCCCAGATTAATAAAGGGACTAAGCCGAAAAGAAAATGAATGAATGAATGAATGTATCTTAAATACTATTGATAGCTAGTATGTAATAATAAATCAATAAATAGTTAAACCAGCACAAATTGTTAATATTACAACTGTTATAACAAAAGATGCGATAGCTATTTAAGTATTAATTAATTCCCTTCAGTGATTTTTTAAATTGGGTTATATTTTATATAACAATATTTTTATATATTTATGAAATTATAAAAGCTTATTTTATAGTGTTTGTGATAGGGATGTTCTTGTCGGGTCTGATGCAAAGTAATTTCCTTCTGCATTACAATTTATTGTAATGTTTTGAAAGGCAAAAAATAAAAGAAACTGGAAACTGAAACTAATCTAAAATAACTGGTTTGTAAAATGATGCAATACTTTGTTTAGTAATGAAAAAATAATAATTAACAAAGTATTAAAATACAATTATAAAGCAAGGTATATAGTTTTTGGTAGCACTTAAAAATAAGGTTCATTAGTAAATGCATTTACTAACATGAACTAATCATGAACAACACTTGTACAGCATTTATTATAATTATTATCATAATTGAACATTTACTAATGCATTATTAACATCCAAGTCCATGCTTGTTAACATTAGTTAATGCACCGTGAGTTAACGAACTAACAATGAACGGCTGTATTTTCATTAACTAACGTTAACTAACATGAACAAATACTGTAGTAAATGTACTTTTCATTGTTTGTTCATGGTAGTAAATGCATTAATTAACATTAACTAAGGAACCTTATTGTAAAGTGTGATCTAGTTTTTTTATAAGTAAAGAATACAGTATTAGTATCTGCCGTTATAAACTGCTTACTAACATCTATTAATGTAGAGTTAATGCTTAACAGATAATGAATTCACTATATGCTAATGCTTAATAAATGATTCATAGTGCGCAGTTATTATAAAGTGTTACCATCAATTATTTCCAAACAGAGATATTCAAGTCATCTG
This sequence comes from Danio albolineatus, assembly GCA_903798035.1. NCBI lineage: Eukaryota > Metazoa > Chordata > Actinopteri > Cypriniformes > Danionidae > Danio > Danio albolineatus. The sequence continues at coordinate 793,940 of CAIGQQ010033485.1, read as the reverse complement.
GTGAAATAATATTCATATCGCAATATGCATCGCAGAAACAAAACTAAATATTGCAATGCTGGATGTTTCCAATATTATGCAGCACTAATTTGTACAGCAAAAAAAAAAAAAAAAAGAAAGAAAAAAAGGGAAAAAATGTAGGTTAAGAATAATTTTGAAAGCGATCCAGGAATTAGATAAGATTGTGAAGTCCATAAAGATCCCCAGATGACTGGATGTTCACCTGGTAGTAAGTGCTGAGCTCTTTCCCATTGGAGGTGAAGGTGAGAAGTCCGTTAGCCGTATCGACCAGACAGCCAATCTCCAGCCCGTTATTACTGCGGCCCTGACCGGGACTAGTGCACTCGCCAGCCCACACCATATAACAGTTACTGCGCTTGATGCTGCACAACAACAAACACACACATTAGACTCATTCAAAAACAACACATGCATCTGTATAAGACCTGAAATGCCATGTTAGTTGTCTACATTTGTCACTGTACGCTTTAGACAGACTCTCTCTGTGTTAGGCAAGGCTATTTTAGTAAACAAAAACTCAAACTAAGACTAAAAAACATTTTTATTAATTAAAATAGAATAAAACATTTCACAAATAAATGAAAAACCAAAGTAAACTAAAATAAACAAACTGAAATAAAACAATAAGTAGCAAAAATAATGGTTTCAGAATAAATGTGCAGTCATTCTCTCGAAAATCTGACCTGCACTGTTTATACACTTGAAGTACCAGTAGATAACCAGTGTAAAAAACGGTCAAAATGCTACAGTAAAAATCTGTAACGTGGTCAACAGTGTGTTTCCTTAATATATACGGCGAATAACCATAAATTGACTTTCCCAGAATTCCCACATCAATTTTTATGCTTGTTGTTGACATTACTATGGATGTTTTCACTTGTTTCCCCGTCAGTGATGTACATAAGAGATTTATGTTACATCTAATGTTAATGAACAATGTTTATTTCATGACTTTAATTGTATGTGTTAACATACTGGTGTTCAGTAGCTTTGCGAATGACACTGAGCACCTTCTATACACTGATACACTCTGCTGCTTGTGGGATAAGCTGTTTGTGATGAGCAATGCTTCATTATTTAACTTCCTGATCACCTCCTGCATATGGCTGTGTTAACTGTGTCTGTGTAACTAAAGATGTGTAGACGTTGGTAATTCAAAATATAGACACATTACCTCTATAAATTAATGAAATACGGTCGTTTACTGTAAAAAATAAGAAAGTACTTTTACTGTTTGTACTGTATTTTTAATGGTGAAATACTGGCAACCACAGCTGGCATTTTTCTTACCATAAATTTTACGGATTTATTTTTTACAGTGTGTGCTTTTACAGACAGACGCACGTGATTATATACAAAAACATCTTTTCTAATATTAAGCATGTGTTGTATCTTCTCCTTATTAGCCCAAAACAGTAACTAGGCATATATAAGTAAATATACAGTATTATCGTTAATCTGACGAAGTTTTCTGAATTCTTCATCATTATGTACTTTTATTCATTGCATTTGTAGGGTGATGTACTCAGTGTTTGTTCAAAGTATTATTTATTTTATTTTTTTTACTAAAAGTATTATTTATTTTATTTTTATTACTAAAAGGTTTCATGAAAGCTGTGCTACTATTAACCTTGGCTTTGGTTGGGCTTGTTTTGTTTACTCTGCTAGACCAGTGGTTCCCAACCTTTTTTGCCTGAGACCCTGTTTTCCCCCAGAAAATATTGTAAGGCCCCCCTCCACATTTAACGACATTTTTACTCCTATAAGTTTGCAGTAGGTATGACAAATAAATGTTGTTTTTAAACAAACGGCGTGTTTATTACTACATCTATATATGTTTTTGCATAAATAATAGTCTGATGTAAAATATAAAAGCAAACATCAGTAGGCCGTTTGTATTGGGTACACCATGCAGTATTGGGATGAGTCGTCTGCAAATGTTTTATTAATTTGAACGTCCTCATGCATTCATTAGCAAGGACTTTGGTGCAGATAATGCACTGTGGCTGGGTCAGGCACTCATTGCTTCGAAAAAATGGAATAAAACCATAGTTCAGGTAACTATCTTGGCATTTCCTGCATTTCGTGATTCCAGCATTGCTAATGCTGCGACCCGAAATGTTTGGAGCTTCCTCACCTGGGTCCAGTATGCTTGGGTCATTACTATTACCTGCTGAAGGCAAATTAGTGAGACGAATCACAAATTTGGTCAGCCAGGGGATACAATAAACTAGGGTAACATGATCATTCTTCTAATTGTCCACTGCTGTCCACTCGCTGAGGACTCCTTGTGGGCCAGGACCCCCCTGTTGGGAACCGCTGTGCTAATCAATTACTAAAACTAAATATATAAACACTAAATAGAAACAGAAATCAACTAAAACTAACAAAACCATTGATGAAATGAAGCAAATGAAAAAATTGTATTGTAATAAAAACTAATTTAAGAACTATTATAGCCTTGCAGAGCAAAAATGCTGTGCTTACCTAGATTTCTTGCCTTGTTTCTAGTCTAAATATTTAAAACTTCTTAAATCAAGAAGCATTTTTTAGACAATCAAAACATATGGTCTTGTTTTAAGTAACTATTTGCCAAAATGAAGTGAGTTTTTCCTTAAAACAAGCAGAATAATCATCCAGTGGGGTAAGATAAATAATCCATTTTTTTCTTTTGACAAGATTATTTACTTACTCCATTGGGCGATCATTTAGCTTGTTTTAATGAAAAACTTGCTTAGTTTTGGCATGTCATTACTTAAAACAAGACAATAAGTCTTGAATCTTTAGAAAATGCTTCTTGATTTAAGAGTTGTTAGGTATCTGGACTAGAAACAAGACAAATAATCAAAGTACGAAAAGCATTTTTTGGACAGTATTGTTCACCATCACTGACCTCTCGTGAACTTTGCCCTTCTCGTCCCCCAGGGTCACAGTGACTGTTCGGACATTGCTGATCTCAAATGCCGTGTCGTATTGGTGAAAGTCTGAGGTCACCCATCCAACCCAGACGCTGGAGGGCTCCTGCCCTGGGAAGATCCTCACCGAGTAATAATACTGAAACACACACACACACACACACACACACACAGGTTTGTTTTTGAGCATTGTGGGGACATTCTATAGGTTTCCATTGTTTTTAATCTGTACAAACAGTACAGTATCAGTCATGTTCACAGACTACAAATACAGTCATGCAACACACTCACACTCCTACTCCAAGTCACCATTGATTTGTAGTCCGTGAACATGGCTGATATGTAGTTCTTGTGTGATGTGTGTAACAGCCATCTCTAACGGTTCAATCGCTAGTGATCATGACAGATGCATTATTTGTGAAAACCAAACAATATTTTTGTTTGTCTTTACTTTCTGGAAAATAAAACTCACTCCGTGTGATTTATAAACTTTTTGAGAAATGAGGACATCAGCAATGTCCTTATAATTCACCTTCTTCTTGTAATATACATATTTGTGTCCTGACACACACACACATAAATCTCATACAACTTTCAGCCTAAGAACGAGACGGTAAGGGTGCACTCACACTATGCTATCCGAACCGTGCCCAGGCCCGTTTCCCGGATCGTTTGAGAAGAATCGGGCTCAGGTGCGGTTCAGTTGGCCGGCAGTGGCCTGGTTGGAAGAGGTGTGCCTGAGCGAGGTTCACTTGGGCTTTTGTGCGGTACGCTTGTAGTGTGAGTGAAGAGCACGCCTGAGCCCCAAACTGAAGAGGAGACGTGACTTTTGGGGACTGTTTGATATGGATTTCTGAATCATTCTTACTGTTTAATGAACACAAACTGTGGAAGATTAATAAAGACACAAACCCCTCACTGCACCACAGCTGCACCTTCAGCAGACCTCCTCATTCCTGCAGCACGAGGACGTCATGAGTGTTTATGAGCGTCAGCAGTGGCTGATCTGTTCGGGGGAATATCTGACTGTGTGTCACTGCATATCAAACCACTGAAACCAGATAATAAGATAAAGAAATGTCCACTGTGCTGAGCGAGACGCTTCTCTGACACTGAACAGTGCATCATCCATGACGGAAGTATGCTCTGGCTCAGATGCAATGTGAGTGCGGGCCGTCGAGGGAGACGGAAGGTGAGACAAGCGTGCTTCGGTCCGGTTCAAGGCAACTACATAATGTGAGTAAGTCCTTATAGACAAGTAATAATACTTTAAAGTCTATTCTGAATGTAACTGGGAGCCAGTGTAGAGACCTGAGGACAGGTGTGATGTGCTCTGATGTTCTGCTTCTGGTCAGAATCCTAGCAGCAGCGTTCTGGATGAGCTGCGTCTGTCTGACTGTCTATTTTGGGATATCACACACTATGACATGGTTGTATACGAGTTCTGAGTCACAGCAGTGCTGATATGCAGCCATACAGCCGCACAGCTGTTCTCCCCGTGGTTGCGTGGGTTTCCTCCAGGTGCTCCGGTTTCCCCCACAGTCCAAAGACATGTGGTACAGGTGAATTGGGTGAGCTAAATTGTCCGTAGTGTATGAGTGTGAATAAGTGTATGGGTGTTTCCAAGAGATTGGTTGCAGCTGGAAGGGCATCCGCTGCATAACACATATGCTGGATAAGTTGGCGGTTCATTCCGCTGTGGCGACCCTAGATTAATAAAGGGACTAAGCCGAAAAGAAAATGAATGAATGAATGAATGACATCAGGAATACAGTGGATGATCGAGTCTGGACCCTTTATAACATTTGACTGTATTTAGTCTGTTGTGGAGCTTTTGACAGACGTGATTTAGCATTTCAGGCTGATTTATTCCTGCAAACTGCTGTGGTTACACTCGGACTGCTCTATCGAAAGCGAAATGTGTTTATTTCTCATATGCTTACACTGATCTGCTGTTGATATGATGTTAGTTTGATGCTGATGAGTGTTAAACAGCAGCGCTGCACTTATATAACTGAACACATGAGTGAACCTGGACTGAACCTCACTTACTGAGAGAGAGAGAGAGAGAGAGAGAGAGAGAGAGAGAGAGAGTGTGTGTGTGTGTGTGTGTGTGTGTGTGTGAGATGTGGGTGTTTGCTGCAGTTTACCCATCCCACTGAAACAGAGAGGAATCTCACACACACACACACACACACACTCTCACACTCTCTCATCCCCCACCCATCAGCCGCAGTGTGTAGGACTAAACTCAGGCTTCTAGAAATGCGACTAACATCACATCCTCCGTGATCAAGCCAACTGGACCTGAAAGAGAACCGTCGCCGTTAAAGTGTGAATCAGAGCGAGCGATTGGGTTTGATCTTCCCCTTCCTCCTCCACATGTGACGATTCTTCACACACAGTGAGACACTTCTGCATTGGCAGCATCCGTCTGTCTCTCTCTCACACACACCCACTGCATCTCACTGCGCTCCTGCTACGCTCAGCATTTACTCCTCCAGATCTCCTCTTTGATGCACACACACACACACACACACGCATGCACGCACGCACACACTCTATTGTGGTTGTAATTCAGGGCTGTTATTTTATTCCATTGCTGTACGAGGAAGAGCAGAGGTGGGCGAAACTGATCAATTCACTGATGCAAACATGATTATTGCTCAAACATGGATGTTTAACAAACAAACAAACAAACAAACAAACAAACAAACAAATAAATAAATAAATAAATAAATAAATAAATAAATAAATAAATAAATAAATAAAGTAATAAAGTAATAAATAAATAAAAATTAATAAATAAAGTAATAAATAAAAAAATAAATAAACTAATAAATAAAAAAATAAATAAATAAGGTAATAAATAAATAAAAAGTAATAAATAAATAAAAAAGTAATAAATAAATAAAAAAGTAATAAATAAATAAAAGTAATAAATGAATAAATAAAATAAATAAACAAATAAAGTAATAAATAAATGAATAAATAAATAATAAAGTAATAAATAAATGAATAATAATGTAATAAAGCAATAAAGTAATAAATAAATAAATAAAAAGTAATAAATAAATAAAGTAATAAATAAATAAAGTAATAAATAATAAAAAAAAATAATAATTAATAGATAAATAAATAAATAAAAAAGTAATAAATAAATAAAATAGTATTAAATAAATAAAAAAGTAATAAATAAATAAATAAGTAATAAATGAATGAATAAATAAACAAATAAAGTAACAAGTAAATAAATAAAGTAATAAATAAATAAATAAATAAATAATGTAATGAATAAAGCAATAAAGTGATAAATAAATAAATAAAAAGTAATAAATAAATGAAGTAATAAAAAATAAAAAATAAAATAATAAGTAATAAATAAATTAAAAGTAATAAATAAATAAATAAATAAATAAAAAAGTAATAAATAAATAAAAAAAGTAATAAATAAATAAATAAATAAAAGTAATAAAGTAATAAATAAATAAATAAACAAATAAATAAAGTAATAAATAAATAAATAAATAAATAAGTTAAAATAAATAATCAGAACATCATTTAATGAATTTCAGCCCATGTTATACAGTGAATAAAGTCACAGGCAAATGATGTATAAAGTAGAGCAGTGGTCCTCAACCTTTCCATCACTGTGTTCTGGTCAACGCTTTGACAATGTTACCGCAGACCAGAGGGTGGGATAGGTTGTGGAAGGAGTCCGTAGGTTGCTAGGTGACCATCAACTATTTTCTCAGAGGAACAAGCTGAGGGGCACTACGGTGGCGTATTGGGTAGCATGTTCGCCTCACAGCAAGAAAGTCACTGGTTCGATTAAAAACCACCGGATCGATTAAAAACCACCAACTACTTTTAATTACAACTGGTTTGTAAATAATGCGATACTTAATTTAGTCATGAAAAACGAATCAGTAACAAATTATGAAAGTACAATTATTAAGCGCATTATAAATGTACTTGTGCATTATAAATGTGCTGCAGGTATAAACTGCTTACTAGCGTTTATTAATGTAGAGTTAATGCTTAACAGATAATGAATTCACTATTTGCTAATGCTTAGATGATTCATAGTGTGTAGTTATTATAAAGCGCTACCAAAATTTTATTTAAGTTTTTAGATTTTTACCAAAAAATAAATAGTTATCTTTTTAGTTACAAAAGTACTGATACCGTCTCAGAGCTGGCGCTGCTGGGGGTCTGTCTGGAGGATTTGCCTCCTCTCCTTTGTTGCAGCTCGGCGTTCTCTTTTTCATGTTGTTTTATGTGTTTGTGTAGATTTGTGGTGTCGCCACAGTATCCAATAGACTTTCTACAAAGATCGAGGTTTGCAATATATTCGTTTACTGTAGTAAAATAACTCCAAACAGCGCTCCTCTTTCTCTCAGTCATCTCAGAACAGCAAAAAGTGCTCTCGCTTTGGCGCTGCTGAGTCACGTGATGAAAGGACAACTAGAGCAGGGAGGAGCAACGGTGCATACAAGATATAAAAGGAGTGGGGTATTTAGAGACATGTCCGCTCTTATGAAACCGCAGCAAATATTCTTTAGTGTAAATTAGATGACATTTAAATAAAAGTATTGATCTCGGAAGGCTACTATCGACAATGGTATCAACAATGGTATCGATACTATCAATATTAGGATCGATCCACCCACCCCTACACACTGCTGGTGATCGAACATTGATGTAAAATTGGCAGGCTGAACGCATTCTGTACAGTACAGTCGACACGGAGATTGATTGACAATGATCTACAGCCAATCAGAATGCAGAACAAGGACGAAGGACCAATCAGGACAAAGATACGAGTCTCTGACATGTAGCTGATGCAAGTCTAACACCATATGAGGAACAAAAATAAATAAATAAATAAATTTCTCATTAAACAACAGTTGGGGAATAGTTTACAAATACTACCAATATCACAGCAGGGTTTAATTCAACAGTATGAAGCACCTAATTCATCAGCGTTAGCGTGCGGTTTTATGGGATAAGACATTTCTTGACCTCCATCTGCTGGCCTTTTGAATCAGATGTGCGTGTGTAGGTGGATGCTGTATATCGGTGCTGGAGTAAAGACACTCACCCCCTCAGCTCTCTCCTCGGTGTTGGCCAGCATCTCCTGCAGCGCTCGCACCGACAGAGACTGCTCCAGAACAAACGTGCAGATGGACAGGTCTGGAGGAACATTCTGGAAACACACACACACACACGTCGCTTGATCAGAAACACTACTCTGCTGAATGATCAAAGCCTAAACTGCTGCCGGTTCTCCTTCTAGAGCTCAAATCATGCTTTGAGTTTCTGTCTGACATGAGCAGACCTGCAGAATGGTTACTAAGGGTGCACGACATCTCGTAAAATTATTGTTATCGAGATAGTGTATGCAATAAATGCAGCACTGACATAATATAGTATAGTCCAGTGGTTCTGAACTGGTTTGGCCATGGGACCCACATTTTTACATGGTGATCAAGCCGCGACCCAATTTTTTAGGAACTATATTATAATTTAAGGAATTATAATTAATTAATTTGCATTTATTTGTTAACATACACAAGTAGTGACAGATAAATCATAAGAAAAATCACCAAGACTTACAAATAAACAATTTTTTATTGCTGTCATTTGACAAAATGTATCAAATTATAGAAATAATACAAAGTGAAAATGCGTGCATTTCAAAATAAAAGTCCGGTATAAGCAAAATAAGTTAAAAATTTATGTTTTTCACACAATCCGCGACCCACTAAAAATGTTCCCGCGACCCACTTTTGGGTCACGACCCACCAGTTGAGAAACACTAGTATAGACCAGGCATGTACTGGCCATTGGGACAAGAAGGAGATTCCCGGTGGGCCGCGTCCTTAGTGGGCCGGTGTGCATGTTGTTTTATATATATATAGTCCAGGCCTGGTATAGACATAACAGTGGAAAATGATAATGTATGCATTGGTTGTAAGGATACTACGAGATCTCACAAGACGAAATCACAAGATTTCTCGAGTTTTGATCTGATGTTATGGAGCGTGAGGGTGAATTTAGCACTAAAGACTGGAGGCAGGGGCAGGATTGGATTTAAACTGCACATTTAGTGGGCTGCCTTGGTGTTGCTCGTCACTCGTTTGCTTTGGCAAGGAGTTTGATTTCTCTTGTGAAAGTGTACAGGTGAGAAGCCAGTCAGTAGACTTTATAGCTATATATTTAGCAGTGTTTGCATGTCCTTTATGGCATACAATTCATTAAAATATAAATAAAATACCATTCATTACAATAATAATAATAATAATAATAATTCCTTACATTTATACAGCGCTTTTCTAGACACTCAAAGCGCTTTACACAATGGGGGGGTGGGGGGGGGTCACCGGGATGACATGACAACAGCCATATTGGCCATACCGCACACCACACACCAGCTGACTGGTGGAGAGGAGACAGAGTGATGAAGCCAATTATGATATGGGGATGTTTAGGAGGCCATGATGGACAGAGGCCAATGGGCAGATCTGGTCTGGATGTCAGGGTTAAACCCCTACTATTTCGAAGAGCATCCTGGGATTTTTAATGACCACAGAGAGTCAGGAGCTCGGTTTAACGTCTCATCCGAAAGACGGCGCTCACTGAGTTGGCCGCCCCCTGCTGGCCTCACTAACACCACTTCCAGCAGCAACCTAGCTTTCCCATAGCTTTCCCATGTGGTTTCCCATCCATGTACTGACCGGGCGCAGCCCTGCTTGGCTTCAATGGGCGACCATGTGAGAGTTGCAGAGAGCTAGCTGCCGGATGTACAAGTTGATTAAAAAGCCCCTAAATTGTTTTGATTTCAGTGATTTTTATTATTTACTTTTTTTATTTATTTACTTTTTTTCCCACATGAATAAAAATCTATTTTCCAATAATATTTAAAATTATATATAAACATTATTTTCCATTTATATATTAGCCAAATATGTAGCAGTGTTTGCATGTCCTTCACTGTATAGAATTCATTAAAATAGAAGTAAAATAACTTATTTAGGTGTTATTTAAAAAAAAAACTAAATAGTTTTGCATTTTGTGATTTTTTATTTATTTATTTACTTTTTCAGTTGAATAAAATTTTATTTTCCATTTAAATATTTCATCATTGAAGATTTCGTAAAAATAGGGTATAAATCACGTCTCGATCTCGTGAACCCAATCTCGCATCTCGTCTCGCGGAGTAAGCGTCTCGCCACACCCCTAACTGGTTGTTTATCTAAATTTGACCCATCAGATGGGGATTGGATTGGATGAATTAGATCTGAAATATATCTTTTACCAATTTCCTTCATTTATTCATTCATATGGGCATCACGGTGGCGCAGTGAATAGCACGATTGCCTCACAGCAAGAAGGTCACTGGTTTGAGCCTCAACTGGGTCAGTTGGCATTTCTGTGTGGAGTTCTCCTCGTGTTGGCATGGGTTTCCTCCAGGTGCTCCGGTTTCCCCCAACAAGTCCAAACACATGCGGTACAGGTGAATTGGGTAAGCTAAATTGTCTGTAGTGTATGTGTGTGAATGTATGGATGTTTCCCAGAAATGGGTTGCAACTGGAAGAGCATCCGCTGCGTAAAACATATGCTGGCGGTTCATTCTGCAGGCGGTGACTCCAGATTTAATAAAGGGACTAAGCCGAAAAGAAAATGAAAGAATGAATAAACAGTACTTTGTAATATGTAACCAGATGTGTTCATGAATGAGAACGTACTGTTTAGCAGTATCTTCTTTAACGTGTTGAACAATATTGTGTATTAAGGAACTGTGACATGAGCGCGCCTGATGATCAGTGTTAGAAATACAGCAAGAAACATTACTTTCATCAAACAGTGCTGTGAGAAAGCTGATGAGCATCAGTCAGTTCAGACCTGAGCAATGGAACTGAACTACAGCTCTGATCTCAGGAGGAGTCTTTATGAGAGCGATGATTAAATGATTGACAGCCTCAGCAGACTCATTCACGTTCATATTAAAGTAACACTCCGATTCAAGAACTGCTCGCGGCAAATTTGATCACTTATAAAAACTATTTTAACCAATTGTATAATAGATTGCACGCATATTTTTACTGATTTGCATTTTTTAAATATAATATCTTCCTATATTTTGTACTAGACATTCTTCATCGGTCATTGGGAGTTCTGTTGATGTGGATTAATGATGTGAACGGAGCTCCTGGCTGGAGAAATACTTCAGTGCTGTTAGAGTGTTGCTGGGATATCAAAGTTCACTTGATGAAGAACGACTGTGACCGTCAGCGGGAGTGACTCTGGAAACTCCTCCTACCTTTGAGTTTGACGTGGACTCCAGAAAACACAGCCTGTTCCCGAAGCCCTCGGCGGCCAGACAGAGCTTCTGCTGCTCCTTATGGAGCGTCGCCGAGCACTGGAGGACCACCTCATCATCCTGAACACACACAAAAAACACACATCATCATCATCATCATCATCATCATCATCATCATCATCA
>CAIGQQ010033485.1:706299-755795 GCA_903798035.1 Danio albolineatus | reverse complement strand
CCTCACCTGTCATCATCCTCACCTGCCATCATGAGATGTATACTAATGATAAAATCAATATTTGTCCACTGATCTGTGCTATAAATGCAAATTCCGTATGATTCAAATGATTTCAATCATTTTTATGATCAAAATCGCTATGTCAGAGTATTTGCCGATGCATTCCACTCTGTCAAAGGATAGAGACTGATTGAGAGAGGTCATTCATCAAATATGTAAAGTAGGTTTATATGGGTAAGAGGTAAACACTGTTTCAAGTGTTACAGTTAAATAAATGATAACAGTTGTTGAGGACAAAAAGTAATGATAATAAGAAATAACTAAGATTTATGTATTATTTCACAGCAAAACAACACAAGAAATGCTGCAAATGTTGCCACAAATATTGCAAAAAGTCAACAACAAAACCAGTCATTTTCTGGCATAATATTCAAGTATTTCCAGCAAAGAGCAGGAGAGACATTTTGGTTACGATTATCATGCCATCGATTCGGTTCAATTGGATATCTCGGTGCATCGACGATACTTTCCAGACACAGTTTTATGTTTTCTTCACGGCACAATAATTCTTGTATTAAAATGTATAAATATATTTATATACTATTTATTTATAAACTGCACCTTTAAAACTCAAGTACACGCACAGAACAACATCACAGTATTTATAGCAGATAAACAAATGTAAATATCCCGCTGGCTCTCTAAACCTTGTCTAGTGAGTTCCTTCTTACACCCCTATGATTGGTCACACGCTCAACAGGAAGGGCTGTGATTGGCTCTAACGCTCTGGTGCTGTTCACCGATGATAAACACTGATGGCAGCAGCGATCACAGCTGATCCATGATAGACGCGGAGGAGAAAACTCTGCAGACACGCACTTGTGTCTGTATCCAGAAGTATCGCTGTAACCGCTGAGAGGAGAGGAGAAGTCACACCAGCAGGTCAGATGGGCAGAGAGAGAGTGAAGGAGGACTTTCATTTTCTCAACGGCAGTGAAATAGGAGCTTCTGCTGTCAGTGTCAGTGAAAGTCCAGCAAACACACACGCTGGGAAACTGCACAGTTTCTGAGTCTTTAAGTAGTTTGAGTGTTGTAAATACTCGCTCTCGCCTCCCTCGCCATAGTAAGCTACGGAGACACAGCGCAAATGAGATTAATGACGTCAGTACATAATAACCGGTTATGATCTAAGACTGAACCGATACTGAATTGTTCACGTCTGCATCGCAGTGCACCGAAGAAACAATTCATTTTGACACCCCTAATAGACAGTATAGACCTTTTTCTTAGACCGCAAAATTACCCATTATGCTTTGTGTATATGCGTAAGGAGAATGCTTCGAACTTCTGGTTGGCAGCTGATGCGTATTAAGAGTCACATTTAGACAGCTTTGAAATAATAGTCATTCATATTCTTTTCAGCTTAGACCCTATATTAATCAGCGGTCGCCACTGCAGAATGAATCGCCAACTTATCCAGCATTTGTTTTGTTAATGATGTTTAGAAATGACTAAAGTATTGCTTTATTTTAACTAATACAGTATTATATTACATTTTACAGTGATCTTATTACAGTAAAAACAAAACAATCTAATATATAACAGAATTACACTAGTTTCTGCATTGATTTGCTTGCTCATGTCATCTGCAAAGTCCTCTATCCGTCGAGTGACAGCATTTACATTTAAAAAAATCTGTTTCATTTACAACATTTAATTTAAACATTTAATTTCTGTTTGCTTTTTTGTAGCTCAGCAATAAACAAAACCGGTTACGTCAAATTAGAAATGACGATCTCTGTGTTAAAGGCATTCGCCCCAACCCTCTCTATCATTCTCACTCTCCTCTCAAATGGGATGGAGGGCCAAATCAAAGGTTACAATGGGCCAACTTTGGCCCGCGAGCCCTATTTGGGCATCTCTGATCTAATCATTCTACCAGAAGACGCTGCTCGCTATGGCACCCTCCATGCAGCAGCCAAGCAAAAGGTCTATACAGCATTTCATCAGGTATAGAAATATGCAGTATAGAATAAACACATTTTGATAAACGGGAAGTCAAATGACATATGACAAACAAAATTCCCTGACTTGGACAAAAAAATAATAATAAACAAATTCCCTGACCTCCACTGACCTGAAATTGACCTTTTGAAATGTCATGATACTCCATGACCTGTGGAATCCCTGTGCTTGCGAGTTCCACGCACGTCAGTGTTTGCCCATCACTCACCTTAAATCCATCAAAAACGAAGGCCTGTTCGTCGGCTCCGAGCTCTTGGTCTGGCAGACAGCCGGGTCTCGCCCAGCCCACCCGCATCTCGCCCGCCGTCACCACCTCCAGCTCGAAATACCACTTCCCTCCATTCACACAGTACGTCTTTTCTGCCCGGAATATCCGGAAACGCTCCGCTGACAGATTGCCCACGTCTTCTCGAGCTGAAGCACAAAACACACACGTCAGCAACATACACTGACGGGATCGCAACACATCCAGATAAATGCTTTTTAATATTATTATTATATTATTGTTATTTTTATTCATTTTTCTTTTGAATATGCAAATGATGATGCATTGTTTAATTCAATCCTCACTTATCTGCAAGCAAAATAATCCTGTTTTTCATTTTGACAGTTTTCTTACCCCATTGTCAGATTATTTAGCTTGTTTTAAGCATAAACACTTTATTTTGGCATATTATTTCTTAAAACAAGACGATATTTGGTGCTTGTCTAATAAATTCTTCTTGATTTAAGATGTTTTAGATATTTGGACTAGAAACAAGACCAAGAAATCTAACTAACAAAAGCATTTCTACCACTATATTGGTTAACGATATTAACCCCACTACACGAGACAGCAGCATTTGTGAGCGTGTGTGACATTATTTTGCATTATTAGACAGATGCTACCATGATCTTGATCTGGAGCCTCCAGATTGTATCCGTAACCCAGCAGTGTCCGAACGGCTTCCCGCAGACTGTCCTTGTTAGACTTCTTAGTTCTCTCATCCAGAAGAACGTAAGGGACGAGACGAGGGTTTCTCTTGTTCTTAACGTCCTGCAGAGACACAGAGACGCATCAGAGAGAGAGACACGGAGCCGTCCTGTCACCTGTGTGCTTAAGCGTCTGCTTTATCAAACGCTGCGACCAAACACACATCAATCTTACAGACGGCTGTAATCCTGCTGCAGATTCTTCCCATCAGCACAACTGCAAGTATGAGTGCCTTCATATCACAGTGCAGTTACATACATTTAAATATTCATTTCACATTAGGGCTGCGTGATGTTCTGTAAATTTTAGCATCTCTGAATTAAATGAAGAAGAGGAAACGTATTCGTCATTGGCATTAATGCTGTCCCAGACTGACCTGCTGTATGCCGTACGTCCAGCCCTGTCGAATGCGGTCTCTGGCCCAGACGTTGTGAGCGTTTTCTGCCAGCTTGTCCACCATTGCCTCCTGGGTAGACGCCAGCTTGATGTGGCACAGGTCCATCGGTGCAGGTTTATACCCACTAGAGAGCTCATATCTGACATAAGAATGCACAATAATCAACCACTGCATCAACTGACTGTACACACATTTAATTTGGCTTAGCCTCTATTTCAGAGGTCGCCACACTGCGGAATGAACCGACAACTATTCCAGCGTATGTTTTATACAGCGGATGCCCTTCCACACTTATTCACACATACACTCATGCACTATGGTCAATTTAGTTCATCCAAATCTCCTATAGCCAAGGTATATAGATTCATCCCAAGCTCATTCTTAAAAATGTAGTCCCATGTACGTTTCTGGAGGTTGCGAAATACGTCCCGGGAGGTACGTATTTTTGCGCTTTTTGTTTTCGCGAATGCACAATAGGCTGCTGTGTATGCTTTTTGAGATCTCAAATTTCTCTGGCGAGTGCCGTTCGCACCTGCTGTTCTAGATCAACTGACTGTACACATATGCAACATTCACTTTAATTCGGCTTAGTCTCTATTTCAGAGGTCGCCACACTGCGGAATGAACCGCCAACTATTCCAGCATATGTTTTATGCAGTGGATGCCCTTCCAGCCGCAAGCCAGTACACACTCATTCACACACACACACACACACTCATGCACTACGGCCAATTTAGTTCATCCAAATCCGCTATAGCCAGGGTATAAAGATTCAACCCAGGCTCATTCTGAAAATATAGTCCCATGTACGTTTCTGGAGGTTGCGAAATACGTCCCGGGAGGTATGCATTTTTTTACTTTTTGTTGTCACTAATCCTCAATAGGCCGCTGTGTACGCTTTTTGAGATCTCAAATTTCTCTCGCGAGTGCCGTTCGCACCTGCTGTTCCAGATCAACTGACTGTACACATATGCAACATCCATTCACTTTAATTCGGCTTAGTCTTTATTTCAGAGGTCACACAGGCCAATTTAGTTCATCCAAATCACCTATAGACAGGGTGTATGCAGGAATCCAACCCATGCTCATTCTGAAAACATAGTCCCATGTTTGTTTCTGGAGGCCACAGAATACATCCCGGGAGGTACGCATTTTTGCACTTAATCCACGAGAGGCCAATGTGTATGCTTTTTGAGATCTCAAATTTCTCTTGCGAGTGCCAAACATTCCTGCTGTTTTCGTGTAAACCCACCAGAGGCCACTGTCGACTGACTGTTTGACTGACTGACCAATCAACTGACCCACCCTCCTCCTTCCCTAAACTGTCTAAGAGAAGAGCCCAGGGGTTGGTGGTAGGCGCTTCCTGGATGCCGCGCACTGCCCCCCCCTGGCCATTTTTCCCAGCCCCGACGAAACCAAACAAATGTTATCGATTGACCCGCCCACGCACTTCCCTAAACCCAACTAACAACTTTCAAAAGCAATCCAAAAGAAAGCCCTCGTCTCATTTTTACCACGTTTTCAGATTTTACCGCACTCTTACCCTGTTATTTACTGGTTTATTTTATTTTTGGATTATGTTTTTGTCTTTCCTGCTTTCTGGAACCGCTCCTCACCAGACTCGAACCCCATCATCATAGTCAACTCCTCTCTGCATCTCAAGAACATGGCGAGCTAACAGGACAAACTGATTACAGCGGGAAAGTCGTCCACACGGAGGCGATCGGTCGGCTGGTAATCACGAAATGGAACGGCGTCATACTGCCGGGTAGCGTTCGTTTAAAAAATGAAATACAGCCATGCGTACCTCTGACTACATAATGTGCGATGTCCAGAAATGTATATAGTACCAAATTTTCAGAATGAGCCTGTGTTGCAGGAATCCTAAAGGTAACTTCAACACCATTTTAAGACCTTCTCTGAATATTTAAGGGCCTCATCGGCACTTCAACTTATAATCAGTATCAAACTTTTAAACTAATTAACAGTTGTTAATAAACAGTTGTAATTAAATAAATGAATGGAGCACAACCATGCAACAGAACTCAGATAAGCTCGGAAGAAACAAACTTTGAAGGAAATAATTACGCGGTTTTCAGCGAAAGGCTTCAGCCAGTGTTTAAACTCGTCTTTCTCCAACAGGAGTACGCAAACTTACATTTTCCCATTTTGGTGTCTGTTTTACTCAATGGTTTTTCTACATGTGGAGAGCGCCACCTTCTCGCGTTTGTCGCAAATTATGTGACAGCTTGGCCGGACACGCCCCGCCCCAAACCAGTCGCGTGGATCGAGCACGCCGTTGTTGAAATTAAAAGGAAAATAAATATATTTATGCTTTTTTTTGGAGTCAAACACTTTGAACAACGCTTGAACAAATTTTAAGACCTTGTATAAACACCATTAATACCTTTTAAGGGCCTTCATTTTCTCATAATTGATTTACCAACTTTTAATACTTTTTAAGACCCTGCGAACACCCTGTATAGCACATGTGTTTGGACTGTGGGGGAAACTGGAGCACCCGGAGGAAACCAAAGCCAACATGGGGAGAACATACAAACTTAACACAGAAACGCCAGCTGACCCAGAGTGCTGTGAGGCCAGAGTGCTAACCACTGAGCCACCATGCTGCCCTACATATGCAACATGCATTTAATAATATTGCAAAAATGTCCATTTGCATATATCATTCTGAATGACAAATTTCAGACCCAGGACCACAAAACAAATCATAAGTGTCAATTAAGATTAATTATGTGAAAGTTGAAGAATATATAAGCTTTCTATAGACGTATACTTTGTAAGTATAGGATAATATTTGGCTGAGATGCATCTATTGAAATTCTGAATTACTATTTTAAGCAGTGAGGAAAATTTTTTATAAAAAGTTTAATATAGAGACAATCTGCTGTGAAATTGTCCACATTAAGCTCTTAGCAATGCACATTACTAATCAAAAATTTGAGTTTTGATATATTTACTCTAGAAAATTTACAAAATAGCTTCATGAACATGATTTTTACCAACTAATAATGACATTTTGCTTTAAAAAACAATATCTATCTGTGACCCATACATTGTATAATAACAAAAAAAATCCCTAAAAATATATTTGATATATTATAAAATGACTTTGTGGTCAAGGGTCACGTATCTACATACATATGTGTTCCAATATATTAACTTTAATTTTAAATATAAAGCCATATATCAGATTTACGTATAGGTGACGGTGATAATATATCCAGACACACAACAACTTTAATAAATCATAATTAAAATCGACACTCACTTTGCTGAAAGCTTGAGATTTTTGACCTTCTCCGCCGCTCGTTCATCTGCCACTCCAACATGACATCCCAATGCCAGAAGAGTCCTGCAAAACACACATCGGGATCACAGCATTACTCATTGATGTCATCATCAGTATTTATTTACAGAGGTATTAAATCTACATGTGAGTTCAGACAGGAGTGACACACGGACACTCACATACTGTCACGATCACCAGCGATCAAGCCTACACATCTGCCACTTTATGAAATACAACTCCCAGACGTCTTTGCACTCACACACCAGATTCTGATTCCTCCAGAGTACACACACACACACACACACACAGCTGGAAGCTCATGATGGACTGATTACAAAGATACCTCATTCACACACACTATTTGCTGAGTCTTGTTATACTGTAAGTGAGCATAACAAAGCGTTTTCCTTGTCTTGCCTTGTAATGTTTTGACCTTTTACTGTGTTTTATTTTGTTTTGTTGTTAGTCACAACCATTTGCATGTACTCTGACTATGCTTTTGGATTATCTGCATGCTCCTGTCTGTCCCTGTTTGACCTTTGCCTGTCTGATTCTCTTAATTAACAGCACTTGGATCTTCTCCTCCATTGCAACCTGACTTATTACACATACTGAATCACAATTGACGACCAGAAACCTCATTCTGCCTGCCACATTAACTCCTGCACAACCCAGTTACACTTAATTAAGACACAAATCACACACATACCACAGAGCTATAATTGAACGCAAGTCAGTAGAACATCTATGATGCTCCGCAAAAAAAAAAAAACAGTGTCAAGTATCTAACAGAGATGCTCCAAGACAAATATGATTCACCTACTGACTCGCCTTACTCGTGTGAATCATTCAGTGATGCTAGTTCATAGGACACCGCTGGATCTACTAGTAAGGAGACACAACATCCAGTCTGATTCATCAGATCGTGAGTTCAGTAACGTGTGTTTTGTTTACGCATAAGCAGATATGGCAGATACAGAGTACAACTACGCTAAATACAAGTAGAATGACTATTTTACCACAGTAAGATAAGCCTCTAGTGTCTCCAGAATGTGTCTGTAAAATTTCAGCTCAAAAAATGCATTAGATTATTGATTATACATTGCTGAAATGATGACCATTTTAGGGTCAAAGGAAAATGTAGCTCTTTTTGTTGACTAAGCCTTTAAATGCAAATGAACTGGTACTTCTCACCCACCATTCCCACATATGTGTGTTTCTCCTGCGTCACGTCAGATACACAGCAGTCAGTGACAGAGACAGGCATGGATGAAGCAGAGATCCAGTTTATTAGTCAAATATACCACAGTAAGTTTATTTGATGTATTTCTGGTGGAGTTTATTCAAGCCTTTCTGCAACGATGAGTCACACAAATGCCTAATGAACATCTAATGAACGTTAAAACTGACTGCTATTTTCTTACATATTAATAATAGAATATTAAAATAATACATTAAAATAAAAGCATAATATTAATAAAAGATATGAGTATTATTTTACATCCCACCTTGAAAACAACAATGGATGGTTTCCCTTAAATTTTTTGAAAAGAAAATTACAAAGTACGCAGTACACACACACAAACCGGAATATTTTCTGTGTGTTTGAAGCATCCTCCTATATAGTTGTACTGACACTATGTGACTGTGCTGATTCCAGCGGTTATGAATTTAATAGAAATTTTACTGTTACAAACATGTGCTGTTTTAAACTTGTAAAACTTATTCGTGAGATGCTGCTGATCATAGAGAGTTGGAACAGATCTTTTATTCCCAGTTTCTTTGCAAATCCTGTTCTGTGGACATGTTTATATGTGTTACTATGGAGACATGTTAATACGCTCTTCTCAATGAATTCAGTGGGTGGGGAAAACCACACTCCTACGCCACGTTGCGATGGGCCTCAAAATTACTGGGTTTGGATCCTATATTAATATTAGGATATTTAAAACAAAGAGATTTGTGTTTCTATCACTTCAATTTGAAAGTGAACACAATATTCCTACACACAGTTCTGTCAAAACAGCTTACAAAAGTTGATTTTAAATCATAGATGCCCTTTAACATTAATTTAAATATATAATATCTCAGTCATTTTCCTTCAACTTGGTCGCTTTATTCATCAGGGGTCGCCACAGCAGAATGAACCGCCAACTTATCCAACATGTGTTTTACACAGCGGATGCCCTTCCACCTGCAACCCAGTACTGGGAAACACCTATACACACTCATTCACACACACACACTCATACACTACGTCCAATTTAATTCATCAATTCACCTGTAGCGCATGTGTTTGGACTGTGGAGGAAACCGGAACACCCGGAGGAAACCCACACCAATACAGGGAGAACATGCAAACTCCACACAGAAACGCCAACTGGTCCAGCCGGGACTCAAACCAGCGACCTTGTTGCTGAAAGGGGGTATTGCTAACTACTGAGTCACCATGCTGCCCCTATATTAAATATCTATCAATACAAAATATGTAATGACAACTCACTTGAGCGTCTCCTGAGACATCTGTAGGTTGTAGCTGCGCTCTTGTTCAGGAAGTCTGGAAAACTCCACCAGACACGGATGCTGACGTTTATTATCATCTCTCACCTACACAATACACAAACGAAGGGAATCGTTTTTGTGTTATAAAAAGTCAGAAACTGAAATATGCAGACAGCATCAGTGTAGTTTATGTGCAGATTATGACAATGTTTATAATGGGAGTGAAAAACATTAAATAGTTTCATGAAAATAGTTTAAATGTTTTTTCTGCAGGACACTTTAGTCAGTATGCAAACTATGAAACATTACAAAAATGTGATTAATATCAAAACACCGTATGAACAATGAATCAAAGTAAAAGATTTGCTAAATATAAAATACAGTTTTGGTTTAAACCAGGGGTGTCCAAACTTTTTGCAAAGAGGGCCAAATTTGATAAAGTGAAGTTGCCCGGGGGCCAATAGTTCCTTCTGACATTTTTTTCACCACAAAAGTTTCATGAAAATACACACTGTTATAAAACTATTTTCATTGTCACAATTACCTTTATTTTTCAAATGGCAATATAACCAAATATAAGCCACTCAGGCATGAACAACTCTAAACACACAATTATGCCTTTCTTTCATATCTGGAGAGTCAGATAAAATTGAACAAACTGTATAGAATACCTTACATTTCTATGAGTTTGATATCTATCTGTGCCTCATGAAGATTTTAAACAGGAGTTATAAGTAATGCAAAGTGGTCTGTTATCATTAAAGTTTAAAAAAAGTGAATTTTGCTCTTGCCTTCTAAAAGGTCTTTCAGGAAGCCAAAGTTTGCATAACAACTACAGGAAGATTATATATGGCGGCAAATCAATGCCAAAATTAATCGAGCGCAGCTGTGATGTTTAAACAGAAAGTGAATCGCGAGCAAATTACAGTCCTAAGCACGAGATCTTCACGCGCGCGCTGAACTGATCCACCTCGAGCAAACGGGCCTCGAGCGCACATCATCATCTGTGCGCACGATGTACGCTCTCGTGACTGAGGTCATGCCTGCACCGCGCACGCGTTCAGTTCTCTCCGCTCGCTCGCTGGCTCTTCTCTGCTTGCGCCAAACTGTTTCGATTTTTGTCTTGGGGCGGGCCTTGGTTTACTTGTTATCTCTAATGCTGTTGGTTACTCTCCCTTGGTTTATTTATTCTAACAGAGCTAGCGAGCCATAAATAACACATTATGAGATGGAATCTGCGGGCCGTATGAAATCTGACTGCGGGCCGTGATTGGCCCGCGGGCCAGACTTTAGACATGCCTGGTTTAAACTGTAGGGAAGGAAGCATTGTCCACAGAGGAGCTAAACTGATGAGGTGTGTGTGACGTACCGCTCCGTAAGTCCATCCCAGATCAATCTTGTTCATCACCCACAGCTCATGGATGTTTTCAGCCAGTTTCTCTCGGATCCGCTCAAGATGTGGCGGCAAAACAATCTACATGCCAGAAACACACACACACACCATAGTCACATCTGAGTACATTCATTTCATGACACTGCAGAGTTCAAACAAACTCACTCGAATATCCTGACGATGTTTATTCATCAAACCCTCAAGCAGGAATGTGAACCTGACAGGGTGTGTGAGAGTGTGTTTACAGATTTAGCTCTACTTGTATAGTGAGATATCAAAACCATCTACTAATGAAGACATTTCACTGGTCCTCAATAATTAAAAAGACTTATAAATTGGTCAGAATGTGTTTTTATTACTATCTAATTGGATTATGGGTAGGGGTCGGGTTAGACAATGACTACGTTTACATGGACATCAGTAATTGAATTCTTTGGCTTAATCTAATTAAGACAAGATTATGATGAAGGTGTTTACATGTTGCACCGCGCTATCCAAATTTCCTCTGGAGTTTCATGTAATTTTGGGTGTTTCATTATTAATTTGTCGACTTTAACTGCAGTTTGGCACTTTCACTTTGATTCAAGAACATTTCATGCATGACAAACGAGATATTGGATGCAACTATGAACTGCTGAAAGAGTGTTGCTTTAATGAAGGTTCGTACCGCGTGCTGAATGGAAGAAAAAATCCTTCCGCATTTCACGATGCAGGTGTCTGTGGTCTTCACTGACTCCGTAGATGCAAAGAGTGTCAAACAGCCGTGTGTGTGTGTGTGGACTATTCTGTCGCAAAGCGCGGCAAAAAGTCCTACATGACGGTAATAGTTCGATTAAGGTGTTTACATGTCTGTTAACAAGTCTGCACGTCAATAATGCGACTAAGATTGTCATACTCCACGTCTTAATTCGATTTCTCTTTAGTTAGATTATGACCTTAATCAGATTAAATTAATCAAAATTCGATGTTTATTTGGTCGACTCTTAATCAGAGTATTGTCTTAATCGCATTAAAATTTAATTATTGGTGTCCATGTAAACATACTTACTGTCCCATATGACTTACCTGAGAGAAAACCAATGGAAGTCTATGTAATGTCCTCACTACGACAGCAAAACAAATTTTTGTGTGCGTGTTTCTTTGCATCTCTCTCTCTGTGTACCTTGTATTACTTACATTACGGAAATCAAATGTCTCTTCATGTACAGCAATGCCATTAAACTTTGACCTTGTGGGTAGGGTTATCAAAAGTACACAGACACTGTTTAAGCGTTTAAAGCCACGTCAATCAGCAGATCTGTCAATGAGCTGACATACGAGCAAACCACAGATGGATCGACTGATTGGCGCGACTTTGATGCTCCAGTTTCTGTGTATCTGTGTTTGGACAGCAGTGAAGAATGGTAAACTGATGACCAATTATGATGTCCAACCACAGCATGCAAATGTTGGCTGGAAATTAGCAGTACTGACTGGAACAGATGTTGTTATTTTTATCAGCCCTATTTGTGTGGACATTTTTTCAGTCCCCATGAGAAAAGCGGCTCATAAATCACAGAACGAAGTATCCTGAAGATGTAAAACTGCAGATTGTTATCTGGAACCGGTGTCCTTCATAGTTTAACTCCAACTTCCTTCATCACACCTGTCTTGAAGTGTCTAGTGCACCTAGTAAGAGCTTGATTAGCTGGCTCAGGTGTGTCTAACTAAACTCTGCAGGACACTGTCCCTCCAGGACCGAGTTTGGGCACGAGTTTAGGGGTAGGGGGACAGAATATGCAGACAAAATATTGGAGTTTTGATCCAACCCTAATCAAACACACCTGTCTATAGCTTTATAGGGATCTTGAAGACACTGATTAGCATGTACAGGTGTGTTTGATTAGTGCTGAAGCAAACCTTTGCAGGACACTAGCACATACCTGGCCTATTCATTCATTTTCTTTTCAGCTTAGTCCCTTTATTAATCAAGGGTCGCTACAGTGGAATGAACCGCCAACTTATCCAGCATATGTTTCACACAGCGGATGCCCGCAGCTGGAAATCTCTGGAAAAATACCTGGCCTATACAGCCGAAAAATCATTACTTCTATGGGTAATCTTCATAAAGATAGCTCTGTCTGTGTGTCTGTCTCTGTGTGTGTGTGTGTGTGTGTGTGTGTGTGTACCTGACTGGTGTCCACAGGTGTTGGAGTGAAGGCTGCCTGTGAGAGTGTGACCGTGGGTCCGAGAAGGTCCCGTGTGTTGCCATGATCCTGCTTGTACTCCTGGCTGTGCTCCACTCTCAGCTTCTCCCGTGGTAAAACGGCCTCGAAACACGGGGCGTAACCAGACGGAGGCAGGAACTTGAACTCGCCGTGACGACCACCCAGCAAGAACCGAACTCTGAGGAGGAAGACAAGAGTTTAAACCAACGATCATCTCCAAATCTCATCTCACGACAATCATCTGTATCGTTTAAGTGGCCTAACATCAGCTTTTAGGTCAGAGATCACCAAACTTGTTCCTGGAGGTCCGGTGTCCTGCAGATTTTAGCTCCAACCCTAATCAAACACACCTGAACAAGCTAATCAAGCTCTCACTAGGTATACTTGAAACATCCAGACAGGTGTTTTGAGGCAAGTTAGAGCTAAACCCTGCAGAACACCGGACCTCCAGGACCGAGATTGGCGATCCCTGTTCTAGGCCTATCAGCCTGACTGACCAATGGCAGGCGAGGGGTGTGGCTTATTTGGAAGACTCACTTGACTCCAGCAGAAAAGGAGACGACTGGGAAGAAGAGTCCATCCGAGTTGAAGTTCTCGAACATTCCCTGCACCGGCTGCCCGTTGATGCGAAAGGAGATGCTGGGAGCGCTGAGGTCCAGACAGCAGCTCACCACATCCTCAGCCCGCAGCAGGTGCTGATTGGGTGAGCTGACCGACCGCGCCACACAACCTGCCAATCAAAGCACACAGCGACTTAACATTTAAAACTGCTGAACACATGGAGTAATGCTTGACATTAATAACAACATCAGCAAATCTCTCTCTCACACAAACACACACAGCCTACAGTTCAAACAGCAATCTAAATCTGGTTTAGCTGAGGGCAAACAATATGATGACTGATAATTCTAGCCACTGTTTGCTGTATTTTCCATTATTTTGTGCATTTATCTACAGCACTGATCATCAACTGGCGGCCCGCGGGCTGAATCTGACCCACTGAGCAGTTCAATCCGGGCCCGTGACTTGATTATAAAAGTGTGGGGATCAAAAAGAGAATAGTGGTCCGCACTATTAAATAAGCTGAAAATAACAACAACTGAGTCTCTTGTCAGAATAACCTCCATTTATGACTATATTTAGGTGACACTCTGAGATGAGGACAGACTCAGACAGACTATGTGGCGTTCAGCATTTATTGTTTCAAACAGGTTTTAGCGTAAGTGAAGAGCGGGTGGGGTGTAGGCGGAGTGGAGCGACGTGTGTGGTGAAGAGCAAGGAGGGATGGGGTGGAGAGGGGTGCACGACGTATTTGAGGAGTGGGAGGGAGACGTGTGATTTCCGGGAGACTCACAGGACTTCCGAGAGACGTCTGGCTCAGGACTAAAAAAAAAAAAAAAAGGAGGAAATACAATCTGGCACAAAATTAAGGCCCAATCCCAATTCTATTTTTGTACCCCTTCCCCTTGGCCCTTACAACCGAGGGTTAAGGGGAAGGGCTTCAAAACTTCCCCCTAAGAATTGGGCCAGCACTTCAACACCTGCACACGTCATCATATGTCATCGCCATCTCTTGCTTCATATGAGATCAGACGATCACGACTGCTGGAGTTACTCCAGTTGTGTTATTGTTTGGTGTTTATCTTCAGGAAATCACTGAAGGCGTATATTATGTTATCATAACGATCTAATGTGGCGATAAGATCGTAACTGTACTGTGTGTTTACACAGTGGCCATATTTATCTGTGTAAACACACAAAAACAACATTAACATTATAGCAGACACTGTAAAAGCTCATTCCCAGACACTAGACATTACTGACAGGGTATTCCAGTGTCATCCAGTGTCAGAATGTTGTGGGACTGCTGTACAGGAATTATGATTATGGATTATAGATCGCCAAATAAATTTTTCTGGCATGTTTTTTAAAAGCATGCTGGTAAAAGACGAACGCGGTTATGAATATATTAAAACAGATGTTTGTTTGTCATAAAAATTTGTAATAATGACAAAAAATACTAATTTGTGGATCTCCTTACTTCCGGGTTCAGCTATCCTGCCGCTGTGTCTGGTGCATTCTGGGAAATTTTCTTACCCCTTCGTTTGAAGTGTGGTCCTGAAAAATCTTCGTTTAAAGGGGTGTATACCCCTTGCCCTTAGCCCTACGCCTTCAAGCTAAAGAGAACTGGGACACCACTACCCCTTGATGTGAATGTGCAAAACGAGGGGTATAGGGGAAGGGGAAGAGCTAAGGGGTAGAATTGGGATTGGGCCTATATAGCATGGTAAATAGATAACCTGGTACCAGAACAAAACAGGTCACAAATAATGTTCACACAACAGATGAAACGTTAAGTGGGCTTGAATTGAAATCAAAATGCTGAAACGGGCTACTCACAGTGCTTAATCAATGGCTAAAGTTACATTTCCCCCTGTTGACTTAGCCTGATTGAGTTGAGGCAAAGCATCTATCACTCCTAGTGGTGGACTGTGGTGTAGCTGATGAGAGCCTGAATCAAACACCTTCAGTTTTGTAATGAAATGGAAAAAGTATAAACATTAAACGTAATGTTAAGCCAAAATTAGATGTTTATTTGATTTTCTTCTTAAGGGTTCGGCCCCCAAGGAGACTGTCTGATAAAACTCTGGCCCTCGGACTAATATAGTTGATGACCCCTGATCTAAAGTAAGAAGCTGTATGTAAAGTATGAAGCTACTTACAGAAAGTATTAATGACTAAATATCCGTGTACATGTATTGTATTTAAATAACTTTTTGAATTAATTTGTCTGAAATGTACGGAGACCCGGAAGGGACGTGATAGTGGGGAAAAAATGGGTGGAAGAAAAAAAACTGAGCGATAGGAAAGTATATATATATATATATATATTTGCATTACCTCTCAAAGATGTTGTTCCACAAACACTTCCTGTTCACTTCATACATGTCAACCCTCCCGTTTTTTACTCCAGCTTTCTTTCATTCATTTTCTTTTCGGCTTAGTTGCTTTATTAATCAGGGGTCGCCACAGCGGAATGAACCACCAACTTATCCAGTATATGTTTTACACAGCAGATGCCCTTACAGCGTACTCATTCACACATATACACACTCATTTACACACATACACTACACCAACACAGGGAGAACATGCAAACTCCACACAGAAATGCCAACTGACCCAGCTGAGGCTCGAACCAGCAACCTTCTTGCTGTGAGGTGATTGTGCTACCCATTGCGCCACCGTGAGGTCAACAAAATTAATTCTTAAGTCTATTTAACTGATTATACTTTAATTACATTGCAACATAGATGCTGTATGAAATTGAAAATATTCTCTGGAAGTTTATCAGTGGCTGAAAAACACTAGCTTTGCATATAGCCCATTACACACAACACTGGTCAAAGGTTGAGCCATTACCTGCCCAAAGGTGCAGTCCATCAAAGCCGTATGAGTAGAGGTCATCCCCGACGCCGTTGCCGCCCCATCCCTCTCCTCCACCCGGATACGGCCCGTAGCCCTGAGTGGACGCCCAGCCCACTCGTAGGTGAGTGGCTTCAGCAGTCACGAACGGATCCACATGGTCCACAATCAGCTCATAATACCACTTCTTGTACTGCGCGGACCCTTCGCTCACACCCAGGAAGATATTGGGCCTCATGCTGAATGAGTGACACAGAGAGATCGTCTGATTGCCTAAGAGATGAACTCTTTTCACATTTCTGGGTTTACAAGCAGCACAAGTTGACAAACTCAGAGCACAGCGAATGTGAAGAGGACAACAAATCATTATTTACAATCCTATTAGTTGAAATAATAACAGAAAATCTCGACGATGGTGTTATCAAGACCTTCAGAAAGAGGAAAGCAATAGTGTGAGACTGATAGCGGCAGCCAGAAGAGAGAATAATGTCAGATTTACTGTCCTGCTCCCATAGACGCTGCATTACACACACCTCACACAAGCGGTAGTTCGTTTTTTGATGCAAAGATGATATAATACACACATAAATACACATAAATGTTGTGTCTAAGTATCTAAATGTTAAAAACATTAAAGGATTTAAGATGCTGATGACCGTTAAACATCAGTGGTGTAGTCGGGGCTATACGCACGTATACTCGGTATGCCTACTTTTTTTCACAAGCTGTTTGGGTATTACGACTTCTGAGGACCAATAAATCGCGTATACCCTCAGTATACACACTTGTTTTGCTGATTAAACTATTTTAAGGTGTATTCGCATCCTCTTTAACTGCATACCAAATGTTTTTTTTTAATCTCGCATCTTTATTTGTTGCAGTTGTGCATTTTTATTTAACTTGTGCCATTCTTCGCCCCCACAATGAAGACCACAGCAGCTGTGAGAAAAGTTTGTGAGAGTTTTACGAAGACAACAAAAAGTTGACTGAATAATGTCTCACTGAATCATTTAGGTGAAATTATAAAACCACATGAAGAAGTGTGCTTTGCTTTTGTTTTCCTGTTTTTTTGTATTTTTATTTAAAATTTACTGTTTATGTTAACAACATACAATACTGTCCTTAAACACGACTTTTTTGTACAGCATTAAAATAAGTACTTTAAGTCCCTATAGACCAGGGCTACGCAATTGGTTTGTCACGGGGGCCAGTTCATGAAAATCTTCCCAAACGAAGGGCCAGAGAGGTATGACTTGCAATATGAGTGGGGACACAACTGTGTATGTTGCATTTTTGCTCCACGTTGACACCCACGTTGGCTTTTTCTGCATTAAAATGTTAATACGTTGTATTTTTAAACTACATAACATCATTGCATTGTACAATGTGGCTTTTTTTAACAAACATTCAAATGTTTTATTTCAAAGCACAACAAGAGCAGTGCATTGTTTAAGTCGGCTTCCTCTACATTCAGACACATTCATATGTTTTGAACTGCATAACAATTATAGATGCAACAATTATGGATGTTGGTTGTACGATTATAGTCTGAAGAATAATTATGGTTTCTCGGTTATCATGTCTAATGTAAATTTAAGCTTTATATAGGCCTAAGAATTTAGATTAACTGTTGTTATGATCTGCATTCATACACTCTCAGAGATAAAGGTACAGGAGCTGTCACTGGGACAGAACCTTTTCAAAATGTACATATTTGTATCTGAAGGGTCTATAATGGTACCTCAAAGGTACTTTTTAGGCACATTTGTTTACGAATATGCACCATTGAGGTACCACTGTGGACTCTTTGGGTACATGTACCTTTTGAAAAGGTACTGCC
The DNA here is from genome assembly GCA_903798035.1 of Danio albolineatus. NCBI lineage: Eukaryota > Metazoa > Chordata > Actinopteri > Cypriniformes > Danionidae > Danio > Danio albolineatus. Next base: position 737,719 of record CAIGQQ010033485.1, on the reverse strand, counting down.
GCAGTGACAGCTCCTGCACCTTTATTTCTGAGAGTGTACAAACATAATCATTTTAATAATAATTCGTCCAACATATCTTTTGTTTACATTGCACTGAAAGCTACGCACAAACTCACCGCGATGTTTTCTACTGCGTGCGCCCGGAAAGCCGCAAGCGCATTGCTCCGCTTGCGGGCGCACATTAGCATATTCTACATTAAAAATAACAAACTTGCACGCGGAAAGGACGTGATATTGGAGCGGCCCGCCACTGTAGTTAATCCAGTGTGTGTGCGTATTGGCCTCGGCATAAAAGCTCGGAACTTTAAACTAGCGCACAGGTGGCATAACCTTTTTAATTGTAGCACTTTCGTTCTGTAAAACAGAAACGCGCAGTTGAGAAGCCTTAACGATTAATTAACCGTGACAAATTAAAGTGCAGTGAAATTGGCGAATCGTTGCATCGCTAACAACGATATCAGTGCATTGTATAAAAGGCATTTTCTTTTGGTGACTCGTTCTGCGCAGCCTTCACCTGCAGCTCGTGCTGTATTGAACAGACAAGTCACTTTATAAATATAGCGGCCGTTTTTCGACTGAACTAAATTTATTTCTGATGTCTTGGTCACTCTAATTGGAGGGCCAGAACAAATTGTCTTGGGGCCAGGTTTGGCCCGCGGGCCGCCAATTGAATAGCCCTGCTATAGACCTTTTTCTTGGAACGCAAAATTATGCTTTGCATGTATGCGCAAGGAGAACGTTAGGAACTTCCGGTCGGCAGCTGATGCGTATAAACAGTCACATTTGGACAGCTTTGAAATGATAGTTTTAATCTATATTATTTGCTTTTAACGTCTTTGGACCAATACTGCTGTTGATCAGCGCCACCTGCTGGACTGATCGTTAGAAAAATGTGATCTAATAGGATGAAAAACAGCTGCTGTGAGGCATTTTCCCAGGGGCGTAAATCCCGGGGGAGACAGGGGGGACATGTCCCCACCCATCCGATGGTTGTTCCCCCCTCCCAAAAAAAGTTTTTAAAAATTGCACTCTGTACTGTGAAAAATATATGTATCTATACCTAAAATAATTGTATATGCAGAAAAAAAAAAAAAAAACGCATTTCGCATTTAAAATGCGTTTAGAAATTGTTGAGTTCCCCCTCCTCTTCCTGACAGTGGTTTGGTCCACTGCCTGCTTTCCCGGGTTCATCTCTCCGACTATGCACACACACACACAGGTCAGATGTGCAACTGCGGCCCAGTTCTAGATGATCGCCAGTAAGGAGGGTACTTTATTCACTGTAAATAAAGCGATTATCTTTAAAGTTGTTGATACAGACTCATTCATAAATTATTTGCGGTAAAAATGCTGATTACCGATGTATTTTCTATATCTCTGCTATATTAGCGATTGAAATATTACCTATGTAGTTAACCTTAGCGAATCAAAGAAACATTCACTTTGGTTGTTTCCTTGCCTGCTTTTATTTAAAATTTGGGTTGGGTGGGTAATAGTACACCACCTTTTTTAAGGACTACACCACTGTTAAACATGTCATCACAGTCTTGTGAAAAGGGTCCATTAGGAAGTGCTGGTGTGAGATAGAAAGTGATGTCGATGGTCTTTTACCTGTTGACGTGATTAACGAGGCGTGTCTGAAGCAGCAGGTCTCTGCCGGGCAGCAGATTATCACAGATCAGGTGCTGATTGGAGCGGACGGCCACCCCGTGACACACGCACAGAGAACACAGGACATCCAGGACCTGAACATCAGCACACGCTGCAGTCAGTCACACTGAGCTACCAGCTGATCATCATGCTTACACTGCTCCACCATATATCATGACATAAAACACACACTTATAATCTGCCATCTCTACTTGTAAAATCGTGTCAGCTAGACAGAGCATATAAAGAGCTTGTGTTTGGACTGTGGGGGAAAACAAAACACCCAGAGAAAACCCACGCCAACACGGGGAGGACATGCAAACTCCACACAGAAAAGCCAACTGGTCCAGTAGTGGCTCGAACTAGTGACCTTCTTGCTGTGAGGCGACAGTGCTAACCACTGAGCCACTGTGCTGCCCTTGTATTCATTTTAATGCATGTAAAAATTCCTTCAATTTGGAATACAGTAACACTGAAACACACACACTGCTGTCACCTTGTGGTTGCGTCCGTGTTTGTCCAGCAGTGAGATGATGGATTTGATGTGTCCCTCTTTGATGATGTTCAGAGCTTCTGGACTCTCCACCAGAACACAGTGGAGAACCTCCAGAATCCCTGCAGACAGACAAACGCACATCACATTGCCATCACAACACACAAATCATTGACATCACATAACATCATATGCACATACACAAATCAAAAACGACACGCATCATAAATATTACAACAAGCACATCATAACATCACAACACACACACACACACACACCACATTCATCACATCTAGTGCATCATACCCATGGCTTGACATTAACACCCGACAACCTGCCAAATGCGGGTTGATTTCAGCTGTGGCAAGTTAGACACACTCCCACTAGCCACTTTGGCTGGTTGAAAATTGTAGTTATTCATGCAAATGTGATCTTAGAGTTGAGAAGCAGCATGACTGACAAAACTAATTGTGAAAGCAAGTGAATACCGAATGAGGATGATCAATCGCGCGCACAGGTGATGTGATGCGCGAGACTGTAAAAAGGCGTGCACGCTCGTGTTTACTTGCGCAAAGCAACTGTGCACATGATCATCCTTTCATTATCACACACAGTATGCTTTTTACCTGCTTTTTTGCTTACAGTTATTTTGTTAATATCGTTTTATTATCATTTTTTTACAATAACATTGCTTTAATATGAGATTACCTCCCCATTTACGTGTAGTTGACTGGTGATCTGAGACCTTTAGCCAGGACAGATTACTGTGCATATTTTGAATAAATGACAATAGTAGAAAAGTGTTGTTGAATTAAAAAAGTGCATGTATACAGCTATATTTTGCCTGTTTTGACGCATTATTTGAATGTTGTGGCTTACAAATAATTATTTGTTTATCTTTGGTGTGGTCAGAGATAAATTTGGTAAATCCATAACTTTGAGCCCTGAAAAGTCATGTAAAAAAATAAAAACTAATTGCAATGCGACACAACTCATTTGCTCATGCACATTGATATAGCTTATGCACAACACACACAAAAAGGGAAATGAATGAGGAGGCATGTGGACATAACAGAATCTAAATCAAGTAATTTTAGTGTGCCAAAGTCAAATTTATGCATTAATATTGCATATATTATGCTTATATTTTCCCAACAACAAAATTGTGGCTAGTAAAAATGGCGAGTGGCTAGTAATGTTGGAAATCTATAGCCACAGTGGCTGGTGATCAAAAAAGTAAACGTCAAGCCCTGATCGTATCCCTAACATCACTATTATATCATTAACACACACACAACACATCACAACCATAGTACATGCATCACAAATACCCATCATCACAACATGCACACAACAAAACCCAATACAAGCATCACAATACAATACAAACATAACAACATGTCAAAACTAAGTCAATCACTCACTCAATCTCTATCCTTCGGCATAGTCCTTGATTTATCATTTGCCACAGTGGAATGAACCACCAATTACTCTGGCATATGTTTTATGTAGCTGATGCCCTTCCAGCCACATTATGATGTGATGACATTTATATGCTTAAAAATTGGATGCAAGTTGACAGTTTATGTGCTCCTTTCTACTGGTCAATAAGTGTTTATACATTTTGGCTGACTTTCAGACAACCGACTTGATCTATCATAAGCTAAGCTAAGCTAACCTAGCCTAGCCTAGCCTAACCAACCAAAAACCACCGAGTAGCTGCAGTTACTTCAGATTTGACTGACTGCAGCTCTGATCTGAACCTACAAACAAACACATACTCGCTTGTTTTGGTGAATTGTGGGGACATTCCACAGATGTAGTGTTCTTTATATAATGTACAAACTGTGTTTTCGATCACCCAACCCCAACCCTACACCTATCCCCACCCTTTAAAGGAAACATTGTGCAATTTTACGATCACAAAAAAACTCATCCTGATTGAATGATGGGCCTTTTGAAAAGCGAGGACATCAGAAACGTCCTCATAAGTCACCTTCTCCTTGTAATACCATGTCATATTCGTGTCATTATACAAATTTGTGTCTTGACATGTCAAAAAAAACATGCACACACACAAACACAAACACACATGACCACACACACACACACCATACATACCAGACGATGCTTCCAACCTCTCCAGACGACTGATCAGCCAATCCAGAGAGCCGGAGAACTGGGCGCAGTTCTTCCTGTTTCCTCTGATCAGTGCAGCTACAGACACACAGACGATCATGTGATAATATTCACAACCATTATTAACTACAGCAGTGTGCAGCGTTCACAGCATGTGTAGTAAATTAGCTTTTACTGCGCTTTCAAAAGCCAGATGTGTGCACTGTGTGAAGTACTGTATCCCACAATGCACTGCACATTATATTCTCTGTCACTTTCATCAGATGAGACTTTTATTAAACACAAAACTGAATTGCAGATGCACAATAGTCCCCATCCTGAGCTGCAGCCTGAAGTGAAAGTTCTGTCTTATTTAAATGTGTATATTGGACTAAGGGGAAAATGATGGTTTCTGATTATAATCTGCGCTGATTTTGAGCCAGATCCTGTTCCGGTAAATGCCAGATATTCATGTTTTGCATTCTGGTATTTATTTTAATGCATCCGGCATTAACTTGTGACCAGTGGTGTAAAGTAACTAATTACTAATACTCTACACTACTTTAATCGAGTAGTTTTTCTCAGTTGTTGTAATTTACTGAGTAGTTTTAACAATGTGGACTTTTACTTCCCCTTGAGCACATGTTTTACTCCTCTACTTTCCTTCAACCTGCAGTCACTGCTTTATTTCTTTCTTGTCAATGGGGATTAGAAAGATCAGATTTCTGTCCAATCAAATTGCACATAGAAGGTAATTCGCATCATAATGAACTACCTCAAGACATGTGCGCTTCATAATTGCAGCAAACTGTTTGAAAGAATTAAAAGTGTCCAAGAAGATTAGATTAGATGTTTAGATGCATTTGACTGATGAGAAGATGACGGGTGTTTACTGTATGATGACCGAAATGGCCTTAAACACCCAGCAGGCACAAGCGTCAACATACCCTAACGTCACGGGGACGCTACATTTTGTTTGGAAATGAAAATCAGGTTGACGTCGGAACTCAACGTCAGGCCAACGTCAATGTCCGACGTCCAACTTAAAACAAACCAAATATAAGCATCTAATGATGTTACAGCTTGACGTTGTGTGGATGATTTTGGTTGCTATAACTGATGAATAAATGTCAGTATTTGACGTCAATGTTGTTTACACTGCAAGATGGATCAGCGACAGGGAGTTTCACACTGCATGACTTCAAACTAGGAAGAATCGCTGACAACTTTGTCCAAACTACGTCTCACACCCAAACACACGTCGTATATCTTTAGTTATTAACTACATAACGAGAATGAAGCCTTTAATGGGGTATAAAATGTCCATATTTGCTCATCTGGCTTTGAAGGGAATTAGCAGTTTCTCCTCAACTGTTTTATTGTTTGACCGGGTTGGGTTGTGATATTGCTCAGACGACACGTCAAACAGACACGGGGGCTCCTGCCAAATTTACACTCATTTTCCCTCCGTTTCTTGTGTCTGAATAAACTGAAGATGAGCTTTTAACTTCTCCTCAACCTCCCGCTGGCCTGCAGGTCCCCACACTAGAATGCTGCTCTCTGATTGGCTGTAGGCGATCGCTGATGTTAATTTTAATCAAAACACATTTCACACGGCATGATTTAAATCATCGACAGCTCCAGATATTCAGCACGCCAAATATCTCCCGGGCATCAGCGACTCATCGGAGATTCTCTCAGATCGTGTCTTTGATAGTTCATATTGTGTGATTGTCACTCGCGTGAACGAGCACCGATTTACCTATGATTTCAGCCATTTGTCTGCGATTTCTTAAAACCTGTCGGCGAGTCAAAATCGTGGCTAAAATCATGCCGAACTCAAACTCGAATTCAAATAAAAATCTAATTTTGGCTTAACATCATGTTTAATGTTTATACTTTTTCCATTTCATTACAAAACTGAAGGCGTTTGATTCAGGCTCCATCACCTATACCACAGTCAACCACTAGGAGTGGTGGGGGAAACTGGAGCACCCGGAGGAAACCCACGCCAACACGGGGAGAACATGCAAACTGCACACAGAAACACCAACTGGCCCAGTCGGGATTTAAACCAGCGACCTTCTTACTCTGAGGCCACAGTGCTAACCAATGAGTCACTGTGTCGCACTTCAAAACTATAATTTAAGGGTAATTTATGAATTTTGCAGTAACAAATTAGAGTAATTTTTAAGATGGTCTAAAGCAGGCATGTCCAAAGTCCGGCCCGCGGGCCAATCACGGCCCGCAGTCAGATTTCATACGGCCCGCAGATTCCATCTCATAATGTGTTATTTATGGCTCGCTAGCTCTGTTAGAATAAATAAAGCAAGGGAGAGTAACCGCGTTAGAGATAAGTAAACCAAGGCCTGCCCCAAGACTGACAAAAATCTAAAAAGTTTTGCGCGAGCAGAGAAGAGCCAGCGAGCGAGCGGAGAGAACTGATCGCGCGCTGCGCAGGTATGACACCGTACATCGTGCGCACTGATGATGATGATGATGTGCGCGCGCTGTAGTTTCCTCGCGCTTAGGCCTGTAATCTGCTCGCGATTCATTTTCTCCTCGCGCGTAAACATCACCGCTGCGCTCGATTAATTTTGGCATTGATTTGCCGCCATACACTTGTCCCTAACAGAGCCCTGCACCGCGCACTTCCCAGCTTTGAAAGAGGTCATGGACAGTTTCCCACAGGACAATATTGGTGTGCAAATGAAGAGTTATCTAACAGTAAAGCCTAAAGCAAACTAATGCAATGCACTAAAGCAAACACAATTCATTAAACTCTTAAATAACTGTAGATATAACTCATAGTTTATTATGTTTTCATAGGTGTTTATTTCTTGTGGTGGCAAGTAATTTTCCCAGTTGTGGGAATTATAAGGTATAATCATCCTGTAGTTGTTCTGCAAACTTTGCCTTCCTGAAAGATCTTGTAGAAGACGAGCAAAATTCACTTTTTTTAAACTTTAATGATAACAGACCACTTTGCATTACTTATAACTCCTGTTTAATATGTTCATGAGGCAAAGATAGATATCAAACTCATAGATATGTAAGGTATTCTATACAGTTTGTTCAATTTTATCTGACTCTCCAGATATGAAAGAAAGGCATAATTGTGTGTTTAGAGTTGTTCATGCCTGAGTGGCTTATATTTAGTTATATTGCCGTTTGAAAAATAAAGGTAATTGTGACAATGAAAATAGTTTTATAACAGTGTGAATTTTCATGTAACATTTGTGGTAAAAAAAATGTCAGAAGGAACTATTGGCCCCCGGGCATCTTCACTTTATCAAATTTGGCCCTCTTTGCAAAAAGTTTGGACACCCCTGGTCTAAAGAAAGATTATACTTTGATGGAAGAGCAAAAAACAGATTTCATTCATTCATTCATTTTCCTTCAGCTTACTACCTTATTCATCAGTGGTCGCCACAGCAGAATGAACCGCCAACTATTCTAGCACGTTTTACACAGCGGATGCCCTTCCAGCCACAACCCAGTACAGAGAAACACCAATACACTCTCTACAGAGCATGTGTTTGGACTGTGAGGGAAACCTGTGAGGCAACAGTGCTCACCACTGAGCCACTGTGCTACCCAAAAGATTGATTTCTAAAATAAAACATTTATGTAGTATCTCTATATTATGCAATGTTTTTACTTGCGTCAAATCTGTCTTGACCACAATAAATATATTTGTTATGGATTAAATTAAATCGTATAATTTGAACCAATTTACACTAAATTGCACTGGCACGTGACTGTGAACACAATCCAGCTCTCTATCTCTCCCTCTCGTGTGGCTGAAGCTCATGGAGTCTCGGTCAGCAGGTTTACAGTGGGTATTGATGTGTGCGAAGGCAAAGTGCTGAAATATGGATCATACCCAGGAGCTCGTAGAGGGAGTTCAGGATGGACTTCCAGGATTCTCCAGCCTCTTTACCAGCTACATCTGCAAAATGAGCTGCACTGCTGTACACATGCAAACGATCGATACACTCCAGCACCAGGTTGATCATTCCCTAGAGAAACACACAAACACACAGACACACAGACACACACACGCACACACACACGCACACACACACATGCAGGAAAAATTATACAATGACTGTAGATGTACAATAACTGCACAGGTTTAAAATAGCTCCCAATGTTATGTACATATTTATGATTAAGTTTATTTATGTAGCACCATGGTCCTGTGAGGCACAACATTTTGTTTCACTGTATGTCCACACATGATACACACATACATGCATCAACACAATTACTAACAGTCTCAAATGTTCATAATACAATCCAGCAGAGAAATACAAAGCAAGACTCTAAGTAGTCTATGATGTATAAAATGAATGTTGAACAAGAGTTTATATCAGTTTGACTAAGATTCTTCACGTTTGTACAGAGTAAAGGTATTTTTCTGATTGAGTATATTTTACATCAGTTCCATGTTCAACCCTAAGTGTTACTTGCTATTTTTATTTTCACCTACTGTATATTTATTATGAAACATTAAATACAAAAAGGAACACTATTATATCAACACTTTGTAAATATGTGAGATGTTACTTGCTCAGGAAAAGAAATGCAGACTCCATTTGAACTCAATCAAACAATCACTCAATCAATCAGTCAGTCAGTCAGTCAGTCAGTCAGTCTGTCTGTCTGTCTGTCTGTCTGTCTGTCTATCAATCTATGAAGACATTATTAAGTGAGCTCTCAGTTATGCACCCCAGGCTCATTATTGACACGTACCCCTACATCCAGAAATGCATTATGGAGAGTGTCAAATACGTCCCCGGAGCTACGTTTTTTTTTTTTGGGGGGGGGGGGGGGTTGCATTACGCGAATCCACCGGAGGCCGCTTTGTACGCTTTTTCAGATTTAAAATTTCTAACGCAAGTGCCATTGATGCCTGCCGTTCTCATGTAAATCCACCAGAGGGCGCTGTCGACTGACTGACTGACTGACTGACCGACCGATCTTTAAACCTACTCTCCCAACCTACCCCCTTCCCTAAACCCAACCAAGGTTGTTTTCAAAAGCAATGCAGAAAAGGAGAAGCCCTTACAGCAACCTGATTTTTACCACGCTTTTAGATTTTACCACATTTTCACGCTGTTACCTACTTGTTTATTTTATTTTTTATTTTTCTAGAACCGATCTTCGCTGGACTCAAACCCTGTTGTCGTGGTCAACTCCGCTCTGTGTCTCAAGTCTGCCGACGTACGTGGCGAGCTACTGGGCAAACTGACTACAGCGGAAATGCTGTCCACACGGAGGTAATAGCACGAATGTAGTCTAGCGATATGTAAAATGAATGTTGAACAAGAGTTTATATCAGTTTGATTAAGATTCTTCAAGTTTGTACAGAGTAAAGTAGTTTTTTAGATTATTTGAGTATATTTTACATCAATTCCATGTTCAAACATAAGTGTCTGTTTTATTCACACACAACAGTGAAATACATCAAATGAAGACATTATTCAGTGAGCTCTCAGTTATGCACCCCAGGCTCATTATTGACACCTACCCCTACATCCAGAAATGCATTCTGGGCAGTGTCAAATACGTCCCAGGAGCTACGCTTTTTTGCATTTTTTATTTTCATGAATTCCCCAGCGGCTGATGTGTACGCTTTTTCAGATCTCAAATTTCTACCGCGAGTGCCATTGACGCCTGCTGTTCTCATGTAAATCCACCAGAAGGCGCTGTCGACTGACTGACTGACTGACCAATCGATCTCCTCACCCAGGCCTTTCCCCTTAACCCAACCCACAGTGTTTTCAAAAGCAATGCAGAAAAGGAAAAGCCCTTACGGCAACGAGATTTTTACCACGCTTTCAGATTTTACCACATTTTCATGCTGTTATTTATTTATTTTTTTACATATTTCTTATTTTCGTGAATTCCCCAGCAGCCGCTTTGTACGCTTTTTCAGATCTCAAATTTCTAACACGTGCCATTGACGCCTGCTGTTCTCACGTAAATCCACCAGAGGGCGCTGTCGACCAACTGACTGACTGACCGATCTCCTCACCCACCCCTTACCCTAAACCCAACCCACAGTGTTTTCAAAAGCAATGCAGAAATAGAAACGCACTTGAGGCAACCTGATTTTTACCACGTTTTCAGATTTTACCACGTTCTCACGCTGTTATTTACTTGTTTATTTTATTTTTTTGCCATTTGTTTTTGTTTTACCTGCTTTCTGAAACCGATCTTTACGGTCAACTCCGCTCTGTGTCTCAAGCCCACCGACGTACGTGGCAAGCTACTGGGCAAACTGGTTACAGTGGAAATGCTGTCCACACTGAGGTAACCGGCCAGCTGTTAGCGTGAATAACTAAAAGAAGCCTACAACGGCATCCTAACGCCCTGTAGCGTTCATTTTAAAAGACAAAATGCAGCCATACCTAGCACTGGCTACATAATTCGCGATCTCCAGAAATATATACGGGGGTACGTTTTTACAATGAGCCTGTGTTGCAGCTATCAGGATGCGCATTAAACAGTATTATTAATTGTTGTGCATCTAATCTGTACCTCCTCCTGGAAAAGGTTCTGTCTGCTCTTGAGCGCTCGCAGCCGGTTCTGCTTGTCCTCGTGCTCCAGATGTTCATCGGGCGGCTGGAAATACCCAATCAGATCCTGAAGACTCAGACTGACCGACTCAATGGGCAGATCGAGGGTGGACGTCTTTCCCTTTTTACTCAGAGTGTCCAAACCCCTGCGCTCAGGAGAAAGACATCAGAAAAAACACAGATCTGTGTGCACTATTTAATTAATTTTAAGTTTATTTGTATAGCTCTTTTCGCAATAATTACAGTTCCAAAGCAGCTACACGTTATTACTACATTACAGTCAAAATGAGAATGTTTATGTATATGGTGGACTGTATATAAACATAGGTAACCTGCAGTATATAGTGTGCTTCTAAAATGGTGATGTGTATGTGTGTACTACATGTTCAATGAAGTGTATTTGTGTATTAAATGTTTGTATTGTCCTCAAAGTTCTCGGGGGTGGGCATCATCACTTCATATTTGCATTAGAGGTCTTTATGAGTCCACTTTTATTATTAATTTAGTCTCATTGAATCTTGGTGTCATTTTTATGTGATCATTAAGATGTTAATGTGATGTGTGTTACCTGATGAAGCGATTGAAGAGGAAAACTGTGCTGCGGATGACTCTAGCAGTGCGCGACTCTTCGTGTTGTGACCGTGAGAGCGTCAAACCATCATCCATGTGACCCTCGTGATGCATGATAGCCTGAAATACACACACACACACACACACACACACACACACACACTGATGAATGTCTCTGGGCTGCTGCTGCAGTAATGTTGAAGATTTGAGTGTGTGATGTGTCTGTTATTAATCTGTAAGAGACACACTCTTTTCCTTTCCATATGCACCAGACACTCTAATAAACACTCCACTTTCCTGGAAAACATTTTGGGCTTCACACAGGTGAGAGGGGTTGACAAACCAACGCTTTAACTTTATGTGCATGCGTGTATTTGCCTGTACTGTATGTATTTATGTATATTTATGTATGCGTATGCATGCATGTATGTATAATGTGTATGTATAACATCTAAATCAGCTGAACTGGCTTTCACTGCCATGGCGTCGGTATGTTGCTGCTGTGTTGTGATTTGAAGTGCTTCTTTTATCTACATTTGTAAGCCGCTTGGGATAAAAGCATCTGCTAAATTAATAAATCTAAAATGTATATTTAAATCACTCTGAAGCAGCTCTAAGAACATTAAACATCACATATGAATGAATCCCTCGCCACTTACACATTTTCTAAAAGCTCACCTTCCTCTGAACGCCACCCATGCGAGCGCACTTGGCATCAACAGACTGGTAGGTGAGCCAGAGTCCAGCATCCACATGCTGGATATAACAGACAGAGTCACCGTATTTGATGTCCGGGACACCCATACCATCAACTTCTTTCCTGAGGCCAAAGTCCAGCTTCTCCTGCAGGAGCGGCAGAAGAGCATCATGGGTGAACATTCAAAGCAGCACGTCTGTATATTTAAAAAAACACATCCCTAATAATATCCAGTTATTTATCTGTAAGACATAAGTTTTGATGTCTTTGACAATTCAAGCATAAACTGGAAGCACGGAGACAAATCGGCTCCACTCAACTCACACAAAATGGTCGTTTCAAAGTAATGTTTTATATCAATGCAAGTGACTTTATCTATCATGTTTGATGTCATTTAAAATGTCTCAGTGCGACTGGTACAATGGTCTCATTCCATCAGAAATAGACATAACCAAAATAATAAATATATAACTTCAGGTATCTTTTGCACCACTGCTAAGGGTGTGCCTTCACCGGGGGGGTTCTATTCAAATGCATTTAGGCAGAAACTCTTACTGAATTTAAATGTCTTTTGTCATTCAACACACACCCCTTCTATTCCTTGGTTTGGATACTTAAGGGTGTGTTCAAGCTGTTCGGCGCGACTCCAGTATACTAAGAGTAGCCCATAGTGTGGAATCCTCCACACTACGTATGTATGTTTTGAAGTCAGGTATGCATCTTCTGATTATGGATTTATCTTTGAGAATTTGATGTTTTGTATTGATCGTTTACGGACTGACTGAATGAATTGCATAATACACATTTACCTGACTAATTAATTGTTATGATTTGAATTGTTCAAACTGATTTCGTGTTATTATCTCTAGTAGATTACGTTAAGTCCATAACACCACAAGCCCCTGTACAGGTTAGTAGCGGACTAAAACACGATAGACGGAGCAGCGTGGCACGCTATACAATGTCTTTAGAGATCCGACTAACACATTGGCATTATTCAAGTATACTCAGACTGTATAAGGCTATCTAAGGGGATAGTTCTTCATCTCTAAACTCTGGTTTAGTAGATAGCAGATCTGATGGGGACCAAACAGAAAATATTCTGAGTAAGTAGAGTTCTGTCGTTTAAGAATAGCGTTTAATCGCCTCTGTGTAGTGACCAAGACTGACATGCTTGTGTTTAAGAGATTGTATACACGGCTGGTACAAGACTCAGGATGTTATAGGGATCCGAATGAACGAGAATAATAAACAATAACGAATCAAAGAGAATATTCAATCATAGTCTAAAGTAATATTAAAAGAAAACAAAATAAGCTTATCAATGTTTTATAATTGGAGTCAGATAAAACGAGAATAAATGTATTAACATTCTACACCACCTCATACTAAAATTGGAGTCAGATATGAGTTAAATTTGAAGTAAATCAACATTCTGCACTGGAAAGACAGAACAGGCAGAGAACCTTCATCTACCAGTAGACACCGCCATTGGACTAACTGCTGTGGGCCTTACATTATCCAAAAAAAAAAAAATCCCAAGCTTTAAACTTGATTCAATTGATAGTTTTTTTTTACCAGACCTGAGCGGGGACCTTGCAGGCACAAAAACAATGGGCTGCAATGGCAGCTACGCTGGGATCTCCATAGAAACGCAGCACAAAATGCTCATATTTCCATCTATTTCAAGCTATGAATATTTGATCACATCAGAACAAAACAGAGATATGATCACAAACCCTACATTGTGGGCACTTGTGATCCATATGTGTGTTTTATGTATATATGTATGCTGTGTATGTGTCTGTATGTATGCATGTACAGTGTGCATGCATATACACATGTACAGTTGAAGTCAGAATTATTAGCCCCCCTGTTCATTTCCCCTCCCCCCAATTTCTGTTTAACAGAGAGAAGATTTCTTCAACACATTTCTAAACATAATAGTTTTAATAGCTCATCTCTAATCAATGATTTAATTTATCTTTGCCATGATGACAGTAAATAATATTTGACTAGATATTCTTCAAGACACTTCTATACAGCTTAAAGTGACGTTTAAAGGCGTAACTAGGTTAATTAGGTTAACTAGGCAGGTTATTGTATAAAGATGGTTTGTTCTGTAGACTATTGAGAAAAAAAAAATTGCTTAAATGGGCTAATAATATTGACCTTAAAATGTTTGTAAAAAAATGTAAAACTGCTTTTATTCTGGCCGAAATAAAACAAATAAGACTTTCTCCAGAAGAAAAAATATTATCAGACATACTGTGAACATCTGGATGCAGCTTTTATGATGCAAGCTGAGATTGCATCACTCAGCGATGCAGTGTCAGACACAATGCACTCAATGGGGTGAGTGACATCACTGTGACGTGTAGGGTTAGGTGAGCGCATTAAAAAGCATTGGATGCAGCTCAGATTGCACTGCAGCAGGTCTGCATCCAGACCCCTCTCAATCCGGTTCAAGCGCTCCCGGTGAAATGTATGCCGTGACAAAATTGCAGCATTTAAGGTCTGTTTTCTTTAAAAATCAGTGACTTATACATGAAATAAAGTGGGTCTCAGAATGTACAAGCAGCACTGCATTGAATTCCATTGTTCATCATCATGTCTTTAAAATATGGACGTTTATTTTACCCCAGTATTTTCAATGGAGTTTCTGCGCTAGCCTTGCTGCTCCTGATGGTGCTTGCGTTTAAACGGTTTTCCATCTCGTTTTACACTTGAACAACTAAACAAATGCTGGAGTCTATTTAACTGATTGTATTTTAATTACATCACAACATCCATGCTGTAAAAGGAACCGTATGAAATTAAAACAGTCCCATAGACCTTTCACCATATGTTTATCGGTAGGGGAAAAAGCTGTGCGTATAGCCCATAATGAGTCTGTAAGGGTCACATGAGGTCAGTCTCACTTTTGAGGAGCGGAAGCAGAAAGCCGTGGATTTAACATCCGCCTTCTCCTTGTCCATTAACAGGAGCCCTTGATCGTCCATCATGCTGAGGTATTTGCCGGTGGTCACGTGACGCAGGCGGAACGGTTGACCCCAGCGGATATGACTGCCACTCCACCTGAACACAGGGAGAGATACCCATAATGCAGTGCAGGACAGACAAAAGAACACACCAGGAGCTGATCTGCACTTTTCTTTATTTCTGTCAACTGATGGGTCAGACAGAATCTGCTGACATTTTTTGCTATTTCTGCGGAGTAATTTGTTAAAAATCTGCGGATTTATGCAGAATGATTTTAGGAGTATCGTAACTAAAAAATTAATATATGAACTAAAAAGTAATACCATTTTAACCTTTATTTAATGCTCTTGATTCTGGAGGTCATTATTAATATAATAACACAACTACTGAAACGTTTTAGAATGACCAAAACAACATTTCAGATGTTTTACGATGTGCTCATCCTGCTGGTTTGTCCATTCACACACATTAGTATCAACACATGATCTCTTATAACATGACCTTTATTTAATACCATTTTAACCTTTATTTAATGTGTACAATGCAAATCCAATTAGATCCACTTTATTTGGCAAACAAAGCAAGTCTCTCATATAATATCTCTACTAAGACAGAAAATATTACTTTACAAACTCCAGTACTTTACAAACCATATAAATATTTTCATATTAATCAATATTTTTACTGAAATTTATTTAAAAACTGATTAAATATAATTGTACATACATTTACACCAGTAAATAAACAGAATCAATAATGGGCTAAAATTCAGATTCCGTGTGGCCCTACTGATGGATCTTAAATGGATAGTTCACCCAAAAATGATAATTTACTCACTATTTACTATTTTAACAAACCTTTATTAGCTTCTTTCTTCTGTTGAACACAAAATATTTTTTGAAGAAAGCTGAAAACCTGTAATTGCTGACTTTCATAAAAGGAAAACCAAATACTATGGAAGTCAATGGTTACAGGTTTCCGGCTTTCTTCAAAAAATATTATTTTGAGTTCAACAGAAGGGAGAAACTTAAACAGGCTGGGAAGTGAAGTGACTACATTAACTACACTGTAAAAAAAATCTGTAATTTTACATTAAAAAAAAAAATCTAAAATAACGGATATTATGTATGGATGTTTCCCAGAGATGGGTTGCGGCTGGAAGGGCATCCGCTGCGTAAAACAAATGCTGGATAAGTTGGCGGTTGATTCCGCTGTGGCGACCCCAGATTAATAAAGGGACTAAGCCTGATAAGAAAATGAATGAATAAATTACAGAAATTTTCCAGAAATGTAAATTTCTGTAATTTAATATACTGTTCTTACTTTCATATGTATATAGTAGATCTTGTTATCAACAGTATATCTGTGCACTTCATTATTTTGTTAAAAATCATTCATTCATTCATTCATTTATTTTCTTTTCGGCTTAGTCCCTTTATTAATCCGGGGTCGCCACAGCGGAATGAACCGCCAACTTATCCAGCATTTTGTTCTACGCAGCGGATGCCCTTCCAGCCGCAACCCATCTCTGGGAAACACATCCATACATTGTCATTCACACACATACACCACGGACAATTTAGCTTACCCAATTCACCTGTACCACATGTCTTTGGACTGTGGGGGAAACCGGAGTACCCGGAGGAAACCCACGCAACCACGGGGAGAACATGCAAACTCCACACAGAAATGCCAACTGGCCCAGCCGGGGATCGAACCAGCGACCTTCTTGCTGTGAGGCGAACGTGCTAACCACTAGGCCACCGTGGCACCCTTGTAAAAAATAATTTGCCTTCAAACTCAAAATCAAACACCACAACCTTTCCTACACCTCAAAATGACTTTCTTTACTTCCTGGTCACATGGAATTCCTTTAGGGCGGAGCTATCAGTCCTTTAGGGCGGGGCTGTCAGTGGGTGTTCTGCTCTGAATTCATCCATTCGTCAATCTTCCTTCATTTTGTTAGCAACGTCCGTCTCTCAACAATCCAATTGGTTCTCAAAGAATGAAATCATGCACCATTTTTCTCATTTAAGGTCTGTTTCAAACAAAAATAATGTCCAGTATAGAATATAAAGCTGCAGTGGAAACAGAATGAATATTGTGTGTGACTCCCATGAGCTTGGAGGACTGCATCCACACATCTCTGCAATGACTCCAATAACGCATTAATAAAGTCATCTGGAACGGCAGAGAAAGCGTTCTTGCAGGACTCCCAAGATTCTTTGGATTCATCTTCAAAGCCTCCTCCATCTTACCCCAGACACGCTTAATAATGTTCATGTCTGGTGACTGGGCTGGCCAATCCTGGAGCAGCTTGACCTTCTTTGATTTCAGGAGCTTTGATGTGGAGGCTGAAGTATGAGAAGGAGCGCTATCCTGCTGGAGAATCTGCCCTCTCCTGTGGTGTGTAATGTAATGGGCAGCACACAGTGTAACACCAAACCATCATCTTTCCTTCACCAAACTTGACTGATTACTGTGAGAATCTTGGTCCATGCCGGTTCCAGTAGGTCTTCTGCAGTATTGGTGATGATTGGGATGCAGATCAACAGATGATTCATGGGAAAAATCCACCTTCAGCCACTTTTCCAAATGATCAACTAGAAGTCATGCTATTATTTGTTGCTTTTACAACTGGGATCGACAACAAGACCTGTCAGGTAGCGTATAGCAAAAAAAAAAAACTTAATCTTAACATCTATTTCATGGCTATTTTAACACTTGTATTACTGTGAAGCTGCTTTTTAAAAATAGAAATAAAGCTGACTCGACTTTCTAGTCTATTTCTCACACACTGACTTTAATTAGTGCATGAGTCTTGTGAGCTTCTTGATATTTTTATTGTGCTTTGATAGTGAACTGATCTGACTGATGTCTCTGCTGAAATGATACTCACAGCGTACAGTAAACCTCGGCAGACATTTACTTTTGATTCAAAAGCAAAAAGTGAAACTGTGTTGCTCCAGAATTTGGCCTAAACCCCAAAATGCCAGTTTGATAAAAAGCTTCCAGCTTCAGCGTCCTCGGATTATTTTTAGTGTGTGAAGAGCAGAACTCCAGCAGAAGAGCGACGTCCTGTGGAGTGTAATTAAAGGCTTCATGGGAACAAACGCCACTGAAGCCAGAAGGTCAAACATGATGGAACGCATCAGACCTCATGATGTCACCACTGCAGCATCATGAGTATGGAAGAGACTCAGCACAACTTCAACCAAATGTATCTGCAGGTTCATTTGGAGTTAAATCAGCCTGTGAAGCTCAAGACCCATGAAGTCAGAATCCAAATTAGGGCTGCATGATACTGAGAAGATATGCGATATAAGCAATAGCTGTTGAGTATTGCGATAACGGTACTCCTTACCATTTAACATTTCCTTGAAAAGGTGCTATTTTTATTGGCTATGTTTTTAATTCATTTACTTAGTTTTCAGATTAAAAAATCGTGTTAAATTTAAAACATTTAGTCTTTAAAACACTGGCAGATATTGTAACTGATTGGCTGTTGCCATTAGGCATTAATGTTCAGCTCTGGGTCCACCTTTGGGACCCTCCAGTCAATAGCAAAACAGCAACTACTGGGGAGGCGGGGCTAAAGATAGTAAAACCCCATCTCCCAATACCTGTCAACCTTCCAGTTTTTACACTTCTATCTCGCTATCATCCAGTAAAGGTGTTTTCCCGTATTTCTCCTTTATTTTCAGTCTTTCTCTGAAGGGTGGCGATTCAATTCAATTCAATTCAACTTTATTTGTATAGTGCTTTTACAATGTAGATTGTGTCAAAGCAGCTTCACATAAAAGGTTATAGTAAATTGAAAATGTCAGTTTAGTTATTAATGTTTCAGTTCAGTTCAGTTCAGTGTTTTTGAACATTCACTACTTAGAGTCCAAACACTGAAGAGTAATCCATCGGTGCACAGCTCTAGCTGCAGTCTAGGTGCCGGAGGTTGGAGAACTCGAGGCTCGCCTGTCCTTGGAGGGTCAGGATAAACATTAAAAAACGATCCTCCCTATACGCAACCCATACTGCCAAACCACCAGGGGCCGCCCCTTGCTCTTAAATGTGAGTCAGTTCTGTGCTTTCGGTTTATTTAGGCATGAAACACTTTGAAATAAATATAAAAATGGCAGGATTCCCTTTCCTTTTCATTACAGGTGCCGTCGCTCCTCCTGTGCAATCCTCAAAACAGTCATAAAGCGGTGCGTGGCTGTCAGACGCGCTCCATAGTGATAAACAGACGCTGTTTCCCAAACGGATTCTGTACATGTGATTTGAAGCGTAGCGAGAGTGAATACTGGGTTTGGTGTGTGTGTTTGAACAGACATATACACATCATTAATAATAACAACATCTAAAGATGTCCATCTTGATGGTTTTTTTTTTTTCAAACACAACTTATTTTGTCCTAAATGAGCATAAAATGTGAGGAAAGCAGTCGAATGCTTTCATTATAATGTTAGATGTGTGCATTTTTAAAGTGACACCTCTGTTACTCAATGTAGTCAAACAAAAATCCCTTATCCCTTATTATGGTGGGTGTATCCCTTATTTTCACATCCCAATGTTGACAGGTATGCATCTGACCCCAACCAATGCAGGAAATAATTGCCATTGACACATATCTGGAATACATGTATTGCATGTACTATTATCGAAATAACGAAAATAATTTGTGATATATTGTCCAGGCCTAACCCAGATTATGCAATGGGGATTTTGTAAATATGTGAGATTTATCAGTCTAAACTCAGCACACCTGAAGTAACAATAGGTGCTAAAAAAAAATAATAAAAAAAAACACCATAACAAATAATGAAATAGGAAAAAAAAAATCCCGCACACAATTATTACTTGCTAAAATGTATTGAATCAGGCTTGCGACCGAATGACAGTTCGATGGCATAATCGAATGTATTAAAAAATGTATAATAATCAAACACGAAGAGTATAAAACTCTTTCGTATTAGAAACTACTTTCTGTCACCATTCATTCCCATCTGCTGACTTCAGAACAGTAGATGCCGTTATTAATTCACCAACGTCACTGTAGAGCTAGTGTTAGAATGATTCTCTAGCGTAATGTCTAAAATGATCACAAAACAGGTGATTTTGCTCACATTTTACGTTTATAAAGCTGAACGTGACATGAAATGCCATCAGTCTACAGAGATATCTCCCTATAGCATTACAGTCTATTACAATCTACAGTATTTCTCTGTTGCAATCGGGATATCACAATAATTAAGACTGCTACCAGACTGCTGTTGTGATTTCAGATGAGGAAAAACGGTAAACACATGTGGGCATTTCTTCTTTCTTTCTACCAACGCAACACACATTACTGCTATGCGAGTCTCATCTCACACTCAATACACTACAATTATATGGCATAAATACAGAACTACACTCTCAGAAATAAAGGTACAGGAGCTGTCACTGGGGCAGTACCTTTTCAAAAGGTACATAGTTGTACCTGAAGGGTCCATAATGGTACCACAAAGGTACTTTTTAGGTATATTTAGGCACTAATATGCACCTTTGAGGTACCCCTGTGGACTCTTTGGGTACAAATATGTATATTTTGAAAAGGTACTGCCCCAGTGACAACTCATGTACCTATATTTCTGAGAGTGTACAAAATCCAAAAGAGAGAGATTGACTTAGAAAGTCATTTACCTGTTTAATAATGATTTGATCAGCTGTAGTTTAAAATTACACTGGTTTTAGGGCTTATTATACGATCTCTGTCTCCATCTTGTGGATGAACATCGTCAACCGTCTTTGCTCAAAGACAGGCTACTGACCACCGACGTGCCGTCTCTCAGAAACTATAAATATTTTTAAATAGGCGCTATCCTCATAATCAAACAGCATAGTTGCAGTCTAAACAACTACATTCTTACCCAAAAAAGCTTTAAAAGTACATTTTGTTGCCCAAAAGCAGCAATATTTGTCAAACTGTAGAGTGTCCTCTGCTTGTTGCTGCATGTGGGCGGAGTAATACACAAGGGTGAAAGGGGAAGAGGCTGGTCGAGTGCTGTTACTGGCGCACGTGGTCGTGACACGCAATTGTGAGAGCGGAAAAAGTGCGCACTTAAAATACGCGCACATTATAGGACTACACAATGATGAACATTGAAGGGGCAAACCCTCAGGTCGTCTGCTTTGATAATGATGAACTCACGAAGGCTGGAGTAATGATGCTGAAAATAGAGCTTTACATCACCGCAAAGAACTACACTTTATAAAGTGTAGTTCTTTGCGGTGATGTAAAGCTCTATTTAGTATACTATATATTAACATAGAAAGCAGCAACTCCACCACATTCCTGATTTTACAGTATTTTGGATGATAAATACAGCGTTCTGTTACAGCCTTCTTATTTCAAACCCTTGAATGCTTTATGTAAATAATAAAAATTGATTAAAATGAAATGCAAGCATGAATTTAATTGACTTCCTGCAGGCATTGTATATTCTGCACCATAAAGCGGAGATTTATAACCCCATTTGCAGTACAGATATGAGTGATGGTGCACTTCAATCCTCTAGGGTTCTCCAGTGTCTGATAACTCACGCGACTCGAAGCGTCTCCAGCCTCCAGAGGGATCTGGCATGGATGGACACTGCTCCACCTTCATAATGCACCGTCCTGGATGACACAAAAACAACACAGAAGAGTCAATGAGAGCGTCCTCATATTAGTCTACAGTGTAAATCTCACACAATGAATCAAATCACAGCATCACGAAAACAAGTGTGAAATCTTTAAGGCATAGCAGTGGGAATAAAAACTCGGGCTGTGCAAATTATATTAATATGATTGATATATGCAAGTGTGCATATTGTGTAATACATATCGCAATGGTTTGTAATGAATATGTGATTTAATATAACAGTGTCTTTGTGTGGCTGCTA
This sequence comes from Danio albolineatus, assembly GCA_903798035.1. Lineage (NCBI taxonomy): Eukaryota > Metazoa > Chordata > Actinopteri > Cypriniformes > Danionidae > Danio > Danio albolineatus. The sequence goes on along the minus strand of CAIGQQ010033485.1, from coordinate 715,702 downwards.
TTAGCACAACTTCTGAAAGACTTTTCAGCACATCAAGCAATGTATTTACATGTCAATGCACATCTCTGAAACCGAGCAGAGTGGACATGCTGGACTAAAATCTGAGCTAATTTTAGTATGGATTCTGAAGTACTGCATGGCTGCACAATTGTTCAGAAAGCAACAAGACAGAAAAGTATTTTCTCCACTCGTTTCAACTGCTTTTGTTTGTTTTCCTCATCGTTCTTGATGTTTTGGGGTTGATGAAATTATTCCACTGGAGTAAAGTGGTGCTGATATTCATTTTTTGAATGAATATATTCATTTTTTAATGAATATCAGCACCACTTTACTCCACTGGAATAATTTCATCAACCCCAAAACATCAAGAATGATGAGGAAAATTCACTGTACATATACATTTGTAATTATGTACATACCCATTTGTACATATACATTTGTAATTATGTTTATCTGCAATTTTGATTATTAATAAGCAACCTACATTGCACTGATTCATTTATTTGAACTGTACACACCCACTGTACATATACATTTGTAATTGTTTATCTATCTGCACACTTATTATTAATATCAACCTGTACGTACAATCATTTATTGTAAATCTGGGCTCATAACTAATGCAACCTGTATATAATGTTCATAGTACATCCATCTGTAAATATCGCCATAGTTTCTCTATAACTGCACTTTATAATTAATACCTGTATCTGCACTTGCTGCTATTGCACTTTTGCTTAGACCTAAACTGCATTTCGTTGCTTTGTACTTGTACATGTGTAATGACAATAAAGTTGAATCTAATCTAATCTAATCTAAAACAAACAAAAACAGTTGAAAACGAGTGGAGAAAATACTTTTCTGTCTTGGAATAATGTGATATATTTTTAATTTGTTTACATTGTTGAATGTTTGATTTGTTTTATGTAACAAATTAATTAATTTTCATGATCTAATGTTTCATGCAATGTCTACATATACGTGATAAAAGAAAAACAATGCAAGTTCAAAGCTTACAACATATTACAACATATTGTAAAACACGCAAACAATCTATTCAGTTTCAATTTATATATATATTAGGGCTGTCAATTGATTAAAAAAATAACTAATTAATCACACGTTTGTTTGTGATTAATCATGATTAATCACGAAAAGCCGTATTTATTGCAGAAATAGAAACACAGGCATGTAAGTGCCATTTGAATTTTAAAACAATCAATGCCAATAACAAACAACAATTATTTCCATGTTGGATTCTAAGTGAACTACAAAAAAATCCAAAATACAGGCATTGCAGATATGGAAACTGGAAGAAAAAAAATCTAATAATAAAGTATTGAATACAAACAATTGTATTCATTGTAAAGTTGTTTTGCGAGTTGAGAACATTAATTATAAAGTAGAAACAATTTTGCTTAGTCCTCCTTAACATTTAGTTGCTAAGACACTCCAGTCTGTTGACATTATCGGCTGACAACACACATACACACACAGAGAGAGAGAAAGAGAGTGCGCGCAGTACAGCGCACTCCCTTCAGATCATTACCACGCACGACTACGGTTCTTAAAGTATGGCTGTATTTCTCAAGCAAGGATTCTGATACAGCAACGCGAAGCAGACGCTTTACAGAAGTTGCGTGTAGGGGGGAAACACGTCAAACTTAATGAAACATTTGAGGGTGCTTGGAATCAACTTAGAGAGGAATGGGCTGTCTTTGACATCATCTGGCACTTTCACTGAGTACATTTACATGATCCATATTATCCATATTATCCTTTCTCCATATTCCTTTGCTCATTAAACACACGCAGGGCCGGAGCAGCTGAACTGGTGCTCTAGGTGAACGGTGATCACGCCGCCCTCAACCCTAAAGTGAAAAAGAAAGTGACCGCCGGTTCGCGGATGAACGTGAGGACCGGGAGGGAGGGGGTAGGTGTCGCGGATTAAAGTGAGGACCGGGAAGGAGGGGGTAGGTGTCGCGGATTAAAGTGAGGACCGGGGGTTCGCTTACTATTCTGCCGCCCTTGTTGGCCGCCTAGGTCGCTTCTATGGACGCGCCGGCCCTGAACACACGTCGACCACAACAGGTAATAAATAAAAAAACTGCCACTGCGTTAAATGCGTACATTTTTTTTAACGGTTTAAATATTTCAAATTAATCGGCGTGCGTTAACGCGCTAATTTTGTCAGCCCTAATTTATATCTATCTGTAAATTTATTTAGACAATGCTTACACTGCACTAATAATGTGAGAGCATGTGATTGGCAGAAAAGACAGAAAAGAAGTACAGAACCCTAACCTATAATCAAGTATAAAGGTATCTGTTTTCCATGACTTTTCCAGGTTTCCATGACTGTATGAACCCTGCATATTATATTATCACAAAGCCCTAATAAGAACACTACACTTCTATATCAGACAGAATAATGCAGAGCAAAAATCCATTACAATAAATAAGCATTCAGCACAAAATTACACTAAAATTCATCTGTCAATGATTAGTTTTCTCTGGTCTAACATATGGTCTAGGGTTGGGCGATGTCGACCAATTTGCCATCGTACGATGTCTAATGTGAAACATTGCGATAGACGATGGCATCGTCGTCATGGGTGGCGGTGAATTAAGTATTTTTGAATAATTAATTAATTCATAACGAATTAATTATTTGTAGCCGACCGTTTCAACTATCTGACCTGCGTGGTCTTTGGCTTACCCATAACCAAATCATCAATAAATAAAGATAAGTTAAACACAGATGACCACCTGTCAATCACTGTTCCTGCAGGACTCTGGCATGAGTAGACAGAGTGATCTGTGTCCTTATAATGGTGTCCACAAACTTAGTTGGTAAAAAGGTGCATAACCAACAGGAACCAACCAACAGTGTCTGAGGTTTACACTAACATTACTGAGCACAAGTTCTCAATAATATTTGTAAAGGAAACACAGGCCCTGTATGTGCTGTTTACATATATTTCAGTTAATATGGAAAGCGAGTGCATGTTTTTACCAAAACTAATATTGGATTATTGTTAAATGCGTGCACGAGTAAAACAACATCATTTGCACAAAGAAATTACAGGGTTCGTTTCTAAAGAAGTAGCCCCGTTTAGAGCATCATTATGGGCGTTTTATGTTCTAACTAACGTGGTTCAAACGACGGATCTGCGACAGAGAAACTACGGGTTTTAGGACACACTCATCACTGCATTGTTCTTTTCCCAAACGATGCATCGTACTATGATAGTTCAGCCACGAGTTACGTCGTTGTTTGGGAAACGCACCCCTGAGTGAGAAGCAGCCGTCCACTATTAGATTTTTGAATCTGCCACTATGCTGACGCACAGGCGTCTATAGCTCCGCCTTCTTCTGAAAAGAGCACAACCTCATTTGAATTTAAAGTGACAGTCACCAAAACACCACAATTAGGATCAAAGCATAAAAGGGTCAGATTCAGAGAGTTTTAAAACCTTATTTGTATGTTTTTTTTCCTGCTGTAACGTCATATACACACACTAGGGGCATCAAAGACTTATTTTACATCTTGTAAAACACGCATAAGAGGTCTCCTTTAAATCATCTCTCGTCTTTGTAAAACTGAGCTGAGGAAGTATCAGAAAATATAGAAAAAAATGACGTCATTCATGTGTCCATCTGATGGTCTGCATCTGACCTCTAACAGATCTCCATCTCAATCAGCACTGGGAACATGATGTGTTTCTGGTTCAACTGCTGCTTTACACAGCGATTAGGAGAGAAACACACACACACACACCTACACACAGATACTATCCCACAATACAGAGCTCCTCACTTGCGTAACACTCGTGCAGGAACATTTCTTATTCCAGTTAAAAGAGACGGATGGATACAGAGAAGCGTTTTCTGAATTCATGCATTCAGCAGCAGAAGTGAGGCGTTCAAGGCCGCCGCTGAGAGAAACACAGACGACAACTTATACTAACTGATGGATTATACACTGCTGGAGCTCAGACAGAGCCTCGTGAGCTGATCATCATGAATATTTAATGTCAAAGTCATTTTAAATAAACGCAAGCGAACAAACATCTTGATCGTAATGACAAAAACAAGCCTGATATTGATGAAGCTGGTCAATTCTAAAGGGGCAGTTCACCCAAAACTGAAAAACCCCATCATTTACTCATCTTTCACTTCCAAACTTGTTTAAGATTCGTATTCTGTTGAACATAAAGGAAGATATACTGAAGACTCAGTGGTTAGCACTGTCGCCTCACAGCAAGAGGGTCGCTGGTTCGAGTCCCGGCTGGCTCAGTTGGCATTTGTGTAGAGTTTGCATGTTCTCCTCGTGTTGGTGTGGGTTTCCTCCAGGTGCTCCGGTTTCCCCCACAGTCCAAACACATATGTCTGAATAAGAGTTTATGGGTGTTTCCCAGTACTGGGTTGCAGCTGGAAGGGCATCCGCTGTGTAAAACATATGCTGGATAAGTTGGCGGTTCATTTTGCTGTGGCGAATGAATGAATAGTATTTTTTGCTCTTACTATGGATGTCAATGGCTGCTTTTTTTAACAATATTCTCAGAATATTTTGTTTTGTGTTCAACAGAAGAAAGAAACTCCTAAAACTATAGAACCACTTGAGTTCGAGTAAAGCCTGGTTTATACTTCTGCGTCGAGTGATCGGCGTGACCCACGGTGCATGCAATGTGCATTGTCGTGCATTTATACTTCTGCGCACTGTTTGTGTTGCTCTGCAATAACCCTTCTGAAACACTAGCTGGCAGTGAGGTGTTTAATGTCCTCTGTGTCGAGTTTTTTCGCTGATGTTTCGTTTTTTCTGAACGCTACCTTAATGTACAAGTGGCTCCAACGCTCTCATTTTGAGGTGGGAACCGGCAGACGTGCAACAACTTTAATCATAACGTAAACACAGAGCAACAGTTTTCATCTAGAGCTCCTTCACGGGACTCCACACTTGTAAACACTCGCTCTATCGGGCTCGTGCGGTTATAACCTCCGCCACACTCGGCAGCGCAACCAATCACAGAGCTTGCTCTACACGCCGTTTCGACGAGTAAACACATTTTTTGAGAGGTGCGCGTCGGCAAGCAGGATAATCTTACATTTGTTTATTTGCTTTAAATGCTCATGTTGTTCTGTGCATGTCCTTGGTGCAGAGTGTTTTCTTTGAGCAGGTAAAATTAAACATACTATATATATATCTGACTGCTTGTATTAAAGGACAAGATTGTATTACAAATACATATAAAATGTATTTAAAAATCATACATTTTATCTGTGCCAATCGCCTAGTGGTTAAGTGCGCCGACATATGGCACCATGGTGCTCACAGCCGAGTTCGATTCCTGGCTCGAGGTCCTATGCCGATCCTTCCCTTCTCTCTGCTCCCAATGCTTTCCTGTCAGTCCTCCACTATCCTATCCCAATAAAAAAAACGGTAAAACCCCCCTAAAAAAGAATTATATATATTTAAAAAAAGATACATTTTAATGTGCTGTGAAGTAAAATATAATATTGTGTATGGAAAGCATCGTCAATGCACCGAGATATCGAATTATGATACCAAATCGATGGCATGATGATAATTGTAACCAAACCTTGAGACCACTGTAAGTTCACACCTCTTTTGTTCAAGCTACTTATTTACAATAAGCTTAAACAACTCAATTCTTGAAGTTTTTTGGGAACAATTTAATTGTTTTATACTCAATCCACTTAAAATTGTTAAAAACTAATAAGTTACCTTAATTTCTTCATGTTGTCCCAACACAAATTAATTATGTGGAACCCAGCATTTTTTACAGTGCATTTAGATCAGTTTGAGAAGATCTGGATGTGGAGTTTGATGGTCCTGATGTTATAAAGCAGAGATAAATCATCATGAGAATTCAACAATGACGCTATAAGAGGATGTGCAGGACGATGAGATGCTAAAAAATGAGCACTTAAACACCTTACTCCAGTTTTCAGACTGGTAAACTCGTGTTGGTTCTGCTGATCCAGAAGTAGGACGTTCAGCTGTTCTTCAGCAGAAACAGAGGCTCATATGAGAGTCTCATAGGTCTCGTCTCCAGGGTTTTGGAGACAGAATGAGATCTGGTGCGACTGTATGTGTGCTGCTGTAATTACAGAAACACCTGTCCTCTCTGGGACATCAGACAGATATAAATGTGTGATCCAAATGGCCCAACCCAGAAAAACTGAGAGATTGAGATCCAGATCACACCTAAAGTTATTCAGCAAACTGAATACAGCCTGGAGTCTGCAGTGATTAACTAATCACACACATAAGAAAATACTACAGTAGTTTATAATAAATACTATAGGGTTTTTAAATCATGCTATTGAGCTTATTCCGCCCCGTCCACTTTTAATACTTCAGTCTTCCTTTTTGTCATCCAACTTCCGGTACGCTGACACAGAACATCAGATGACTGATTCGGAGAGTCATTATATAGTGTATAGTTAGTTGTAATTTTAGAAAAATGGCATATAATGCTAGTTCAGTAAATGTTTTGAGCTGGGAGTACGGTGAAACCTCCCTGCAACCATCAGATGGTCTCATATTGCCCCATCCATCGTTACCGTTGATGTAGGTAGACGATATAAGCCAGAGGTAACTTACGGGGATATTTTTAATGACTTTTATCTTGTCACAAGGAGTAGATGGAGCGTTTATGGAGACTTATAAAAGTACAGAGGCCGACCAATATTTACACAGTGGGAAAGTTGGTGGTGTTCTACTACACAGTGAGGGGGATTTCGTGTTTAAAAGCAGATGTGCACCCCAGCCAGTCCAGCAGTCCAGGCCACTCAGTGTGGGGCTACTTAGTAAGCAGGGATCAGTGGAGACGTTCGAGCATCGCTGGTTTAGGAAGGTCCTGTAGCCACACAGCCATTATATTAATGAAGGCAAGTAAATATATAAATAAATAGTAATATCTTGTAAGGTCTGTGTTAACATAAGTAAGCCATAAATGTAAACAGTATGCTGCACTCTCAGAAAAAAATGGTCCAATGTTGTACCAAAGAAGGTACAAACCCTTGTCACTGGGGCAGCACCTTTTTATAGGGCAGAATTGTACCTTAAGAAAAGAAACAAATTTGCACCTTTTAAGGTCATGATTTGTACCATGGGAAACCAAAATGTACCATTGTTTTTAAAAACCTGCAGATACAATATTGTATACTTTGTGAAAGGTACCACCACAGTGACAAGACACTTTGTACCTTAACAGTGTCAAAAAATGCTTATCAAACATTTATTAAAATGCCTTAAATGTTTAGTTTACAATACCTATAGTTTAATGTTTTACCAGTTCTGTATTATTGTATTATAGAACTACAAATTCATGCTTATAAGTATCTTTAAACATACTTTTAAATGATGATTCTTGTTTTAATATGGAGATTATTCATAAAAATCTCTTTGCCTTTCCAGTCATGTTTATTTTCATAGATACTGTAATAAAGGAGTTGTTCAACACTTTTATACCTTTTATATAAGAACAATTGTGTATCTTCATTTCAGTTGTACCATAAAAGGCACAGAACAGTATCATAAGAGGTTTTTCAGTACCATATAAGGTACAATTTTTACAAAGGTACAAAACTGTTGCTCAAGGAACATTATTTGTACAATCGTGTACCTTGTTTTCTGAGAGTGTGACGTATTTGTGTTATAATACACAGCTGCTGCTGACTCGGTTACCATCAGCAGACTCAGTATCTGGTCAGATCTCTTCATTTGTGAGGTGTTGATCTTATTCTTCAATGCTGAAGTCGCTCGTTTTCATGATTGTTTTAGAACTTCAGATTCAGTCGCCTATTCCTATGACTAGGAATAATAAACGGCAGAAAACGGTCAAACTACTCGCTCTACAAACAAGTGTGTTCATGACTACACAGACAAAGCAGAATAATATAATAAGAAAACATCAATGTGCAACACTAGGCAGCAAAACGAGCTTTTTTTAATGCCTGAAAATGAATGTAAGTGAATGAGAGCAGAAGTCTCGAGACAAAAAGACTCAAACGGCTGCGCTCGCTTGCACGCGGAGAATAAGGTCAATAGTAAAGTGTATTAAAGTTTATAGTATTTACAACACTTTGTTAATGAATGCTCAAGCATACTGTTTTATTAACTACAGTGAACTGATAAACTGTAATAAATACTACTTTAGTTTTTACTACAGTAAACTGTGGTGTATTGTATTATAATATACAAAAACTACATTATTGGGTCATTTATTTATATAGTTGTTGTGTTACCACAGCAGATGAATTAGGTGTGGTTCAAAAACACTAGTATTTACATTCATTCATTCATTCATTCATTTTCTATTTGGCATAGTCCCTTTATTAATCAGGGATCGCCACAGCGGAATGAACCGTCAACTATTACAATTCAGCATATTCAATTCACCTATACCGCATGTGTTTGGACTGTGGGGGAAACCGGAGCACCCAGAGGAAAGCCACACCAGCATGGGGAGAACATGTAAACTCCACACAGAAACGCCAACTGACCCAACCGGGACTCGAACCAGCGACCTTCTTGCTGTGAGGCCACAGTGCTAACCACATGTCACCACAAAGGAAGATAATAATAAAATAAAATGCTTTAAAATACATAACTTACATTGACTTCCATAATATTTTTGCTCCTACTACGTCTGTCAGTGGCTGCTCTTTAGACTCAAGTGTTTTGTTTTTCAATGTGACTCTGAGTAAACGGTAAAGAAATGTTAATTGCTGGGTGAACGGTCCCTTTAAGGCTCTTCAGAAACGAGCCCAGACGTACATCCACATCTCAGAGCTCTTGACAGCAGCATCCAACCACAGCGATTGACCGTAGACAATCAAAGCATCAGATTGAAACCTCAGAGAGCAGAAACAATCCACACCAAACCATCAAGAGTATTTAATCAGCCTCAAAACACAGGCTGACCACCAGCGGTTCAGAGAGAACATGAACATCTCCACATCAGCAGATGATATTCACAGCCCAATGCTCACAGCTTTAAATTAACATCAACAATAAACATCAACACATCGCAGAGTTGCAAGTTTTAAATCCTAAGTGTTATTTACTGTTTACTAATAACAGTCATTTTTTACAATACAATGTTGCCCAAAGTGTTGAACACAATCAATCTAATTAAAATAAAACCTACATCACATACATAACAATTAAAACATAAGACAAACCCCTCAACATTAAAAAGGCTCAGATGCTAAAGAACAATATACCATACAACATACCGTAAAATAACGGATATTAAAATACAGAAATATACGGTGAAATAATGGATATTAAATTACAAAAATATACCATAAAATAAAGGCCGTTAAATTACAGAAATATACCGTAAACTAACGGATATTAAATTACAGA
>CAIGQQ010033485.1:634143-662834 GCA_903798035.1 Danio albolineatus | reverse complement strand
GGATATTTCCTCTTGTTCAGACCATTCTCTGTAAACCCTAGAGATGGCTGTGCATGAAAATCCCAGTAGATCAGCAGTTTCCGAAATACTCAGACCAGCCCGTCTGGCACCAACAACCATGCCAAGTCCATTCAAAGTCCATTCAATTCAAAGTCACCTAAATCCCCTTTCTTCCCCATTCTGATGCTCACTGTGAACTGCAGCAGATCCTCTTCACCATGTCTACATGCCTAAATGCATTGAGTTGCTGCCATGTGATTGGCTGATTAGAAATTTGTATTAACAAGCAGTTAGACAGGTGTACCTAATAAAGTGGCTGTGCGTGTATATTGTAAAAAGAACTTTAATGGTAAAAAAACTGTCAAGTTGATATAATTGATTGTATAATTGAAATCTGTAACCTGGTTAACAGTAAGTTTCCAACATTAAATAGTCATACATTGACATTTTCAATTTTTGTTGACATTACTGTAGTTCCCTTCTGATTTATTTGTAATAAGCTACGTAAATGAAAGTTGTATGTAACATCTAAACTTGATAAAAAAAGGTTATTGCTTTAGTTCAGTGCACACTCACATACTGTATACACATGCACACACAAACATGCTAACATACACACAAATGGTAACACCATTGTGCAAATGTTTAGCTTAGATCTAAAGTTTTTAATATATACATTAATACATTAAATTGATTAAAAGTGACAGCAGAAGCATTTATACTCTTTCAAAAAGTCATGAACATTCCTAAATAGTCAATTTATTACTCCACAAATCACGGTGTTACGTCACTATTATTTTTGTTTTCTTTCTCGTGCATTATGGTCCTTAAAAATGTAAATTTTATTAATTGCTGAAATATGAAGCTTGATACCTGAGTGGTTTACGATTGCATTTAATGTACGTGCAATGACAATAAAACATTCATCCATTCATTCACTCACTCTTTCTTCAGGTTAGTCTCTTTATTTATCAGGGGTCGCCACAGTGGAATGAACCGCCAATGGCCAATTTAGTTGATTCATTTCACCTATAGCGCACGTGTCCAGACTGTGGGAGAAACCGAAAGACAACCGTCAACACAGGGAGAACATGCCAACTCCACACAGTAATGACCCAGCCAGAGCTCAAACCAGCAACCTTCTTCCTGTAAGGCGATAGTGCTAACCACTGAGCCACCATGACGCCCTGACAATAAAACAAGCATACAAAAGATCTATTTGTAATAAATTAAACTGACTGATCTTTACTGTATGTTCGCCCAGTGTGCTGCTGCATGTTGATGTCGTCTTTGCTGAGCAGAAGAGCTTCTATCAGAACCTGCTCTCGTGTTCAGTGTGACGTCTCTCTGTGTGTGTCTGATGTGTTCAGGAGAGCAGCGGCGCTCAGGCTAATTCTGCTATAATCCATGTAACAGAACTCGGATCAAATCCAGATTATCTGAACCTGCTGTAATCCATCACAGACGGCTACGCGGCTAATAGACACTCATATGAACGTGCTGTGATCATCACACACACAACACAACACAAGATAATGACAGTCATGTATTTACGTGTGATATTCTGTGCCAGTCCAACGCCACCATTAACAATCATTCGTTTGGACTAATTATGACACTGATTCCCTGACCTCATTTCAACACCATCGATATAATTAACAGGCATTCAAAACAAATGGATTATCACGGAAATGTCACTACATTGTTTTGAGGGAAATTAATAAAAACATCCAAATCAATATACAGCCCCGCGGAGACCACTTTACCACTGCACATTTCACTCTAAACTCATACCTATTCATTAATCCAGAGAGCTGATAATAACTTTGCAGTCTGTTTTTTTTTTCCAGAGCTGTTTATCATAGTATATTGTATCTTATTCCATGGTCTGTTGAAATGCTTGGTTCTGATTGGCTGGAGGGTGTGGTATATTTCGTTGAAACGCACAGGTAGTTCCAGTCAGTTTTGATCACAGTTGGAAATAAATGCGCTTCTTCCAAAGGTTTACAGTTACTAGCAACTCGCATGTGCTGCGCATGAAACCGATGAGGGCTGTTAATGGCAGGAAAATACTCAATAACTATGCCACAAAATCAAGTTTTAAGAGTTTTTCAAGTGAGAATGTAGTTATTTTAAAGTCAAATCAACAGTTTGTGTGTAAGAAAAGCGCGTTTTAAAAAATGTTGGAAGCTCCAGGCGGTCAGCGGCAGCTCCGCGAACGGCTCCCCTCGAGGGAAGCTTTATGTCAGCCAGAGAAACTCCGGTTCTACACCGCTGGATCTAATCTCGTGCATCTCTGTTGTTAAAACGTGATATATAATTAATATTTGGTGTATTTAACGGTCAGTCTTTGGACATTTGAACCTATTACTTCTTCTCAGGTGTATTTTATTGACAGATCACAGAGATAAGTTTCATAATTAATCTATGAGCGTAAATAATGTAATATTACACTGATCCTGCGTGTTTGGCTGATTGCTTTTGTTTTAAAGAAGATAAATAAAGCAGAATGTTCTCCTATCTGCCCTGATATGTTTTTTTTATTATGCAAAATTCACCTGCATTTAACAGCAGAGATTTCTGAAATAGACTTTGGCTGCTTCAAAGACTCTAGTCTAGAGTACACTTGACTTGAAAATGTGTATTTAATTGATATGGTAACTTTATGAAATGTAAATCACGGAAATTCTTCTATACTGTAGGTAGGCCAGCTTTCGCAGTATTAAAGGTAACGTTAAGGGAAAAAGCTAATATACAGATCCTCCCTCGTCAGAGAAGCGGTAGAAAGTAGACAAAAGAAATGTGTGACTGGAAACACACTCCAGGTGTGACTGGGAATGTCGTATTTGTCCACCTGTGATCAGACTAATGAAAAATCACATCTTAATAATATTAGCAGGTATAAACGGCACGCGCATGCTCTCTCTCTCTCTCTCTCTCTCTCTCTCTGTCTGCCTGTCAGCCTTCCACAGCTGATTCAGTGGAGGGACTAGAAAATCTAACATGTAGAAATGGACAAAAATTCGGACAAATATTGCGCTGCAAAGAAAAAATCTAGTTTAAACTTAGGCCTACCTTGGCAAATAATCATGGAATAAGCGGGATAATCAAAGGCTTGCCATGCGTTAAAGGATTTTAATGCACTTCGCGGAGGCGACCACACTCCACTGCGCATCATGTGGTCCTTTGCCTCCACGTCGTACATTGATAATCTGTATATCCTGCATTTTACATTCTGAAGACTGGTTGGGTTGTTGCTTATCTGCTTGTTAAGTGTGACGTCACGCGAAGCGGCTTCCAGGTCCAAGCGCTCTATCTGACTGTATGGGAAGACTCATTAAATGGTAATAATAAACGTTTACAAAGCGCTGTAATACTTTCGAAAATCACGATCGTAATATATATATCCATGCCTAATATCCGATGGCCAGAGAGTGATTCATTTTTTATACATTTTTTTGATAAAATTTTGGTATTTGTGATGCAGCAAGCCCAGATGCTGTTGTGTACAGCATGATTTTATTTAAAAATACACTTTAATGTGTGATGGGACTAATAAGGGGTCATAAACAAACATTTTCTCCATTCAAATAAGTAGCGGCTTGGACCTAGAAACAGTATTTCATACGTCACCGATACGTCACGACCTAACAAGTGAATAAAACCCATATAATCCATGCTGTGTCTCCTGTTTTCAAAATAAGAGTCCCACATACAGAGTAAAAATATTAAAATATGCAAAATATCAGTCTCTGTTTTGGCTGCTGATCTTCTGATGGTGTGATGTAGAACGTGACCTAAAATGCATGCTAATCTTGAGGGAGTGCCCCGTGTGTGAAGCAAAGGTCTGTATTGTGTTCTGATTGGCCTGTTTTTCACCAAGGTTTTACACTTGTAGAATTAACATGAGAACTAGGAAACAACGGTCACGCTATAGACCATGTCCATATACCAATCTCTAATTATTTGACTATGGCTACTAGTGATACTCCGATTGATCGGCCACCGATCACGATCGGCCGATATTGGCTAAAAATAACTTGATCGGCTAACCCCAAAAGCGCCGATCAAAAAAAGCCAATCACTTGACATAAATTACTCACATGACCTTTTCACACATGCATGCACAGCGCACATGTAAACAACAGCAGTTCAGAGCTTACCAGTGGCAGCATGAGTTCCCCCGTCTTTTTCAAAGTGTCCAATAACGTAAAGTTAGCCGTCTGCAATGTTGTGATGAAATCGCTCGAGGTGGAAGCAAGCAACGGCGTTTTTAACACCACTAACATGATTAGGCATCTTAGAACACGCCATACAAGCCAACAACATCCCAATCCCTCATCCGGCCGACTGTGAGTGATGCGTTTAAACGGCATGAACCATACAGCAGGGATTGTACGAGGTGGAAAGACATCGCGTTCAGAATTATGGAATTCATTAGCCTCGACGCACAACCTGTGATATGTGAAGTGCAGACGCCGGTCCAATGTCCCCGCTAAGCTTAACAGCACACTTTACTGACCTAAACTTCGAAAGACACAACATTGTGCTACACTGTCAGGATTTCACAGGGTCACGTTCTGCGGAGGCTTTGGTGAACGCATTTAGCGGCATGTTTTATTCACGGGGGATCGAAAGAGGAAAAAAAAAATCCACACAATTTTAACAGACAACGTCAAAAACATGCAGGAAGCAGTGAGAGACGCAGCTTTCCCTGGCACACACTCTCTAGTTTGCTCTGCATGTATGGCAAGCCGTTTTGACATCAAATCAATAGCCAGTACTAGTATCTATTTGCATGTTACTTGTGCTTATTTTTTAGATACTAGTATCTTTTCCATTAACTAGTAGTGTTTATTTATTAGACAGCGCCTCTTCTTTAGATACTAGTGCTTTATAAAAATATACTAGAGCTTATTCATTAGACACTAGGTTTATTATTTTACACTAGTGCTTATTCATTTGATACTAGTACTTATTTATTAGATACTAGTACTTATTAAATATACACTAGTACATATTCATTAGATACTAGTACTTACTAAATAGATACTAGTGTTTATTTATTATTGTAATAGTGACTATTCTGTTGTTACTAGTAACAGATGTAAAACTGTGTTGGTGCAAACTCTGCTAGATTATAAATAAAAGATTCCCATTCCCCTGCTATTGTGTGATCGGCAATCGGCAGATCATGATCTTGGTGATCTGTAATTGGTGATCGGCGCCAAAAATGCTGATTGGAGCATCTCTAATGGCTACGTATACCAACATTTTCTTTAAGTTCATTATTGAATGTTATATATGTCCAGGAATTGGGCTGCTTTAGCACTGAAGAAGCAGTTAAACTGAATGCGAGATGTGCACACAGCAAGGATTGACCCTAAAAGCAAACGCAACAGCTGTAGATGTTGATGACGGACGGTTATATGATGCCTGAGGACTGAGGTCACATCTGATAAACATTAAGCACAAGGCCAAACGCAGGAGACTCAGATGTTGTCTATGTAGGCGCCTCGGTTGTGCTCATTACAGAGAGTGCTGTCAGTTTCTCATCATCATCATCTTTGGGTCTCTTGAGGATGGAGACACTGAACAGTGCTGAATCACACTGAGATGAGACAGCAGGTCCGACAGACAGCTGGACTCACATCAGGACCGATAGCAGCAGATTAAAGCTTAAGCTTACAGTCACGACACGATGAACATGAACACAGCAGATGATCAGATCTGAGTCTCAGGTACACACACAAACTTCAAAATTTTGGAATACTTGCATGAAAAATGCTTAATAAAACACTAAGATGTGCATGAAATTTAAAAATGCCCAAAAAGGCATACACAGAGTGTGCTTTTTGTTTATTATTTTCTGTGGGTCCTCTCCGAGATAGTCAGCTTCACGTTTTTGGGTGATTAAAAAAATTTAATAAAAGGGACCCGAATCCAAAGGGTCATAAAAGTGAATTTTATTTGTCTGGTGGTCTTTTCTGTTGTGGCCTTGACTCTAGTCCAGGGTTGTAACAAAATAGTTAACCAGATACTGTACAAGGCGCGTAGAGTGGTTACAAGTAACAAAACACAATTAAATACACATTTCACAAGCTAGAGAAAACAGGGCAACCAATTTAATCCCAATTACTTACACTTGCGAAATGGAGGAAGAAACTGGTCCATGAACTGTGTACTGTAAAGTTCCTGTTCAGCTCTGACGAAGTCCCATACATCAATAGGGTATATGACGGACGTCACGTGACCAAATTGGTTCCCTGGGCAAAACACTTCCGCTCATCGGCAATTCATATGCGCCATCGGTTTGTTATTGACAGTAGTAAGTAGTGTTTTATACATTATATAATAGGGTTTGTGCGCAACTTTTGCGTTCCAGTCAACCTGGGTTGAACACTTCCGGTTTATCTCTCTCCGCTAATATGGCATTGTTTTATACAAGAAGCCTCCAGAACTACTAAAGTAAAGTATCACAGATGTATCATCAGATTAAAGCTTAAACTTAGTCACGACACGATGAACATGAGCACAGCAGATGATCAGATCTGAGTCTCAGGTACACACACAAACTTCAAACTTTTGGAATATTTGCATGAAAAATGCTTAACCTCTTAAACTCGGCGGACTCGGTCCCGGATCCTATGACGTCATCAGTTTCACTTTCATTTTTAAAGGTCCATGGTTGCGCAAGACCCCTATAAGTGGTTCTGTTTGAAAGCGTTTAAGCTATATTTTAAAATATGAAAACAATAGTCTATCCGCATGCCATATTTTCCCAATATTCAGTTTTCAGAATTACAATAACTTTTGCATACTCTATGGTAGAGCCAAAATTCTTTTTCCTACTGTTTGCTGCTCTCTGCTGGTTTCAAGCAGAACTGTCTGGAGTTGTCTTATTCTCTTATGGGATTATCTACACATTTTTTAAAAAGCATTTTAGAACAAAAAATAAAAAAGCGCCCAATGTTGAAGTGGTTCATCATAAAACAGAAAACATAACAAATATTATTTATTACTTTCAGCAGTTTCTTTTGTAAATTCAAATGGTTTTCTGTCCAATAACACTGGAATTTGTCATTTATACCACTGCATTTGGATATGGAAGACTTTCAAAGTTTGGTAGGTGGAAATTACATAAAAAAGGTATAGAACCTCTTATCAGTTGGAATACAATAACTTTTGCATAGATTATGATAGAGGCATTTTTCTTTTTTCTTATGATTACTGACATGTGCAGGAACCACCAAAAATTAATTACAGAAACCTAGACCACACAGAACCTAAAAAGGTACTCTTTTAAATTTGAGTTTATAAAGAAAAAATACAGAAAGTGCCTCTTTTTTAAGTGTTTATGATAACACAGACAACATATACAATTATTTTAATCACTTTCAACAGTGTTTTATGAAAATTTAAAAGGTTTTCTTTAAAATTATACCACATTTTTGCATTTACTCCTCTGCATGTGGATTTGGGAAGCTTTTAAAGTTGGGTAGGCAAAATCCAGGCGGAAATCCCAAAATAGCACCAGAGTTTAAGAGGTTAATAAAAACACCAAGATGTGCATTAAATATCAAAGTGCACAAAAAGGCATACACAACTGAGTAAGGGCCTGTTTACACTAATACGTTTCAGTTTTAAGACAGCGTTTTAGAATGAAACCGAGTCGCACTGGCGTTTCTGAACAGCTCTCCGTCCACACTGCACCACTGAAAACGCACATCACCTGACCACACACACTCTGTCATGCACAGCGTCTGAGCTCCAGGCAGTTAGCGGGTGCTCTGAGCACACCTACCCAGGTGAGAGCTGGACACGTCGGACGGTTCATCAAGGATCTACTGCTGGATCTACTCACTATAGTTGTTAAACGTGATCTTTAATTCATCTTGTTGTCTATTTCTAACGACATACTGCAAGACTTTGGTCTTGTGAATCTTTTACTTGTTCTCAGGTGTGTGTTTTGGCTGAGCTCAAAGACAAGTTAGTATATTCATTTATGTAACCGTATACACTGATTCGGCACATTTGACTGGTTGCTTGCCTTTATTTCCTATATTGTTTAGGCTTAGGAGTTTGCATGTTCTTCTCGTGTTCGCGTGGGTTTCCTCCGGGTGCTCCGGTTTCCCCCACAATGCGGTATAGGTGAATAGGGTAAGCTAAATTGTCCATAGTGTATGTGTGTGAATGAGTGTGTATGGATGTTTTCCAGAGATGGGTTGCGGCTGGAAGGGTATTCGCTGCGTAAATCAAATGCTGGATTTGTTGGCGGTTCATTCCGCTGTGGGACCCCGGATTAATAAAGGGACTAATCCAAAAAGAAAATGAATGAATGAATGTATAACCTTATTGAGTGTTAACCTTTTATAATGGCCATTATTGATTATTAAAACTGATATTCAGCAAAAGAGAGGGTATTTTCGATGAAAATGAAAGGAGGCAGTAATGTTATGGACTCCGGCTTATTATAAATATGCATACAGTAAAGATGACGCTCATATAAATATGCAGCTACACAATGCCTTAACATTTTTGGTGTCTGTTAAAATGAAAATTGACAGTTCCTTATATTAAGTTTTTATTTCATTTGTTAAGATAGTGAAACAACAAAGCCAGGATGATGCAAATGTCGTCAAAGTAGTCTACACTGTTCCCTTTGATCATTTACCCGACGTGTCCTCGGGAGTTTGTTTTCCATATCAAACTTGCGAAGTCTGAACTTAGATGAAAAAGATGCAAGACTGAACTTTGTGCGCTTAATATTGAGGAAAAGCCCCAATCAGATAGGTGTATGTCTGCAGCCATGCCTCCGTTTTCAGATGTCTACGTTTTGCCCCATCCACACTGACTCTGGAGCATCAGCTGTTTAAAACGAAACCGCTTCTTCAGCGTTTTTAAAATGCTCCATTTCAGGGCTCGAAATCTCCAGGGAGGTGTGGGTGGAAGGCGTAACCTTAGCAAAACTTTAAAACTAAAACATATTGGTGTAAACAGGATTTAAGATAAATTCAAGTATAAATTCCAGTAAGCGCATCAGAAAAGTCATACGATTTTGTTTGAGCAGATGATGTGATGATAAAAATGTCCATGATGAGACAACAGTAATGAACAAAGCAGCATTTCAAAAGTTCACACTTAGCTGATGATTGATTATGAAGCGTGTTTGGCATGTTGTCCCAGGAGAGAGACCTGAGCTCATAAGATCCTCGAGCCCGGGGCTCCTTCCCGTTTGCAAGACGAGAGGGGAGTTTGAGCTCAGGCATATCTGGAGAACTTCCCTGCTGTAGTAGCTAATGAACAGATAGTGATCGCTCCTAAGAGATAACTACTTACTTGGAACACATCTGTGGTGCTGATTTGGATTAGTCAATTAACTTAAGTTGCATGTTTTTACACGGTGGGAGGAAACCGGTGAACCCGGGGGAAACCCACAGGAGCACAGAGAGAACATGTAAACTCCGCACAGAAACGTCAGCTGGCTTGGTAAGGACTAGAACCAAAGACGTTCTTGCTGTGAAGCAACAGTGCTAACCACTGGGCCACCGTGTCACCCATCTAGGAAAGGAGGAGGAGTAGGGGTGGAGGGGGGGATTCTTCAAAATGAAGATGGCTGTGATATGAAGCTTAGGGTATTTAAAGTGGATTAGGAATCGTCTGATTGGTGAATCATAAACTGAATAATGCAGGACCAGCTGTGATCAATCATAAGCACGTGATTCTCTCCAAATTACTTATGAATAACTTCACTTCGAGCACACTGTAAACGTTCTGAAATGTTGTTCTGCTGATTGTAAAAGGCCTCAGCCTTCAGTCAGTCCGCCATCACAGTCCACTTCAGTATTATTATTTTTCTATTATTATTATTGTTTCCTCCAGAACTGTCTTGAGTATCTGTCTGTGCTTCCAAAGAGCGTCTCTCGCCTCCAAAAGCACTGCATCCGGCGCCTAGACTGCAGCTCTGCACAAGACGTTTGGCCCTTTGTTTTTTTTAATTCTTCACTTTCGCCAATTGGTGAAATTTGTTACTCGACTGTCGCCACTGGCTTGCACGGTTCATGACTTGTAGAGCTGCGCATCGATGGATTACTATTCATTGTTTGGACTCTCAGCAGTGAATATTAAACCACACTGAACTGAACTCCAACACTGAACACTGGACTGACACTGTTTCAATTTACTATAATCTTCTATGTGAAGCTGCTTTGGCACAATCTACATTGTAAAAGCGCTAGACAAAGAAAGGTGAATTGAATTTAAGTGAATTCACCGCGTTGATTGTGTTTCTTCATCTTCTAAGGCACAACTCAATTATTAAACTGCAGAAAACTAAATATTTCATTCTGATATCCGTAACTAGTTTATGAGGAAATGACGTCAATGTGATGATAAGAACATGAATCTGTTCATTTGAGCAGCCTGACTAAGACATAATCAACGATGTGAGCTTGAAACCCGAAAACCTGAAGGACAATTTGGATTGTCAACTCTTTTTATTTCAAGAGAAGTAACGAAACTCTTCAGTCGTCAGATATTTCTATCCTAATGAGGTCACACATACAGCTCTATAGGGACAATCTCAGAAATGTCAACTCCTTTAATGCACACAAAAAAAAAAGATTCGCTATAAATGTGTGGGCACCCTGTGCTGTAACACCATGGTAGTTCCTGAAAGCGAGTGAATAAGCAGCTGTGAGCATCTCTCAGGATCACAACGCCTGACGCCTGTGGAGTATTTCTGGACTGAAGAGCCTGAATAACTGTGAACGCGTGTAGGAGTGAGAGCTGAGAACTACTCTATTACACACACACTTGTCCTGTCCTGATGGCTGCAGCTAAAGGGAAGCCTGTGTTTGACTTCAGTGTACAGTCAATGACAGCACACAGGCCAAGAGGACTTTATCTTTCCAATCCACCCGCTTATCTCTGCTTATCTCTGCTGCTTCATTAACACCTGAGATCAGATCTGCTCATAATAACATCAGCTCTGATCATCTCAGATCAGATTCAGAACTCCATCAAGATCATTTACTGACAACAAAACAAATCTCGTTACTGAAAATGATGACATTAAAACCATGAGCAGACACCGTCATTTACATATCGACACCTATTCATGACAGAGCTCATTTACATACAGATGTTTAAAGCTGGGGCTTTTTAAAGGGCCACGAAACACCAGAACACATGTGTTGAGCTGTTGACAGTCAAATATGTGTCCTGCGCTGCTATAAACACTATGAGGACACGTATATTTGACTAAAAAGTGATAAATTGGTTGTTTTTGCATTATTTCGAGCAAATTCGTTCTTCCGGTTTGAAACTGATTTTCGAAGCTGTCACACCGATGAGATCCTTGCATGTATTCCAGTGTGGAGAGTGGATGTCTGTACCTGTCTTTGACAGTTAAAAAGAAGATATTTTAAAGCAGTAAGCACAATACCGTCATACAGTGATATTTTAATCCAAGGTTATCATACCCACACCCGTCAACCCTCTCTTTTTCTCAGGATTCTCCCGTATTTTACAGTTCTATCCCGCTATCATCCCGTAAAGGTATTTTCCCGTATTTCTCTGAAGGGTGGCAATTAATATTAAAGGGCCACGAAACCCCCCAGTCTCAGCCGGGTGTTTTCACACCTTTAGTCTGGAAAAGCTCAGGAAAGTGAGTGTGTCCAGCTCGGTTTAGGTGGGAGTGTCGGGGTAGGGAAAGAGGGAAGGTTTTGCATAAAAATGGGGAGTTTCCATTTGTGCACGCGCTGATGTTCACACAGAGGCACAACAAACACACAGACGCAGGGGAGAAAGACAGTGACTGTGTTTGCATGGACATCAGTCATCCAATTATTTGCCAAATTATTAATTTGTCGACTTTAACAGCACTTTCTCTTTAATCCAGGAACAATTCTTGCATGCCCACGTGACAAATGAGATGTGAGAAACTGCCAAGAGTGCATTTTTAATGGAACGCTTGATACTGCGCAGCATATGAGAGAAAAATCCTCCGCATCCCTCTGTAACTTATGCTCTCGGTAGGTAGCGTCAGAAAGCAGTGTGTGTATACACTATCCTGTCACAAAATGCGGCGTTTTTCAGATCATGTACACTTACCAAAAACAGGACAATCAACATGAACCGGAGCTGTGTATTTGTTTAAAAGGAGACGAGCGGCAAATCCGGATTTCACCATTTCCAGACGCAGAAAGCTCTCATGTGAAAAAAAAGTTTCTGCTGCACGCGCGTGGGAGTCCAGCTGCGCTCTCATAGCGGGAAATGAAAGCAAAACCTTGTTGCAGCACATAAACACCAAACAATTCTTCTTCCACTTGTTTTAACAACACAGCGTGGCGCTTCCTTGCCGACTGAACACTAACAGGCACAAACAATCTTCGAAGTGATCATGAATATTAATGAAGTTGCATTCACAATAGAGCACGCTGGTTGGTTCGAACCAAGTCTTTGTCATGAATTAATGCCGCACACTCAGAGACGTCACGATGTACTTGCCGGGACAGACATCCTCTCTGCACACTGGAGTACATGCATAGATCTCATTGGCGTGACGCAGCTTCAAAAACTCGTTTAAAACAGGAAGAACGAATTTGCTCGAAATAACGCAAGAACAACCAATTTTCACTCTTTAGCGAAATATACGTGTCCTAATAGTGTTTATAGCAGCGCGGGACACATATATGACTGTCAACAGCTCAAAAAATGTGTTTTGGTGTTTCGTGACCTTTTAAAGAGCCGATCCTCCCTATACGCAACCCATACCGCCGAACCACCAGGGGTCACCCCTTGCTCTTAAAACGTGAGTCAGTTCTGTGCTTTCGGTTTATTTAGGCATGAAACACTTTGAAATAAATATAAAAACGGCGGGATTCCCTTTCCTTTTCATTACAGGTGCCGTCGATCCTCCTGTGCATTCCTCAAAACAGCCAGAAAGCATCTGTCAGACGCGCTCCATAGTGACAAACAGACGCTGTTTCCCAAATGGATTCTGGGGTTTGGGTGCGTGTTTGAACAGACATATTCACATAATTAATAATAATAAAAACAACAACAACATCTAAAGATGTCGATTTTGATGTTTATTTTCCCAAACACAACTAATTTTGTCCTAAATGAGCATAAAAAGTTAGGAAAGCAGTCGAATGCTTCATTATAACGTTAGATGTGTGCATTGTTAAAGTGACACCTCTGTTATTTAATGTAATCAAACAAATAATCATTATAAATGAGATTCACTCGCTGCACTTTAATCAGAATATGTGAGTTATACAGTGAAGAAAAGGTTAATGAGATTTGATAATTCTATTTCTTTGTTAATGTAAATTATCTGGGGTGGGGAAATCCCTTATTTTCACATCCAAATGTTGACAGGTATGCATACCATCAGAATCTTATACAGGCCCATGCCTAACTGGGATGCATGAAAAGACAAACACAACTTGTAATAAGGAAATAAGAAGCACTACAATAATTGACTTTCTGCCCATAAGAAATGAAATTCGGAGCTAACAGTGGGACACGGTCCTGAAGTCAGGCGATATTTGGCAGCTACATCAGGGGTTGCGTGCTGAAATCGCCTGGAAAGCGAATGAGCCTCGAGAAAAACGCTTTGGTACTTTCGTCCCATGTTACTGTTATCCCTGCTCTCTCCTAAGATATTTTGAAGAAAGCTGAAAATCATTTATTTCTATAGTAGGACAAACAATATCAAAAGTCAATGGTTACAGGTTTCCAGTTTACCTCAAATGATCTCCTTCAGTATGCAACAAATGAAGGAAAGTCAAACCAGTTTGCAACAAGAAAAGAATGAGTAAATGACAGCATTTTCATTTTTGGGAGAACTATCCCTTTAACATTATAGAGGTCTTTAGGAACTATAAACATCATCATGGGCCAGCAGCACAGATCAGCTAAATCTCAACCAGTTACCTAGTTTCCTCTCCGGGTCATATCAGAGTATTAATACGAGTTTTCAGAGAAAGAAGCTGCTGTAGTAGACCACAGACTGAGTCATCCAAACATGTGATTCCTCTCAGCAGAAGAGCTTGAACTGCTGCTCACTACAGTGTGGGTGGACAACCATCAAGCATCCACACACACACACATATATATATATATATATATATATATAAATCTATACACAATCAACACACAAATTCCAACTCAGAGTGCAATGGTACCCAAGGTTTGGTTTGTATCATGGTTTTAGGGCATACCTGTCAACATTGGGATGTAAAAATAAGGGATCTCCTCCTCTCCATGCATAGAATACATTAGCAAACAGTTTAGCTTATTAAAATTAGCTATTATAAAGAAATAGAATCAAGTTATCAAATCTCATTAACCTTTTCTTCACTGTATATGTAACATTCTCAATAAAGAGCAGTGAATGAATCTCATTTATTTAGATTTTTTGTTTGATTACATTAAATAACGGAGGTGTCACTGTTATAAATAACAGAAGTTTACATCTATCGTTATAATGAAGCATTCGATTTTCCTAACGTTTTATGCTCATTTAGGACAAAACTAGTTGTGTTCGAAAAAAGAAAAAAACAAAAAAAACAATCAAGATCGACATATTTAGATTTTATTATTATTATGCGAGTATGTCTGTTCAAACGCACCCAAAACCCACTATCCACTTTCGCTCTGCTTCTAATCGCGTGTACAGAATCCATTGAGGAAACAGCGTCTATTTATCATTACGGATGCGTCAGCTGACAGTCACGGACCTCTATATGACAGTTTTAAGGATTGCATAGGAGGAGCGACGGCACCCGTAATGAAAAGGAAAGGGAATCCCGCCGTTTTTATGTTTATTTCAGAGTGTTTCATGCCTAAATAAACCGAAAGCACAGAACAGATTTACATTTAGGAGCAAGGGGCGGCCCCTGGTGGTTCGGCGTTATGGGTTGCGTATAGGGAGGATCAGCTCTTTAATGTTTATTGACACCTGTCGGAGAACGACTGAAAATACGGGAGAAATACGGGAAAATACCTTTACGGGATGATAGCGGGATAGAACTGTAAAATACGGGAGAATCCCAGGAAATACAGGGGGGTTGACAGGTATGTTTTAGGGTCACAATTGTGGATGTTGTTTATATAGATTATTTTGAGGGATGTAAACAAAACCAACGGTCCCAATGTATTTCCGGCTTAACATGTTTAATTTTTATAGCTTCCGAGAATCCAAAAAGAGCCATATATCAATAAATAATGCTGTGATAGCTGTTTTAACATTAAGTTTTGATTGAATTGCCTCATTACAGTTATGAAATAGTTTGAGAACAAGCAGGAAATGTTCAAGGGCCAATGACATGACCACATTGAATTGGTGTATAATAAAGGACTATCTATCTAGAGGCAAAGGCAGGTAAGATTTCATTCATATTTATCAGGGGTCGCCACTGCGGAATGAACCGCCAATTTATCCAACATATGTTTTACACAGCGGATGCCCTTCCAGCTGCAACCTAGTACTGGGAAACACCCGTACACACTCATTCACACACATACTATGGCCACTTTAGTTTATTCAATTCTCCTTTAGAGCATGTGATTGGACTGTGCGGGAAGCCGAAGCACCCATAGGAAACCGGAGCCAACACGGGGAGAACATGCTAACTCCACACAGAAATGCCAATTGATCCAGCTTGGACTCAAACCAGCGACCTTCTTGCTGTGAGACGACAGTGCTAATCACCGCATCACCCGAATAATATCAATACAGTAAAAATGATAATAAAATAAACATTGCTTTTCAAGTTTTTCAGACCTGAAATATAGTTATGACCGTCGTTTAACCCAACACAACAGGACATGTGGAGGTGACCGCGTGTGTGCGCGTGCTGAAGGTCTCAGAAGCTCTACTTTGGCTGTAGGTTCACTATAAATAGTGTTGGTCTGCAGCGGTGCAGTGTGAAGTCACACCACACCTCATTACTCAAAGCGTTCGCTGCCTTTATGTAGGCTGCTGTGACGTTTGAGGGTCAAACTCTGAAGAACAACCACAAACTTCTGCTACTTTCCAGAAGAACTCAAGAGCAAGATAAACCAGGTCAGATCTCACACACACACACACACACACACACACACACACACACACACACACACAGTCTTTGTCTCCAGTTAAAGCTGCCGCATTAACACTTGATGCTTGGATGGTCTGGAATAATTCATCCTGAAATCCAGGAGCAACAGGGAATTTTAACAGAGACCAATTACTACTGTCAAGCAGAGCTGCTGCTCTAATCCGGTTTGACTCCGGTAATCCGCTTTTAATGTGAAGACACGCTGAAATCACTGACACACAAGCTCTGTAAGATATAACTGAAACTATAAAGACTGACAGACTGAGACGTCATTCCGCTTTTTACAGCAGGTCTTTGACCTAAACCGTATCAGCGAACATGTTATGTGTATTATTTTCCTATTGTTTCCCCCTGAGACTATGCAGCGCCACTGATGTGATCCAAGACCCACGACAAGACGATCCCATTCATTCATTTTCTTTTCGGCTTAGTCCCTTTATTAATCCAGTGTCTCCACAGCGGAATGAACCGCCAACTTATCCAGCATTTGTTTTACGCAGCGGATGCCCTTTCAGCTGCAACCAATCTCTGGGAAACATCCATACACACTCATGGACAATTTAGCCTACCCAATTCACCTGTACCACATGTCTTTGGACTTGTAGGGGGAAACCGCAGCACCCAGAGGAAACCCACGCTCCCACAGGGAGAACATGCAAACTCCACACAGGCGAGGCTCGAACCAGCGACCTTCTTGCTGTGAGGCGAACGTGCTACTCACTACGCCACCGTGGCACCCCATGAGACGATCCCAAGGTTCCATAATCCTGGACCAGGCCGTATCCCGAGCAGCTGCTGTGGTGCATAGAGGAGTGGACAGCATGAAACCTGTCCTGTGACGCTCCAAGGACAGACGAGTCTCGCTGACGTCCAGCTTCTCCAGCCTCCGATGCCTAGACTGCAGCTCTACACAAGACGTTTGGCCATAGGAGAAACGGTCATGCCCAACTGAGCCTGGTTTCTCTAAAGTTTTTTAATCCTTCACTTTTGTCAATTGGTGAAGTTTGTTCCCCCGCTATCGCCACCTGCTTGCATGGTTCGGGACCTGTAGAGCTGCGCATCGATAGATTACTCTTCAGTGTTTGGACTCTCAGCAGTGAATATTAAACCACACTGAACTGAACAAAACTGAACTCAAACACTGAAAACTGGACTGACACTGTTTCAATTTACTATAATCTTCTCTGTGAAGCTGCTTTGACACAATCTACATTGTAAAAGCGCTAGAGAAATAAAAGTGAATTGAATATTAATGTGTTATTTCCACCTGTTTACTGGTCTAGAGGGTGAAATGATGTATCTGATAGTAGATAGTAAATATCAGCACACTCTCCTGACCTGAGGAATCATTCAGCATGAGTAACTAGTGACGAGTGAATAAACAAACTGGGCAGGAGGAGAGAGAATCTCCCTCACTCGCACTTCTTTTGGTGCACTAGAACGCTCCCCACTGATCAATCAGATTACATAAGAACACTGCAGAGAGAGAGAGAGAGAGAGAGAGAGAGAGAGAGAGGGAGAGGGAGAGAGAGAGAGAGAGAGAGAGAGAGAGAGAGGCTGCAGAATCACAAATGAAAAGAAAATGACAGATTGAGACTTAAAAGCATTGAATGTTTTGATCTTACATAGCAAAACATGTAATCAGATATTCAATAAAAGAACAGTACTCACTTGATGCAGAATCTCTATAGCATTATGAATTGGGGGCTGCAACTAACGATTAATGTGATGCTGTAATTTGCTATTAGGGGGATGCAGTGGCGCAGTGAAAAGCGATGTCGCCTCACAGCAAGAAGTTTCAATTTGAATGTTCTCCCTATGTTGGCATGGGTTTCCCACACAAGCCCAAAGACATGTGGTATAGGTGAATTGGGTAGGCTAAAAGTGTCCGTAGTGTATGTGTGTGAATGAGAGTGTAGCCTGAAGGGCATCCCCAGCGTAAAACATATGCTGGATAAGTTGGCAGTTCATTCCGCTGTGGCGACCAAAGATTAATAAAGGGACTAAGCCGAAAAGAAAATAAATTAAATGAATTTGCTATTTATGTTTTTCAGTAAGTATGTGATAGATTTAGGCGTTGTGGTCAGTGGCGGAGCCAGAGGGGTGTCCAAAATTATTTGCTGCTGGCAGTTCCTGATGCTGATTGAAATCTCATTTCTCTAAAGTTTTTGAATTTTGCTGGAAATGCTCATGCACTGCGTAAAGCATATGCTGGATTAGTTGGTGGTTCATTCCGCATTCTCATTTATCAAAAAGCTTATAAAATCCCACCGAATAAGTTTAATCAGAGAGTAAAGCTGCACACAGTCTCCTGTGATGGTTGGGTTTAGGGGTAGGGTGGGGTGGGTTGAGGGTAATACAATATACAGTTTGGACAGTATAAAATGAATGGAAGCCAATGTAATGTACCCACATTTCACAAAACAAACGGGTATGTGTGTGTGTGTGTGAATGCGAGAATGTATGGGTGTTTTCCAGTACAAGGTTGCAGCTGGAAGGACATCCGCTGTGTAAAACATATGCTAGATAAGTTGGCGGTTCATGCTGCAGTGGTGACCCCTGATGAATAAAGGGATTAAGGCAAAGGAAAATGAATGAATGAAAGTTTAACTTAATATTTTGGTAACACTTTAGATTAAGGGTCCAAAATAATGCATTAATTACGCATTAATTAATGGTTAATTAGTTTTCAATTAAGCATTAGTTAAAACAAAAGCACTAACTTGTTTGCAATTATGCATCAGTTAAGCATGAGCAAACATAATTCATGATTTACTGAACATAAAGGCATTTTAACCATTATTTACTATTTGAGAAGCCATATATTATGTATTTGACTCATTGTGTTAGTTGAGATGACTAGAAAAGTTCATTTAATTAAACTAAAAAATTTAAGTCAGCGAATATTTTTTTATATAGTGTGACTACTAAATGCCTGCAGCTGATTGGTCAACGCTGATGTCTTCATCTGCATACTAAGAGCTGATTATCTGCCACTGGTGTGGACTGATGGAGTGCTTTACAAATGAGGCCACTAACGGTGTCACCGCGCATCATTATGTCTGAGCCGCGTGAATGATGATGGACGAAGCGTTTAACAAACACCGCCGCAGGAAAGACAAACGGCTAACGGCCTCTCTTTAATAACCACCCCAGTCATTTTCATCAATACATCTCACTCACTGCCAGACTCACGGGGATCTCCAACAGCACGGAGAGGCTAAGCAACATCTGTTTTTGGAGAAGGAAATAATTTGACGTGTGATTTAACGCACAAGATAAAGTACCAGAAGATCAGCACTCATCAACCGTTTAGTGCTCGGACTGCCTGTTTTTCACTTCCTGTCTGAAAAGGTCAACGCGAGTGGCGCTCTGAATATCAGCTCATATCACTGGGTTATTCACAGTGGAAAGGTCACAGTCAAAGGACTGTTCACTTCAAAGATAAACACACACAGAGTTAGTGTAAACACACACACACACATAGTCTAGGTGAAAATAACAAACCAACACACTCTCTCATACACACACACACACACTGCGAGAGATGCTGCACTGCAAATGTGTGCTGCTTTTCTGTTGTGGTTACAGCATATACAGAAGCACAGTTTATACAACAGTGACTTCTA
This sequence comes from Danio albolineatus, assembly GCA_903798035.1. Taxonomy (NCBI): domain Eukaryota; kingdom Metazoa; phylum Chordata; class Actinopteri; order Cypriniformes; family Danionidae; genus Danio; species Danio albolineatus. Next base: position 643,093 of record CAIGQQ010033485.1, on the reverse strand, counting down.
ACTTTCTTTACTACTCAGCTGTTTTAAAATGTTTGTAATAACGTTTGCATTTACACCGTACAAAATCATCACAGTAGGTAGTGCTGTCACCTCACAGCAAGAAGGTCGCTGGTTTGAGCCCGGGCTGGGTCAGTAGGCATTTCTGTTTGGAGTTTGCATGTTCTCCCTGTGTTCGCGTGGGTTTCCTCCGGGTGCTCCGGATTCCCCCACATGTAGTAATAATAATAATAATAATAATAAATAATAATAATAATAATAATATGTAATAATAATAATAATAATAATAATAATAATAATAATAATAATAATAATAATAATAATAAATAATATAATAATAACAATAATACTGTAACATACTACATAGGTTTCCTGCAGTAAAATACAGTTTATATTTGGTTTCCGAATGCAAGTCCAAAGACATGGGATACAGGTGAATTGGGTAAGCTAAAATTGTCCATAGTGTATGATTGTGAATGTATGAATGTTTCCCAGTGATGGGTTGTGGCTGGATAAGTTGCTGGATAAGTTGGTGGTTCATTCTACTGTGGCGACCCCTGATTAATAAAGAGACAAAGCAGAAAAGAAAATGAATGAATGTAATCAGTAAAGTAGCAAATTAGAAATACTCTACTGTAATTGAGTAGTTTTTCTCAGGAGTTGTACTTTAAGTAGCAGGGCCGGATTAACCAATGGGCATTATTTGGGCGTAGTTTGTAAAGCACATGGCAACATGTTTCGAAGCGATCAATCATCAACCAGTTCAAATCCAGCGTCTGATGAACACATTTGTCTTATTTTCCCCACTACATATTAGATTGGAAATACATTTGGGTCACACTTTATTTTGATGGTCCGTTTGTTGAGTTTAAGTTACATTGCATCTACATGCCAACTAATTCTCAGTAGATTATAAGTAGACTGTTAGGTTGGTGTTAGGGGTAGGGTTAGTGTAAGTTGACATGTACTTGCAAAGTTTCTTATAGTCCGTTAAATGTCTGTTGAATGTCAGTATCAGCAGATATTAAGCAGACAGTCTACTAATACTCTAATGTACCATCAAAGTAAAGGTGTTGCCTACATTTGTTTAATAGAAATAAAATATTTTTTCTTTAAAAATGAAAATAAATTAGGAAATATATCCAAGAGCATGTTTTATTGTCAAATATCGAAGTCCTTGTTCCAGTAAATTGATTCTTTTTCTCTCCTAAGTGCAAAGTAGTGTAGTGTGATACAGATTACACAATTGTAGTTTTTGTGAGGCCACATTATCCTTTTTCTTTGTTGGTATGTGTCTTTTGTCTTATAGTATGTGCTAAGGTTGATACTATCTATACTTTTTGAAATATGGCCGTTTTGTTTTGACTGTAATTTGCCATCAAAGTCATACATAAAAAAATAAAATAATAATAATAATAATAATAATAATAATAATAATAATAATAATAATAATAATGAACATAATGAAAAAATGGGATATAAAGTCACAACTGGCTCGTGGGTATTTTATAAGTTTTAGTCTATTTGATATGTGTATAAACAGCAAGTAAATAGTTTTTAAGTATTCCATAAACAGTTATTTTCTATTGTGTTAAATGTTAGTGACATCTTAATACAACTCATTTTTATTTACAACGGATACCCTTTAAAATATCAGAGGTCAGAATTATCAGCCCCTCTGTTTATTTTTCCCAATTTCTGTTTAACGGAGAGATTTCTTTAACACATTTATAATCATAATAGTTTTAATAACTCATCTCTAATCACTAATTTATTTATCTTTGCCATGATGACAGTAAATAATATTAGACTAGATATTCTTCAAGACACTTCTATACAGCTATAAGTGACCTTTAAAGGTTTTATTAGGTTAACTAGGCAGGTTAGGGTAATTAGGCAAGTTATTGTATAACTATGGGTTGTTCTGTAGACTATCAAGGAAAAAATATATAGCTTAAATGGGATAATGACCTTAAAATGGTTCTTAAATTAAAAACTGCTTTTATTCTGGCCAAACAAATGAGACTTTCTCCAGAAGAGAAAATATATTATCAGACATACTGTGAAACCCTACCTGGGAACATCATTTGGAAATATTTAATAAAGAAAAAAAAAATCATAATTCTAATAAATCTGACTTCAACTGTATATGCATGTAGCACTGCTTCAGTGAACTTTAAGTATACTAAAAACCCTTAATTTTTACTAATTCTATTAGTATTTCTTTTTTAATCAAAGTGTGCTTTAAATGCTTTAAAATTAAGTAAAATTTTGTAAGCTGTAAATATATGTACTGTATATCATTTATTTTTAAAAAGTGGGCAATATATAAAAAAAATATTATATTATTCTTATTTTTTAATTAAACTATAGGGGTGCGGCCATACATGGTAGGGGGCCCAACAAGACAATGTGCCCAGGGGCCTTTGAATTCTTAATCCGGGCCTGCTAAGTAGTTTTATAAACGTGTGCTTATTAGGGGTGTGACGAGACGCTTGCTCCACGAGACGAGACACGATATTGGGTTTACCAGAACGAGACAAGATGAGATTTTTACCCTATTTTTAAAATGAAACATTTGAATGGAAAATAAAATTTTATTCATCTGAAAAAGTAAATAAATAAAAATCACAAAATGCAAAACTATTTAGGAGTATTTTTTTGTTTTGCTTTTTTTTTTTTTTTTAAATAATCTCAATGTCCAGCGTCCAACCTAAAAATATCAGCGTCTGATGATGTTACAGCTTGACGTTGTGTGAACGTTACCACTATGATATATGATATCAGATGTTGGATTGTGGTTGCCATGCCTGATGAATAAATATCAGTATTTGGAAAATAGTCAATTGAATTTTAGTCACTTTCTAACACAACGTAACTTTCTAACACAGTGGTGTCCAAACTCGGTCCTGGAGGGCCGGTGTCCTGCAAAGTTTAGTTCCAACCCCAATCAGACCCATCTGAGCTAGTTAATCAAGCTCTTACTAGGCTATCTAGGAACATCCTTGCAGGTGTGTTGAGGCAAGTAGGAGCTAAAATCTGCAGGACACAGAGTTTGGACATGCCTGTTCTAACACTTCCGCTCCTGAAGTCCATCCAGCTGCTCATACTGTACAGACTGAAAGCTGAGTGTCAGAGACCATCAACATGCAACCTAATTATCTGTTAATAATTAGACTGATGACTCAAATGGATTGGAAAGCCGTCTTCCGAACTGCTCAGTGGAAAACACTGAATATTGCACAAGCATTATGCAAAATCAGATATTTTAAGGTTGTCATCTGTGTCTTTCCTGATTCTGAAGGATGACTGTGCATGACGTGTGCTGCTGCTTATACCTTTAATGCACATTAGATTAGATTCAACTTTATTGTCATTACACATGTACAGGTACAAGGCAACGAAATGCAGTTTAGGTCAAACCAGGAGTGCAATAGCAGCAAGTGCAGATACAGGTATAAATTATAAAGTGCAGTTGTAGAGAAACTATGGTGATATTTACAGATGGATGTACTATGAACATTATATACAGGTTGCATTAGTTATGAGCCCAGATTTACAATAAATGATTACACATACAGGTTGCTATTAATAATCAAAAGTGTGCAGATGGATAAACCTAATTACAAATGTACATGTACAGTGGGTGTGTACTTAATTACAAATGTACATGTACAGTGAGTGTTTACAGTTCAAATAAATGAATCAGTGCAATGTAGGTTGTTATTAATAATTCAAACAAACATGCGAATCAGATCACAAAAACAAAGTGTTTAAACAAATCAGTCACATAATTACCTCAGGGTCTGATTTACATTGGTCATATTCAATCAATCAAATATTCAATATTACAATATTATATATGAATTTATCAACATTCAATTCAATTCAATAAGCATAACTACTAAAATCTCTGGATTAATAGTAGCAGGGTTCACACATTTTTACAACTAAAATTTCATGACTTTTCCAAGACTTTCAAGTAAACTTTCATGACCTAATGTTTCATATAATGTCTGTGTATACTAGAAATGGCACGATAGCCGTTTCAAGGTATACCGCGGTTTGGAAAAATTAAGGTTTTGCTATACCGTTCCTAAGGTATTTGTAAGATATTTTTAGTTTAGCTTTTTTTTGTTTGTTTGTTTGTTTTCAAGAGAACAGTATTTCCAAAGATATCCAAAGGAGCTTTAAATTGTAACGAAATCTGTGTTTTTGAAACTAATGAAGACAGAAGTCAATGATTCATTTAAATTATTCACCCTGACATGTTTACTGCTCCAAAATACTTTAAATGTTTCTAAATGTTAATATACACAAATGCAAATTTACTAATACCAAACCATATTTTCCTGAAAGAAAGCGAACAACAACCATTTCATTTTGTAATTACTTTAATTTATACACAGTAATTGATTCTTAAATGTCTTGGCCTCAAGTTTATGTTCTTTATTATTATTATTATTATTATTTCTTTCTCTTGTATCTCAAAATAAATATATTGTGTTTAAATGGGGGAAAAAATTTTTTTTTAACCCAGACATTTAAAAAGAATATATTTTAGAGCAGTAAACACAAAACCGTCATACCGAGAAACCATGATATTTTTATTGAAGGTTATCATACCGTCAGAATCTTATACCGGCCCATGCCTAGTGTATACGTGGTAAATAAGAAACAATGCACATTCAAATTTATTACAGCACATCTTAAAACACGCAACAGTCATATGATCATTTAGTCTTTTAGTCATTCCTTCTTTAGGCTTAGTCCCTGATTTATCAGGGGAATGAACCACCAACTACTATTATATTATATATATATTTTTTTAATGTTATATATTTTATATATATTTTTATATTTAAAAATATTTTAAATGTATATTTATATTTACAATTTATTTATATAACGCACTAATAATGTGGAACAATGAGATTGGCCAAGGACAGAAAAGACAACTAACCTATATTCAAGTATACAGATATTTGGTAAACATATTTCCATGACTTTTCAGGTTTTCCATGACTGTATGAACCCTGTAGTGCTAAAAATAAATAAATAAATAGTGCATCACGTCAAACGGTCACAACTCTCCAGGAGTCAAAACTCAGGATGTGTGAGTTCACCCAGAATGCAATGCTTCCAGATGGATGTTTCACTCCTTATGAAAAAGGCAGAAGGAGCTGATTTCACACACACACACACACACACACACAAACAGCAGCTGACTCTCTGATCACTATTGAATTACAGCAGATCTGAAACTCACTGACGTTACTGCAGATGTGTGTGTGTGTGTGTGTTTACAAAGCATCTCAGAATACTCCCTACTATAATAACCCTGCAAGTAGATGCAACAATACTCCATTTATCATTCACCACCACCTGCTTAGTCACTCACACACACTGTCATAGTCGCATGTGATGTTAATTGCGACAGTGACAGCGCAGCAGAAGCTGCCATTAATTAAAGTCAAGAGCCAATTGAGCAGTGGAGAGTCTTATGGGGCAAACGAGCACATCAATGCAGAGAGCAGAGAACACACGTCTGCAGCACTGCTCAACACACTGCTGTTCACACTGGACTAAAGCTGCGCTCACAGTGCACTTAGGAAGGAAGGAAGGAAGGAAGGAAGGAAGGAAGGAAGGAAGGAAGGAAAGAACTGAATTTGAAAAATTACAATCAAAAAAAAAAAAATACTTTTTTTGAACCAACCAGGTTCTTATACCACCATACATACAGAGCATACTAAAGAAAACATTTAAGCACAATTGAACCCTACTTCCTTACATTTAAAAATACTCCATTACTGCAATGAAAAGGTGCAAAAATAGCATTTCTTGGTGTGACTCTGGAGTCAGATCTTAATTTTAACAGTCATGTCAAAGCAGTCAGTAAAACAGCATACTATCATCTCAAAAACATTGCAAGAATTAGATGCTTTGTTTCCAGTGAAGACTTAGAGAAACTTGTTCATGCTTTTATCAGCAGCAGGGTGGATTACTGTAATGGGCTCCTCACTGGACTTCCCAAAAACACAGTCAGACAGTTGCAGCTCATCCAGAATGCTGAAGCCAGGATTCTGACCAGAACCAGGAAATCAGAGCACATCACACCTGTCCTCAGGTCTTTACACTTTCTTTTTCATTCTTTTATAACTTGTTTTAAAACATTTTAATCTGTTTTTATCGTTTTTTTATTATTTGTTTTTATTTTTTTATACTTAAATTTTATTTCTGTTTATGTAAAGCACTTTGAATTGCCACTGTGTATGAAATGTGCTATATAAATAAACTTGCCTTGCCTTGAATTCGGTCCAACAGAAATATCAAATATGCTCCAAACTTTAAAAATGTTCTTATAAACAAATGGGAAAGAAAGGAAGGAAGGAAGGAAGGAAGGAAGGAAAGATACAAATTTGAATGCAATGTAATATGTAAAACATAAAATAACACTGTAAAGAGCTCGCAAAAATGCTAGCCTAACATCTCGAGTCTATGTTTTCCAGACAGGCTATCAAAAATGTATCCACTGTTGGGTTATCTAGATGGAAGAAAAATATAGTCTATTTCAATGCTTTTGCATTCTTTCACAATTTGGGTAACTATTTTGTATGTATTTTTTGTATGCATCGAGGAGCCACTATATCATTTTGAATTTGAGTTTTGGTGGCTTTGTCAGCTTGTTTATTTCTACATGGTCCAGCAACCAAGTTGATGAAAATTTTTTTATAATAATAAAAACATAAAACAATAAGGCAGGCCTTTATTGGTTTACACATTTTTTTTTAAAATGGACAATCTAGAGAGATGTGTAGGTTTTTTATTTAGTAAACGTATGTACAGTTTTTCGTTTTATTTAGTAAATGATGTCTTTTCTAATCGGGCCTCTTGAATTTATTTCAGGCGACTAATAAAGTGAAGCGTGCTTGCCCAAAAGGCTATCAGGGAAATTTTGCGAGCCCTGCTGTAAAGTATTCATTGTTATTAATTCTGTAAAATTATACTTTATTAAAGTTGCAAATGTTTTTTTTTTGTACCCGAATGCTTTAAACTCGCCTTGAAGGCCTTTAAAACACACATAAATGATAAACTTTCACTCTGCTATGGCTCTACTTTGCAGCGACACTACAGATCTCATCCATTCTGAACTGTGGTGCTGATCAACTCTAATCCCAACTCAACACTGCAGATCTTGCCATGTGACTGTTGTGGATGCGCACAATGCGATGCTGAAATCATAGATTGTGCAATCCTACGAATGCATTTGCATGTCCCTGCATTCCAAAGGTCAAGCCTGGTGAACTCTGACCAGCGAAATCGCATTACGGGATTGCATGAGACCGATAGAAGATTGTGACCTCTCTGTAAAGAAATGTAAAATATGGAGCAAGCGTCTGCTTTATTGATGTCTAACCATCTTATTTTATGCTGCCCCTTTTCACAGTTCAGTACTTCACATGCTCAAACTGTAGATCAGGGGTCATCAACTATATTTGTCAGAGGGTGAGAGTTTTACCAGACACTCTCCTTGTGGGCTGGACCCCCAATAATAAAATCAAATAAACATCTAATTTTGGCTTAACATTATGGTTTAATGTTTATACTTTTTCCATTTCATTACAAAACTGAAGGCATTTGATTCAGGCTCTCATCAGCTACACCACAGTCATCCACTAGGAGTGATAGATGCTTTGCCTCAACTCAATTAGGCTAAGTCAACAAGGGGGAATGTAACTTTAGCCATTGATTAAGCGCTGTGAGTAGCCCGTTTCAGCATTGTGATTTAAATACAAGCCCACTTAACGTTTCATCTGTTGTGTGAACATTATTTGTGACCTGTTTTGTTCTGCAGGTTATTTATTTACCATGCTATTTTAAGTTGTGCCAGATTGTTCTCTCCCTGAAGTCCCGTGAGTCTCCCACAAATGCACACAGACTCCCGGATGCCCGCAAACCAATGATAATCTCCTGAAAAATCACGCGTCCCCCTCCCACTCATCAAATACGTCGCGCACCCCTCGCCACTGCATCCCTCCTTGCTCTTCACCACATCACGCACACTCCGCCTACACCCCACCCGGTCTTTACTTACGCTAAAACCTGTTTGAAACAATAAATGCTGAATGCTGTATAGTCTGTCTGAGTCTGTCCTCATGTCGGAGTGTAGCCGTAATATAGTCATAGATGGAGGTTATTCTGACAAGAGACTCAGTTGTTATTTTAGTGGACCACTATTCTCTCTTTGATCCTTACAATTTTGGAATCCAGTCGCGGATTCGACCCGCCAGTTGATGATCAGTGCTGTAGTGTGACCATGGCCACACACACACACACACACACACACACACACACACACACACAAACTGCGTGAGGACACACAACTGATCTCACTTAATGAATGCTTTTTTACCTTTCACATTTCAGGTGTTCCATTTTGATTAAGTAATTATAATATAGTATATAAATTATTTAAGTATTTATTTTATTTAGTAGGGGGGTCAAAATGAATAGTTTCTTCGGTGCACTGCGTGCAGACGCGGACAATTCGGTATCGGTTCAGTCATAAATCATAGCCGGTTATTATGTACTGACATCATTTATCTCATTTGCACTATGTCTCCGTAGCTTACTATGGCGAGGGAGGTGAGAGCGAGTATTTACAACGCTCCAATTACTTAAAGACTCAGAAACTGTGCACAATTTCCCAGCGTGTGTGTTTGCTGGACTTTCACTGACAGCAGAAGCCCCTATTTCACTGACACTGAGAAAATGAAAGTCCTCCTTTACTCTCTCTGCCCATCTGACCTGCTGGTGTGACTTCTCTCCTCTCGGCGGTTACAGCGATACTTCTGGATACAGACACAAGTGCGTGTCAGCAGAGTTTTCTCCTCCGCGTCTATCACGGATCAGCTGTGATCGCCGCTGCTGTTTATCAGTGTTTATCATCGGT
>CAIGQQ010033485.1:479112-489627 GCA_903798035.1 Danio albolineatus | reverse complement strand
CTGATTACTCTGAAAATGTTTAATATTAAAAATTATGAATACTGAATGTCTAAAACAATGAATACACATTAAACGCCTTTAATTCTCTGAAGACAAAAAGTGAATGCCCTAAGATACTGAATACTGTAGAAGTACTGAATCTATTGAATATGGTTTATAGTCTAAAAACTATGAATGCCGAATGGACTATCATACTGTTTCCTTTCAATGTGTTTATCACAATAAAAACTGAATATCCTAAGATACTGAATACTCTAGAAGTACTGAAAACATCAATCTAAATATAATGAATTCTGAAAATCCTAATGCAGAGCAGATGTACTGAATACTTCATAAAGGTTTAATAGTCTAAAGATAATCAGTACCAATTATCCTAAGATACTGAATACTTTAGAAGTACTGAATACTCTGAAAATATTTAAAATTTAAAATACTGAATATCTAAAACACTGAATACACATTGAACACCTTTAATACTCTGAAGACAAACAGTGAATGCCCTAAGATACTGAATAGAATTAGAGCCCTAGATACTCTAGAACTTCTGAACAACTCAAAAATGTTTAATGCTATCAAATCAATGCATATTGAATATACTGAATATGCTAGAAAACTTCTTAAATGTTTAATACTGTAAACAATTCTGAATATCCTAAGATACTAAACACTCGAAACAATACTGAATAGCAAAACTGAAAGCACCAAACATGTTTAACACGCTAAAAATAACAAATACTGAATATCCTAAGATACTGAATCCTATCAACATGTTTAATACCCTCAAACTGAATATCCTATAAGATATAGCATACTCATGCACTGAATGTCTTACATTTTTAGTCTAAAATCAATAAAAGCTAATTATCCTAAAGTACTGAATACTCTAGAAATACTGAATACTTTGAAAATGTTTAATAGTGTAAAAACTATGAATACTGAATATCCTAAGACACTTTGAAAGTGTTTAATACTCTAAAAACAATGAAAAGTGAATGCTCTAAGATACTGAATACTCCAGAAGAACAGAATACTACGAGCACATGTAGTACACTTAAAATAATGAATACTGAATATGCTATGATACTGAATCCTATCAACATGTTTAATACACAACAGTGAAAACTGAATACCCTAAGATAAAGCATACTCTGCTGAATTCTGAATACTTCACAAATGTTTAGTCTAAAACTAATAAATGCTAATTATCCTAAAATACTCAAAGTACAAAGTACTTTAAAGGTGTTTATAATCTGACAATGAATACATTAGATTCTAAATACCCTAGAACTTCTGAATAATTTAAAATGTTTAATGCTATCAAAGGAATTCATATTGAATATGCTAAATACTCTAGAAAACGTCTTAAATGATTAATACTGTAAAAAATAATTAATTCTGAATATCCTAAGAAACTGTGCATTCGAAACAATACTGAATAGCAAAACTAAAAGCACCGGACAGAGTGCATAATCTACTGAGTACTTCGAAAGTGTTTAATACTCAGAAAATTATGAATGCTAAAAATCCTATAACACTTTGAATGTGTTTAATACTCTAATACAATAAAATGTGAATGTCCTAAGATACTGAATATTCTGAAATTTTTTAATAGTAAAAATTATAAATACTGAATATCTAAAACACTGAATACACATTGAACACCTTTAATACTCTGAAGACAAAAAGTGAATGCCCTAAGATACTGAATAGAATTAGAGCCCTAGATACTCTAGAACTTCTGAATAACTCAAAAATGTTTAATGCTATCAAAGCAATGCATATTGAATATGCTGAATATGCTTGAAAAATTCTTAAATGTTTAATACTGTTAAATAAAAAATAATTAATTCTGATTTTCCTGAGATACTGAACATTTGAAACAATACTGAATAGCAAAACTAAAAGCACCGAACAGTGTGCATAATCTAAAAGTACTGAGTACTTCGAAAGTGTTTAATACTCAGAAAATTATGAATGCTAAAACACCTATAACACTTTGAATGCATTTAATACTCTAAAACAATAAAAAGTGAATGTTGTAAGATACCGAATACTTTAGAAGTACTGAAAATAAATTTACACTATGATAGTAAATTCGGCGTTCATAGTTTTTAGACCATAAACCATATTCAATAGATTCAGTACTTCTACAGTATTCAGTATCTTAGGGCATTCACTTTTTGTCTTCAGGGTATTAAAGGCGTTCAATGTGTATTCAGTGTTTTAGACATTCAGTATTCATAATTTTTAATATTAAACATTTTCAGAGTATTCAGTACTTCTAAAGTATTCAGTATCTTAGGATAATTAGTAATGATTAGTATTAGACTATTAAACTTCTTAAATGTTTAATACTGTTAAATAAAAAATAATTAATTCTTAATATCTTAAGATACTGAACATTCGAAACAATACTGAATAGCAAAACTAAAAAGCAACAGAGTGCATAATCGAGAAGTACTGTGTACTTCGAAAATGTTTAATACTCAGAAAATTATGAATGCAGAAAAACACTTTGAATGTTTAATGTGTAATGTCTAAAATGTGTGAATGTCTAAAACAATAAAAAGGTGAATGTCGTAAGATACTGAATACTCAAGAAATACATAGTACTTCAAGGACGTTTAATACGCTAAAAATTACTCTAAATATCCTATTATACTGAATCATTTCAAAGTGTTTATCATTAAACTAAATACCTTAGAATTTATGAATAACTCAAAATGTTTAATGCTACCAAAGCAATGTATACTGAATGCTCTAGAAAACTTCTTAAATGTTTAATACTGTAATTATAATTAATAGTGAATATCCTAAGATACTGAACACTCGAAACAAAACTGAATAGCAAAACTGAAAGCACCAGAGTGCATAATCTAGAAGCACTGAGTACTTTGAAAGTGTTTAATACTCAGAAAATTATAAATGCTACAACACTTTTAACACTTTGAATGTTTAATACTCTAAAACAATAAAAAGTGAATGTCTTAAGATACTGAATACTCAAGTACATAGTACTTCAAGGACATTTAATATGCTAAAAATAATACTAAATATCCTATTATACTGAATCATTTCAACGTGTTTATCATTCTGAAAAAAACAAAACTGTATTTCCTACTAAAGATATTAAATACCTTAGAATTTATGAATAACTCAAAATGCTTAATGCTACCAAAGCAATGCATACTGAATGCTCTAGAAAACGTCTTAAATGTTTAATACTGTACTCAATCATTAAAAATGAATTTCCTCAGATACTGAACACTCGAAACAATACTGATTAGCAAAACTGAAAGCACTGAATACTCTGAAGGTGTTTAAAACTAAAAGATCCTGAATGTTCTACAGATATTGAAGTGTAAAAATGCTAAAGTTAATACTCATTACTTTATAATCAGCTCTTAATTATTGTCAGTAACGTTAACATTCTTTCAGCTCTTTTATGAAGTTTATCTGAGTTTTCAGATCGAGCTGAAGAGTTTCTGTTTTAAGGTATGATCGTCAGGTCGAGTTTTTGAAGGGTTTTTAGTGAATTCTGACCGTCTGCTGCTGTTGATCGAGTCTGACGGACTTTTATTCGGTGTCCATGTGAAACTTTCTCCGCGCTTGGGGAACAAAAGCTTCTACCGTCCGCGCGCGTCGCGGGAAACTCACTGACGCACAAAGGCTAACGAGCCCTCCAGGTCACCTGGAAATACAGCGAAGTTTCTCAGTTTCATGGAGGTATACTCACGGAACAGCGGCCGGCGGGTCTCCGGTAAACACGACCGTTCAGATCATCTTCATCCCCGCGCGCATCCACCGCTCATCTCCCGCTACCGCCGCCGCACGAGCGCGTTCATTCCCAGAGGCAGCAGCGGGGGACGCGGAACTTGAATACAGCAGAAAACACGCAGAAATACACTCCTGCACCACTTTAACTGCACCACAACAGAATATACTTAAATATAAAATATTATGTTTGCTTTATGATGGAGACACTTGCGGATTTGATTCATATTTCGATTATAAAGAAAAAGCAACACCCCTAGGTTTGAATAGACTCGGCCGACCGTCACGCAACACACATCAGTTCACAACCGAACACACAAAACACAACACGGAAAGTTTTGTTCACCGATTAACAACTCTGTACGGTTTATCACACTACATCAACGAGTGTTCACATTAATGTCTTAATATTTATTTAAAATGTATGTATATATATAGACAATAGTAGTAAATGCATTGATCGAGGAAGGAGCAGAACTGGTCGAACTCCTTTTAATCACATTTATAATAATTAATGTTTCCACAATGTGACAATTAGCTCGTATCGCTGTATATCTTGTACAAAATGAGTCTTTCCTGATCCCAGATTTATTACACTATACATAAGTCTCTTGTGCATAAAATTGTACCATCTTCATTGCTAGGCCAAACACTAAACCACAGAATATAACAGATAAATACTGTGACTGTGTGTTCACATTGTGAAGCTGTTCTTCATTGAGTCTAAGATTGGTAATGAAGCTGATTAAATAAGGGTTTTTGGAAATTTCCACTGTTTTGAGTTTGTTGTCCCTGAGGGCCGGAAACTGGTCTGTGTTTAGAGATCTGCACCTCCATCTGCAGGAGAAGCTGAAAACTGCTGCACTATGGCAAGCCGACTTTTATTCCTTCTCAGGATATGTTTTCTTGATATCAACAATTCAATTCTTCATATCAAAAATGTTAGTTCTTGATATCAAAAATGTTAGTTCTTGATATCAACAATTCAGTTCTTGATATCAACAATTCAGTTTTTGATATCAACAACTAAATTTTCACTAGTTAAATGTCACCTGCCATTTAAATTTAATTGTTGATATCAAGAATTGATTTTTTGACTAGTTGAAATGCAATTCTTGATATCAATAATTTAACTGTTGATATGAAAAATGTAATTCTTGATATCAATAATTTAATTGTTGATATCAGGACATAAATAGTTGATATCAAGAAATACTTTTCAACTAGTAAAGATGTTCATTCTTGATATCAACAATTGGTTTGTCACTAGTGACAATGTTAATTTCTGCTATCATAAATATAATTGTTACTAGTGAAATGATTCATTTTAGATATCAAAAATTACTTCCCTAATTGCAGATATCAGAAATACATTTTTAGACATCAGAAATAACAAATGTAACGTGTTGAAATATAATTGCAGATACACTGTTTTTGAAATATAATTGCAGCTACACTGTTTTTCATTATCCCGAGGTCTCCATAATCCTGGACTAGGCCGCACCCTAAGCAGATGCTGTGGTGGTCATGGAGGAGTGGAGAGCATGAGATTCCTGAAAGACCCCAGTGATAGACGAGTCTCCGCATTGATCCCAGCGTTCAGTGGGTTTTACACAGCATATGTTTTAAACAACGGATGCCCTTTCAGCTGCAACCCAGTATTGGGAAACACCCATACACACACTCATACACTACGGCCAATTTAGATCATGCAATTCACCTATAGCGCATGTGTTTGGACTCTGAGGAAACCAACGCCAACACTGGGAGAACATCCAAACTCCACAAAGAAATGCCAACTGGCCCAGGCAGGACTCAAACCAGCGATCTTATTAAACCAACTATGACTTATAGGACCTAAATCCTGTACACAGCAGATCTCACAACTCGACCTGCAACTAGAGGGATGCAGAGTTAGCATTAGCTCTACTGTTAAAGATCTGGGTGTCATATTAGACAGCAATTTAACTTTTGAAAATCATATCTCCCATATCACAAAAACTGCATTCTTTCATCTGAGAAATATTGCTAAGCTACGAAGTATGCTATCCATCTCAGATGCAGAAAAGCTAGTTCATGCTTTTATGACTTCCAGGCTGGATTACTGTAATGCTCTGCTCGCTGGTTGCCCAGCCTCCTCTATTAACAAACTTCAGCTAGTACAAAATGCAGCTTCCAGAGTTCTTACCAGGTCTAGAAGATATGATCACATCACCCCAATTTTATCCTCGTTACACTGGCTGCTGTCAAGTTTCGTATTGAGTTTAAAATATTACTCCTTACATATAAAGCTTTAAATAATCTAGCTCCTGTTTATCTAACCAACCTTCTGTCTCGCTACAATCCAACCCACTCTCTAAGATCTCAAAACTCAGGGCTTCTGGTAGTACCCAGAATAGCAAAGTCAAGTAAAGGAGGTCGAGCCTTCTCATTTATGGCTCCTAAACTCTGGAATAGCCTTCCTGATAATGTCCGAGGCTCAGATTCACTCTCACAGTTCAACACTAGACTAAAGACCTATCTCTTTAGTAAAGCATACACTCAATACATCACTTAGCGGTATGATGCATGAATGTGCTCCGAGCATCTCCTTTATATACACTATGAACAGCAGCTACGCTAATTATTCTCTTTGTTCTCTATTTCCAACTGGGGATACCCATCCCAAGGCCCCCAGAGACTATGCAGCGCCACGGATGCGATCCAAGACCCGCGACGAGACGATTCCAAGGCTCCATAATCCTGGACCTCGCTGTATCCTGAGCAGCTGCTTGGCGAAGTAGCAAGCAAGAGACGGATTCCTGTGACCCTCCAAGGACAGACGAGCCTCGAGTTCTCCAACCTCCGGCGACTAGACTGCAGCTAGAGCTGCGCACCGATGGATTACTCTTCAGTGTTTGGACTCTAAGTAGTGAATGTTAAACAACACTGAACTGAACTGAACTCAAACATTAATAACTAAACTGACATTTTCAATTTACTATAACCTTCTATGTGAAGCTGCTTTGACACAATCTACATTGTAAAAGCGCTATACAAATAAAGGTGAATTGAATTGAATCTTCTTGCCACATTGCTAACCACTGAGCCACCATGCCTGATCACAAACAAACATCAAAACATTGTTTAGAGGTTTCCATTTATTTTAAGGAAACACAGAGATGAACTACATGAACATCACATCAAAGGGATTCAAATGAAAATACAGTACATCAGAGTTAGACAATATCATTGATATCATGATTGCTGAATAAATAAATCACGTTCAATCTAAAGCTGATAATATTAGAAGTGCCTGAACTGAAGACTGTTACAGTCAAATATACTAAAAAGAAGTCCTGAACAGAGGACACAATCACTTTCAATTCACGCAAATGTTCCCAAAGGTGCTGCAGTCAGTAAATCTAAAGCTCAGGTAGATCTCATCCTTACGGAAGTCCTAAGAGGCCATGCATTAAATTATTTTTTCTCTCTTGTTATGTCGTGATCACCACTTAATTATCTCGTCATAACAAAAAGTTGTTTTCTCATGATAACGACTTATTTTTTGTTTTTACTTATTTATGTATTTATTATTCTTATTATTATTGATAATAATAATAATAATATCTGGCCAATGTCTGGCCAGGGAGAGAATAGCCCAGCTCTAGACACACATTCGTGTAACATGTTAAAGGCGTTCAGAACAGCCATAATATTATGAGCGCAAACGCCCGTGATTAATGTACATTCATTATTATATTCATGTATATGATTATATACCATTATTTACAATAATATTCCCTCAACTGTTACCATTTTAAAGCAACTCTATATGGTGCAAATATAAAGTAATTGTAAATAATTCTTCATCACTCTTCAGAATTTTAACTTGATACATGCAGCAACTTATTTTGTGCCATATAGAGTTGCTTTGAAATGGTAACAGTTGAGGGAATATTATTGTAAATAATGGTATATAATCATTTTCATGAATATAATCATGAATTATTAATAATAACAACAACAACAACAACAATAATAATAATAAATACATAAATAAATAAAAACAAAAATAAGTCGTGATCATGAGAAAACAACTTTTTGTTATGTTGAGATCACGAGATAATTAAGTCGTGATCACGACATAACAAGAGAGAAAAAATATTTGAATGCACGGCCTCTTAGGACTTCCGTAGATCCTAGTCTCTGGAGGAAAATATTCATAAATTAGCAGTTTTCTGTATTTTGTGATTCTGTATTTATGCTTTTAAATTGAATTATGGGATCCTGATCTTTCCTCCAACAACTTTTAACCTTTAAAAGAAACAAAAAAGTGACTTTAATTAACATTTTTAATAGTTTAAAGTGCTATATTCTCTGGGTTGGTGTTGTAAATTACCGGACAAAAACCTAATAAAAAAACCTAATAAACCGCCAGCACATTTTCTGTTATTTCACGGACTATAAATATATTATTTCTTATACATTATATTATTTCAAACTACTAAAATGTCAATGAAAATAACTTTGTTAAACTGTAGAGTTGAATTTCCAACCTCAAAAGTCGCAGATATCAACATCCCACAATACAATTCACCACCGTAAATAAATAGTAAACACTGATGAATCACTAAATGCGGAAGCTGTTCATTCACAGATATTTCTCACAGTGTAGTCTCTGTAAGCGTGTGTGTTGGAGATGCTCAGTCAGCGCTGTTTGCTCTGCCTCTCCAGATGTTCTCCGTTCTCCATATAGGCCTGAACGGATCTCCAGAGCGCTCGGATGTTCCCCTCACCGAAGCCTGTTGCTCCTCTGCGCTCGATCAGCTCCAGGAAAAACGTGTCCTCTGCAAACAGCGGCTTGGTGAAGACCTGCAGCAGGTGCCTGAGAAACAAACACAGCCAGCTCAACACAACTGGACTAACATTAACACCAGTGTGGGGTGTAATAGGATATATGCACAGGGATTTTTAATTTTCAATAAGCAGCACAAGTGAGCATTACAAAAATCACCACATTTAAGATCTGATTTCTTTATAAATCAGTGAGCTTCACTTCATGATCGATATATGATATGAAGTGGGTCTCAGACCAGACAAGAAGCACTGCATTAAATAGCATTGTTCTGCACCATGTCTTTAAAAAAATGAACATTTAATTTACCACAGGATTTTCAACGTAGTTTCAGCACTCATCTGCTGCTCCTGACAGTGCTTGCATTTAAACAGTCATCTTGTTTAACACTTGAACTACTAAATAGCCCCTTTCACACAGTGACACCGGTAAATATCTGGAAAATTACCAGAACGACTTGACTTTTTCGGTATATTGAAAAAAGCACTGTTCACACGGGTGAGGACGTTCTGGAATTTTTCCGGTAAAGACACATCCACTCCAAAATACTGGTAAATTCTGCCATCATTAACCTGAAATGAGCTCTAAACGGCTGCACTTGTGTCTGTAAACACAGAATGGGTCTGGCTTTTGTTGATAATTTCATTTTTATTTAGATTTAGCATTCATGCAGCTGCTTTCTCCCAGAGAAACAGTCATCTTTTTTAACACTTGAACTACTAAATAGCCCCTTTCACACAGTGACACCGGTAAATATCTGGAAAATGACCAGAACGACTTGACTTTTTCGGTATATTGAAAAAAGCGTTGTTCACACAGGTGAGGATGTTCTGGAATTTTTCCGGTAAAGACACATCCACTCCAAAATACTGGTAAATTCTGCCATCATTAACCTGAAATGAGCTCTAAATGGCTGCACTTGTGTTTGTAAACACAGAAGGGGTCAGGCTTTTGTTGATAATTTCATTTTTATTTAGATTTAGCATTCATGCAGCTGCTTTCTCCCAGAGACATCCAAAGGCAGAAGCACGAACCGCAGCTAAATGTTCACACATTTGACGACATTACAAATTCTGTGGATGGATGAGTATTGTGAACAACTTTGATGTAAACATATGGAGGAACACTTTCGCATATTGAGATGTACATAAGTTGTGTGTGTGCTAGCGTTTACACGTGTCAGTCAACTGAATAAGAACTTGAAGGTAAACAAGTAGCGGTTTATCATAAGCATTTTATCAATAATTAGTTACACAGCTGGCATTAAGAAGAAACACAGAACTTCTCTCTGCTGCACTAAAATATATTACGTCTAACTGGCTCAGATCAGACCCACCTACATATGAACAATGGATCAAAAAAATTAGAGAAATTTACGAATGGAAAGAATAAATTATTGCCTTAGACTCCAGATGAATATATTTTCTAACAATTATACATGACTAACTTTAAACATAAAACATAGATTTAATTAACAGCTACATTACATACACAATAAGTATACTTCTCTCATTTTCCCATCCCCCCCTTTTTATTTTATTTATTTATTTAATTATTTTTATTGTTAGTTTTTTATTTATTTAATTAATTTATGTTAATATATTTTATATATAATTTCAACACAATATGTATTGTTTTAAAATAAAACTGTGCAAATGCCCCCCCTTTTTTTTTCTTTCTCCCTAATCTGTATCCTTACTGACTATTTCTGATGTATCTCTGATTTTGTGTTATGTTCTAATTAAAAACAGTTCAAAAAAATAAAGAAACACATAAACGTTATCTGACTAACATTTAGCAGCTAAACGTGTCTAAAAAAAAATATTCAAAGACTTTTATTTATTTTCATAAACAGCACAGATGCCTTGTTGATGCCAGAGGTCAGAGGAGAATGGCCAGACTGG
>CAIGQQ010033485.1:446332-465001 GCA_903798035.1 Danio albolineatus | reverse complement strand
TAATTATCTCGTGATCTCGACATAACAACTAATTATCTCGTGATCTCAACATAAGGAATTATCTCATGATCTCGACATAACAACTAATTATCTCGTGATCTCGACATAACAACTAATTTTCTTGTGATCTCGACATAACAACTAATTATCTTGTAATCTCGACATAACTCGTTTTCTCGTGATCTCGACATAACTCGTTTTCTCGACATAACTAATTATCTCGTCATCTCGACATAACTCAATTTCTCGTGATCGACATAACTAATTATCTCGTGATGTCAACATAAATCGTTTTCTCGTGATCTCAACATAACTCGTTTTCTCGTGATCTCGACATAACAAGAAGTTGTTTTCTTGTGATAACGACATAATTTTCTCGTGATCTTGACATAACAAAAGTTATGTCATGATCACGACTTATTTTTTGTTTTTATTTAATATTGCATTTATTATGTTGTTATTATTATTATTATTATTATTAATAATAATAATAATAATGTCTGGCCAGGGAGAAAATAGCCTAGCTGCAGACGCGCATTCGTGTAACATGTTAAAGGCGTTCAGAAAAGCCATAATATTATGAGCGCAAACGCCCGTGATTAATGTACATTCATTATTATATTAATGTAAATGATTATATACATTATTTACAATAATATTCCCTCAACTGTTACCATTTTAAAGCAACTCTTTATAACGCAAAATAAGTTGCTGCATGTATGAGTTAAATGATGAAGATCCTGCTTTTGCTTTAATTCTTTCCGCAAGTTATTTACAATTACTTTAAAATTGTTCCATATAGAGCTGCTTTAAAATGGTGACAGTTGAGGGAATATTATTGTAAATAATGGTATATAATCATATACATGAATATAATCATGTATGTACATTAATCACGGGCGTTTGCGCTCATATTATGGCTGTTCTGAATGCCTTTAACATATTACACGAATGCGCGTCTGCAGCTAGGCTATTCTCTCCCTGGCCAGACATTGGCCAGATATTAATAGTAATAATAATAATAATAAATATAATAATAATAATAATAAATAAATAAAAACTAAAAATAAGTCGTGATCACGACATAACTTTTTGTTATGTCGAGATCATGAGATAATCAAGTCGTGATCACGACATAACAAGAGAGAAAAAATATTTTAATGCATGGCCTCTTAGGCCTTCCGTACCTGATAAATGCCCGTTTGACAGTAAACGCGTGTAAACCAATGCAGAGGCACGCAGGTTGTGTTTCTGGAATTTCAGGAAACCGAGATGGAAACTTTAGGAGTGATTCAGTGGAAATCGGGTTTCTCTGGGAAGGTGCAGCCGGATCTGCGGATGATGACGTGAGCGGCGTAGTGACCTGCGCGGATACACTCCTCCAGTGGCTGATCCTGGACCAGCGCTGACAGAAAACCTGGACAGAAACACAACAAAAGACGCTAGTTGAGGGATAAGTCTGTCTGAAGTTGTTGTCTTTTTAATAAGCACCTGTGGCCTGTTGCACCAGCAGAGCCCAAGTTAAAACGTAGCCTAGTTGTGACTTAAAGGGACTCTAATGGCCCGTTTCCACTGAGTGTTGCGGTACGGTTTGGTACGCTTTTATGGCCGTTTCCACTGTCTAAAAGCATACCAAACCGAACCGTAGCGTACCACTTTTTGGTCACCCTTTGCAAATGGTACCAAGGGTACCAAAAGGCGGGGCTAGACGTGCAGCTGAATGCTATTGGTTTACAGAGATACGTCATTCACTAATGCAACAAGCCAGAATGAAAACAAAGGACCCGCCATGTTTATACACACAGCTGAGACTTTAGGCTACACCGAAATAATATAAACATATAATAAGGAGCCATGGTCAACTCGAGCTCAAACAAACATTGTCGTCGTCTTGATGAACAGCCACAAAGCCAAGAAGAAGAGCAGATTCTCCCCTGTGCCCTGTAGTTTTTTACGAGCCCGTCTAAAGCGTGAGCGGTTTCGCTTTCTCACGTGCGCGTCTATATTTAAAATAACAAACTTCTTGAGCTGATGATAAAACCGTGCACTTGATTATTGACGTGCTTTTGAAGCCCGATCCTTTCAGAAACAGACAAACGCGAGACTGACGCCTGCAGAAACAAATGAGAAGCCGGAAAATACAAAGGAGCAAATGATTCTTTCAGCAAACATGAAGAAACTGCTGCGTTTAACTATTATCATCACCTTCTGGGCTATTATGAACTGGGAATGACAGAGTTACTCTCTAACAGAGGCTACATGTGCTGCTGGAGATTACACACACAGATGAGAGCTCTGCACTGACTGTGGGCTATATCTCCTGTTGTTTCTGAACCTAAATAAGGACTAAGTGTCTGCTGTGTGTAGTGTTTCTGTAATTGGTAACATATCAGAGACTGTAAGGGGCTGTATGTGTACATATATGCTGCATTTATTTATTTATTTTATATAATCACAGACAGTAGTCTATTCCTCATCATTGATCTGCAGTTATAATCAGATCATGTTCATAGAGAGGTCAGTAATGAACATTTATACACCAGTGTTTATGTGTATAATAAAGCCTCTGTGTTGTGAGAAGTGCTCCTCATATGAAATGTGAGCGACCCGTACAGCTTTACTGTAGACATTTCCTCCAGTGAGAATGACGTCGACTAAAACTTTCTGTCGTACACCACACCCACCAAAAGAGCACCCTTTAGCAGTGGAAACACAAGCCTGATAAAGGTGACCCATACCGACCTGTACCACTCAGTGGAAACGGGCTATAAGAATGCTTTCACACCTGCTTATTCAGTTGGGTTGAATCGCACTAGAGTTGGTTTTCTCTCTTGGTGTGGTTCGTTTGTGCAGGTGTGAATGTAGCAGCTGCACTCGAGTGCGCAACAAAAGCGTACCAAAAAAGCGTACCGAGACCTACTTGAAGAGGTGTTCTCGGTACGCTTTCAAACAAACCCTGGAGTGATTCGTTTGTGGTGAGAACATGATCCGAACTAGAACAGACCCAACCACTAAAAGTACTGCGCCTTTTTGGACTAATCCACTAATGCGCTGTCCCATCTAATGGGGTTTGGAGGAAAAATATATGTTGACAGCGCTTTACCAACAGTTTTAAACACAAAGAGAGAAAGAGGGAGAAACGTTACCTGATGGATCGTTGGTAATATTTCCACAAGATGACCATGTCATAGTTTAGCTAAATTAATTACACCTCCTCCCAACGCCTCCGCCGTTTGCAATGCTTTAAAACAGTGGTTCTCAAACTGTGGTACGTGTACCGCTAGTGGTACGCAGGCTTCTTTCTAGTGGTACGCGAAGGAATCGCTGAATAATTAAAGTTACAAAATTAACACACTTTTAACCCTTCGACGTGTACAATAACAGCAATGTGATCAGTAAATTGATTTTAATTGGCTAAACCTTTTATTTTATTTTCAATTTTATAATATTTGTATTGCATTCCATCATTTAAAGCTCTAACTACTCTAACATGCAGTAAGCAGGTCTTATTTCTAATTTAAATATGTAAATCCAATTAATATATTTAAAATACAAGTTAATGTTTTTCGATTTTAAAGACATACAAATAAGTCATATATACATGCAAGATATATTTCAAAAAGAGTTTATATATGATTATGATGACATGTAGCCTATATTTATGAGGTCCAAGGAACTTGATGAATAGGCTACTTTACGATAATACTATTTAGTTTTCTTTTGACTTTTTAACAAATGCCATTTTTAATTAATTTAAATATATATTTTTTTTACCTCTAAGCACAGGACAGTGTTAATGTTCAAACTATGTAGAAAGTGGCTGACAATAATAAATATTCATAATAATAGGAATTAATCTGCCTCATTTTTTAACTGTACAGAGCTGTAGCAGCTTAATTATGCATACAATTCCACTGTATTTCAATACCGGTCAATATAGTGGTACTTGGATTGACAGTTTTTTTCTGAGGTGGTACTTGGTGAAAAATGTTTGAGAACCACTGCTTTAAAACATCGTTTCTCAGCCGCAGCTGCGCTTCATTCTCAAACTGTATAGTTTGTCTAAAGTGATGTTTATAAACTATATAGTTTACTATGAGCAGGGATACAATCAGCCAGCGCAGCGACATTTTGTGTCCGCCGGTTTGTTTACCTGCGGGAGTTAAACGTTTATTCTGACCAATCGAAAAGCAGTTTAGGAAATGCGTTCAATAACATCTGGCCAATGAGGGATTTGGATTTTGTCACATGACTACATTTTGGTTCTTTTCAACTGGTTCGGATCAAAGCAGTCAGTGTGGTGTGAAAAGGACCCAAAACGGCAAAAAAATGCTAGAATGTACCACAGATGTGAACGCACCCTAACAACTTAATCACTACTAAATATTTTTGGTGCACTACCCCCCCACCTTAATTTCCTTTCAAGGAGTGTTTTGTGTTTATTATATCCATCAATAAATATTTCTCTTTCATGTGTAGGATATAAAAAAAATCAAGTTTAATGTGTTGATAACTGAAAGAACTTACGAACAGCTGGTGCAAGCCTACCGAGGATCCTATGTTTAGGTTTTCTAATTTCACTTTAATGGCATGACAATAACTGATTAATAACTTGAAGTTATTGAACATAAACATCCATTAGGACAATAATAATAATAATAAAATTTTGCATCTGAATCAAGTGGCAACCTCACAATCTCCCTTGTGAAATCAATAGGGAAGCAACTGAAACTACAATTCACCAACTGACCACTGGGGGCTGGCTCCAGAAACTAGTAAATGCTCATTGACTAGGCCTCCAAATCTTAAGGGTTATCGGTAGGCCCACACGGAATCTGCGTGAATTCAGGCCATCATTGATTCTGTTTATTTACTGGTGTAAATGTGTGTAAATTAATATTTATTCAGTTTCTTTAATTAATTTCAGTAATATTATTGACTAATATGAAAATATTCATATGATTTATTTACAATACAGTTTGTAAAGTAATATTTTCTGCCCTTTAGTAAAAAAGACTTGCTTTGTTTACCAAATAAAATGGATCTAATTGGATTCAAGTTAAAAAGGTATTACTTTTTATTTTATTTCATATATTAAGGTTTTAGTTATGATACTCCCAAAATCATAACTATTTTTAACCAAATTTTGCGCAGAAATAGCAAAAATGTCTGCAGATTCCATCCGGCCCTAGTTATTGGATATCGATATCGGCCCAAAAATCCATATCGGTGCATCCCTATTAACCTGCACTGATTAACTGTTCACCTTATTACTAACAATGTGTGTCAGCAAAAAAAACATTGAACATTTTAATTTCATGCAGACTTTAATATTTTGCTTTATACGCTCAAAACAGTGCAGATGATAGTGGACTTCAGGAGAAACCCCCCTGGTCTCCCCCCACTGAGCATCATGGACAGCACTGTGGCTGCAGTGGAGTCATTCAGGTTCCTGGGCACCACCATCTCTCAGGACCTGAAGTGGGACACTCACATTGACCCCATTGTCAAAAAAGCTCAACAAAGGCTGTACTTTCTTCATCAGCTGAGGAAGTTCAACCTGCCACAGGAGCTCCTGAAACAGTTCTACACCTCCATCATTGAATCAGTCATCTGCACTTCAATAACTGTCTGGTTTAGCTCAGCTACTAAATCTGACCTCCGAAGACTACGTCGAATAGTTGGGACTGCTGAGCGAATCATTGGTACAACCCTCCCTACTCTCCGAGAAATGTACTTATCCAGAGCGAGCAGAAGGGCTGTCAGAATCACTCTGGACCCGTCACACCCAGCACACTGCCTCTGTGAACTGTTACCTTCTGGTGGACGCTACAGAGCACTGCGCACCAGAACAGCCCGACACAGAAACAGTTTCTTCCCTCAGGCAATCCATCTCATGAACACTTGATGATAATAATCGTGGAACCAACATCACTACTGCTATACACTCTTACACACACATACACTTATTTAACAACACACTTTACATGCCATTTACACATAACAGCTGCACATATAACGTTGTATATAGTAATAAACCTGTACATACACTTGTCAATGTGTATATTTGCATTTAACACTTACTTCTATTTTTTAAATATATATTAATTATCTGTGTTTTGTCCTGTCTCTGTAATTCTGTTGCACTGTAGAAGCTCCGTCACCAAAACAAACTCCTCGTATGTGTGAACATACCTGGCAATAAAGCCCTTTCTGATTCTGCTTTAGTAAAATAATAAACAAAATTAACCAGAGTACTCGTTTACCTCCAACAAAAGCGTCCCCGGCACCGTTAGTGTCTACAATGTCGTTCTGGTCGATGTCTAAAACTGGAAACCTCTTCACTTTGTCACCTAAAAGCAGAGAAACACCTATGAACGGATACATGAGTGTGTGGAAAAATCTCCAGAGATGCAGTGTTGAGCGCAGACGCACCGACAGTGGCCACGGTGTCCTCTCTGCCCTGAGTGAACACCACAATCCTCTGACGGTTCTTGTTCACTTTGGGCAGATTCTGCACCCGATGCGCGATTTCAAGGATGTCTTCAGTCTGCAAAACACAAGAGCTGGTCTGTGTACAAAAAATGACCAGCATTTCTCCATTTGGAAAGACATTACAGTGATCTGTGTTACCTCAAAGCCCTGCTCCTTTGCAAACGTGGCGGCTTCCTGTAAAACAAACACCTTTAGTTTACATGAGGCTGAAAAAGCTACGTATCCACAACATGTGTTCTGTCATCATCTGTTTATTCGTTAATGTTTTAATAACATATCAGCAGCATTGGCTTTATGGGCTAGTTGCACATGATGGCGCCAGTGAGCTTCTGAGACGCAAGTGTGTGCGTGTTTACTTCCGGTCGAATTGAACTATGAAGGAAATTTTGCATTTTTGTCACCAAAAATAAGCATGTTTAAAATAATAATAATAATAATAATAAAAACAAAGTAGTTTATCAGCGACAGGAGAAGACATCCTCACTAGTCTGCTGCATCCCTGATTTGCTTTCATTTTTTCCCTGTCGTGCTACTCACTGCGCCTCCGTGACACCGCAAAAACTGAAACTACTTTTTTATTTTTATTTTTCTGGACCTTTAAAGCCATCTCCTTCTCAGGGGACAAACAGAAATGAAACTGATAGTTTGACCATCCATGTGACCATATTAAATTGAGACACATTTGCTGCTTCCCAATTCGCATACTTCTAAAATTCTGTACTTTTTTTGTGAAGGAAAAATATCTACTTTTGAGTGTGTCAAAGAAGAGTATGCGAATTGTTATGTTGCTTAGGTATGATGAGCCTAATTAAATTAATATCTAGCCCACTGGAAAATATTTAAATGGCGTTGTCTGTGTTATTTTTCCTCTGCAACAACATACTGAACGTAAAGACGTGTTTGGACATTACCGTCTGAATGCATCCAAAGACCTGAGGAGATTTCTCTGCATGAAAGAATCATGAATGGCTGCTGCTGCTTCTCCAGTAAGGTAGGAAATTAAATATGACAGAAATGTGCATTATGTGTGGATGATTGACAGGGCTCATCATACCTATGTTGACAAAAATGCTAAATTTCCCTCATAGTTTAATGCGACCGGAAGTGAACACGCACACACTTGCGTCTCAGAAGCTCACTGGCGCCATCATGTGCAACTAGTCCATTCATGGCTAACACTTGTAGTAAATATTCATTTTCCTTCCGCTTAGTCCCTTATACGTCAGGGGTTGCCACGGTGGAATGAATTACCAACTATTCCAGCATGTGTTTTACACAGCGGATGCCCTTCCAGCGGTAACCCTGTACTGGAAAACACCCATACGCATTCATTCACACACACGCTCATACGCTACGGCCAATTTAGTTCATCAATTCCCCTATAGCACATGTGTTTGGACTGTTGGGGAAAACCCACACCACACGGGTGTCGTCAATCTGGCATCCTGCGTTTGTGTTGATCCAGGTGTGCAAAACCTAGTTCAACCACTGGGTGTCAAACTTACTGCACCTTTAAAGAGCGATTGGTATGCATTAATCTCACCGTCTCGTTGCCGAAGATGATGTCGACGTACGGCAGGACCTTCATCAGCGGCTCCTTGAAGAACTGACTGATGAAAGGAGCCGACAGATTCAGACCGAAGATCTTGTTGTTGTCGGACGCATGTTTGGCCACTTTCAGGATGGAATCTGGAGAAACGGTGAGGAAAAAACCCTGACGGAAACAGAAATATATATATGAAGGGTTTCGTTGCAAAACGAGATATATCCATTTTGAGAAATGTTGGTTATTTGACATTATTATTGAAGACATCAACAGTCAACTTTATTCACAATTTCTGTACGTTAAACTATTACTTGAGCTCAGTGAAGGCCAGGGACACATATTCTTCACATCCAGGATATTTTTTATTGAATTTTATGTCCATAAATAGTTCATAAATAAGTTAAAAAGCATGCCAAAATGCAACATATTTATCTTAACATTGTCAAACATCCTAAATTGATTAAAATTAATAAAAACTATATGGAACAGTATATACAAAGATTGATTATTAATAATAAGATTCTGAGTTAGTTTTGGCCAGAACGTACACAATATAAACATAACTTTTTCTCTTTTTTGCTGGGGCACCAATGGCTTTAAGCAGCTTCACTGCGGCATTTGAAGAAATCTTTTGGATCATCAGTGGGAAAATTAACAATAATTTACCAATAGATCATAAATATTCATAATATTCAAAAACATAATGCCATAATAGACATAATGTGACTATGGCGTGTGTCAGTAATCCAGGCCAGTCCTTGAATGAAAAGGTCGGATAACAACATACCGGCTGAGCTGTCAGAGCAAACTAACTGCAGGATGTTTTTCGTTTCAACCATCCTTAAACAGCTTCGGGCTAATTGTGATTAGTTATAATATAGATAAGTAAGATTAAGTAAACGACTTGTAGCTCGTTACAGAAAGAGTGGAGGCTCCTTCACACCGCTGCTGAAAACTAAACCTGTATGATCAGAGCAGGCAGAGCCGCGATGGCGCAGTTTCTGTTGCACCGAGACCGCGGACACAAGCTCACCTCGTCCTGTCATATTTAATGACTTATTTCACTGTAATAATAATGTTGTTATTATTATTATTATCATTATTATTATGCAGCTGGAATGACCGGCTCCAATCCGTCATCAAAATCCATGAGGTTAGCTCGCCTCTGAAGCTTTGATTCTCTGACTGACAGACGGACGCAGCCTGTGACTGACAGCTCGCCTACAGTATAAACAATTAAATGGGAAACGCTTTTAGATAGCCTAGTGAATCCTCTTTTTAAGAACATGTTTTTTGTTTTGATATTATCGTTAAATCAATGAGCAAACTCGGAGCACTTCGCCGGCGGTGACTCTCCTCCCAGGTGATGCTGCGCTCTCGCATATACTGTTCTATATATAACAGTTCTATAACTGTTAAATCGCACTTTGTAAAGAAACAGGTCTGGCGGATATCGCGTTTTGTGAAAAAATACATTTTGTAGTAGCCTAAAATGTTCATTCTTAAATTGTGTTAATGGCAGCAATTCACACATAGATAAGGTACATCTGAACAGTGATTTCCAATCAGAAAATGCAAATGTTAAAAAATGGCGTTTATATCGTTTTGCAATCAAACTCTTCATATATATATATGTATGTATATATGTATACATGTATGTATCATGTATGTATGTATCATATTTTGAACTTAAACAGTGTTTTGTCTTGAGTTTACATTCATTTTACATTTGAATAGCCACAATTGCAAGTTTCAATCTTTTAATTGTGATTAATTGCAAAAAAAGTGTGATTAATTAGTTTATTTTTTTAATCGATTGACAGCACTAATATACATATATAAATAATGTTAAAAGTTTTGTTCCCTTACTAAAAACTCCCTCTGCCGTTTGCATGTTGCACATTAAAGCAGATGTAAAGCACTCACTGCGATGTAGTAAACTCTGGCCTTCTCCACCAGACTCCAGTTACTGTCAAGATCCAGATGTTTCTCTTTATTATAGCAGTTTGCTGCTGCCAGGTTTGCAACCAGAGACCTACAGACACAATAATAAACACAAAAACACACAGGCTCTTTCAGTGAGCTTCAACATGCCTGAGGGCCTGGAAATTAAATACACACAATACAGCACTACATTTGACATCCACACAGAGGAGATTCTCACTGAAATAACCATATAAATACAGTTTAAACAGTGTAGGAGAAACTGATGGATCACACAGTTGCCATCATTAAGAATAAATAATTAATACTTGAATATGGTCAACCTTAAATGCTGTTTAATATTAGAGGAGTATTAACAAAGTACTGAAGTTACAGTTACATTGTTCTGAGGCTTTGTTTTATTCGAGCAGGCAAAAGAAATCAGTGTCAGAGCTTATTTTAATTATTTGATTTAAAGAAAAAGTATTTATGTGTGGGCGTCACGATGGTGTAGTGGGTAGCACGTTCGCCTCACAGCAAGAAGGTCACCGGTTCGAGCCTCGGCTGGGTCAGTTGGCATTTCTGTGTGGAGTTTGCATGTTCTCCCTGTGGTTGCGTGAGTTTCCTCCGGGTGCTCCGGTTTCCCACACAAGTCCAGACACATGAGCTATAGGGGAATTGGGTAGGCTTAATTGTCCGTAGCGTGTGTATGTGTGTGAATGAGTGTGTATGGGTGTTTCCCAGTCTTGGGTTGCAGCTAGAAGGGCATCCGCTGTAATAAACATATGCTGGATAAGTTGGCGGTTCATTCCGCTGTGGCAACCCCTGATTAAAAAAAAGGGAATAGGCTGAAAAGAAAATGAATGAATGAATGAATAATTTAGGTGTTATTAGGTATTATTAGGTATTATCAAGATATATTTTTGTTATTAATAGTTTATTTATTTATTAATTCTCTCTAATTGTTTTAAAAATATCTCTACATTTATTAAATTACAGTTTTAAAAACTTTTGCTTTAATTTTATTTTTAATTTTTATTTTTAATTTGTAATCATATATTTTATTATTACATTTTTTTGTATATTAGATAGATTTTTTAATATATATTAGACATATATTATATATTATTAGATATATATTAGATAGTTTATTCACCTTTTTTATTTTGTAAGTTTTTAATTAATTCAATTTAATTTATTTTAAGTAACAAAGATAGTTTAAGTTCTGACGTTTTTTGTTTACTTAACCTAGATTTTTCTAAATACAGGGGGGGGGGGAATCAAGATAAAAATCATGTAAGATCAAAATCCTGTAAGATCAAGATATACCAACATATTTATAAATAGTCAAGCGATTAAACATTTCAAAATATCAAATTTAATTTGATTGTTTTAGTTCATTAATTAATTCATTCATTCATTCATTTTCTTTTCGGCTTAGTCCCTTTATTAATCCAGGGTCGCCACAGCGGAATGAACCACCAACTTATCCAGCATTTGTTTTACGCATCGGATGCCCTTCCAGCTGCAACCCATCTCTGGGAAACATCCATACACACTCACTCACAAACACACACTATGGACAATTTAGCTCACCTAATTCACCTGTACCACATGTCTTTGGACTGTGGGGGAAACCGGAGCACCCGGAGGAAACCCACACCAACACGGGGAGAACATGCAAACTCCACACAGAAATGCCAACTGACCCAGCCGAGGCTCGAACCAGCGACCTTCTTGCTGTGAGGCGATCGTGCTACCCACTAGGCCACCGTGGCGCCTGTTTTAGTTCAAGTAACATTAATAGTTTGAGGTTTTTCGTTTTCTTAACACCCCTTTTTTTATACGATAAAAATAAAAATCAAGGATGCTTTAATTTCTGAAAAATCTGCGACAATAAAGAGACACAATTTCCAGTTTCCTGACCTGTTGTCTCCAGTAATGCAGGCCGCACAGGTTCCTGTGGGTTCTTGATTCTGCTCATAATAATGAGCGTCAACGTGAGCTTCAGCCGCTTTCTGCTTCAGGATCTCCCCGAAATGATCCGTCCCGATGCAGCCGAAGAACGTGGCCACTTTATGCGGCTCCTGGATCATCCACTGACAGCAGAAATCACACACACACACACACACACACACACACACACACACACAGATAAATTCAGAATTATCAGCCGTCCTGTGAATGTATTATCAGAAAAAACAGCAGAATATGGATCACAATGTACAGTTTATGATCATATCTCTGTACTGCTCTGTTGATGTGATACAAATATTGGTAGCTTGAAACAGATGGAAAAATGAGCTGCTTTTTCTATGGAGATTTCAGTGTAGCCGCCATTACGGCTCATTGTTTTTCTGCTCACCAGGTCTGCACACAGGTCACGGGACTGAAAACTATCAATTACTGCTGCTGTAAACGCATTCAATGATATAAAATATACATTCTTGTCTTCAGACGTACCCAGGGGCGCCGCTAGCAATTTTGGGCCCCATGAAAAAATATGAGGATGGGCCCCCTACTACCAAACTAGCCATCCTCTTTGTCTGCAATGTAGTTACACTGACCTATGCATTTTATTATTGATTTTGTCCACTACTTATCAGTATTTAGTAAAAGAACGGCCATGACTGTAGCTAGCAGATGAGTTATTGTTCAAATGTAAATGTAGTACAGAAACAGTAATCAAATATTCACTGACAATTGTACATTTCTAAACACACAAAACACCAATGTGTCACTATTTAAATAACTGTACTGCAATAGTGTCTCATACAATGTGTAACACACTGGAACAGTGACAAAAATCAATAAGACACAACATTATATTACAATGAGACCCATAAATAAG
Organism: Danio albolineatus; assembly: GCA_903798035.1. Classification (NCBI taxonomy): domain Eukaryota; kingdom Metazoa; phylum Chordata; class Actinopteri; order Cypriniformes; family Danionidae; genus Danio; species Danio albolineatus. The sequence goes on along the minus strand of CAIGQQ010033485.1, from coordinate 452,186 downwards.
CCGAGAGCCATAAATGATGCTGAGTGCATCATCCGGGTCATTAAAGTGCTCTTATTATTGTTAGAGTTTTAAGTGTGAACGCACTACTGACACCATTTATACTACACAATGGCGTAGAATAGTGCATAAGTGTGTGATTTGGGACGCAGCTGATGTTAACCTCGAGGACATCGCTGCTTTCAGTTTACCCGACGATCGCACTCAACCATACAGTGAAAGGAGGGGGGTGCAATTTGACAGTGACAGACACGAGGGGCAGATATAAGCCGTATTTTTATTTTTTATTTCTAATAAATTGTTTTACTTGTAATTTAGAGATACATTCATCATTTATATTACATTATAGTACTGTTATTAATTATAAAGCAGATCTCTGTGGGCCCCTAGAGTGCATAGGCCCTTAGAATCGTCCTGACGTTCCCCGCCTTAGCGGCGCCCCTGGACGTACCTGTGCTATTTTGACAGAGTTCTGTGTGGATCCGCCGGCGTGATACTCCACTTTACTCTTATTCACAATCTCATCAAACCTGCAGAACACACACACATGCATGCAACACACACACACAGAGAGATCACTGAAATCCTGAAGCTCTGATCGCTGTTACTATACATCATTACATCATATACAGCTGAAGTCAGAATTATTAACTCTTAACTGTGCATTTTGACCCATTTCTGTTTAACACATTTCTAAACATAGTAGTTTAATAACTCATTTATAATCACTGATTTCTTTTATCTTTACCATGATAACAGTAAATAATATTAGACTAGTTACTCATAAAGACACTAATATTCAGTTTTAAGTGACATTTAAAGGCTTAACCAGGTTAATTAGGGTAAAGTTAGAGTAATTAGGCAAGTCATTGTATAACAGTGGTTTGTTCTGTAGACATTCATTAATTCATTCATTTTCTTGTCAGCTTAGTCCCTTTATTAATCTGGGGTCGCCACAGCGGAATGAACCGCCAACTTATCCAGCATATTTTTTACGCAGTGGATGCCCTTTCAGCCGCAACCAATCTCTGGGAAACATCCATACACACACATTTGTTCTGGAGACAATCCAACACTAATATTGCTGAAGGGGGATCATAATATTGAGCTTAAAATGGCTTTAAAGACATTAAAGACTGCTTTTATTCTAGCCAAAATAAAACAAATAAGAAAAATTATTAGAAGAAATACTGTGAAAAAACCTCTCCACTTACAATCACTTACAAATATTTGGAAATTAATAAATAATGCACAGGAGGAAGAGTCATTTAGACTTCATTCATTCATTTTCTTTTCAGCTTAGTACCTTTATTAATCCGGGGTCTCCACAGCGGAATGAACCGCCAACTTATCCAGCATGTGTTTTACGCAGCGGATGCCCTTCCAGCCGCAACCCATCTCTGGGAAACATCCATACAGACTCATTTACACACACACACACACACACTATAGACAATTTAGCCAACCCAATTCACCTATACCGCATGTGTTTGGACTTGTGGGGCAAACCGGAGCACCCGGAGGAAACCCACACCAACACGGGGAGAACATGCAAACTCCACATAGAAATGCCAACTGACCCAGCCGAGGCTCGAACCAGCGACCTTCATGCTTTGAGGCGCACGTTCTACTCACTACGCCATCATCATTTACACTTCAACTGTACAAACACACTGAGTGCTGGATATAAACTAAACGAACTGCTTCGGTTTATATGATTCCTCATATTCATGATGTCCTGTTAAAATCCATCGTACAGTAGTTTATTAGGTACACCTTACTAGTATTGGGTTGGACCCCTTTTGCCTTCAGAACTGCCTTAATCCTTCGTGGCGTAGATTCTACAAGGTACTGAAAATATTCCTCAGAGATTTTGCTCCATAATGACATGATAGCATCACCCAGTTGCTGCAGATTTGTCGGCTGCACATCCATGATGTGAATCTCCCGTTCCACCACATCCCAAAGGTGCTCTATTGGATTGACCTCTGGTGACTGTGGAGGCCATTTGAGTACAGTAACTCATTGTCATGTTCAAGAAACCAGTCTGAGATGATTCACGCTTTATGACATGGAGCGTTATCCTGCTGGAAGTAGCCATCAGAAGATGGAGACACTGTGGTCATAAAGGGATGGACATGGTCAGCAGCAATACTCAAGTGGGCTTTGGGCGTCTAATGGACCCAAAGACATGTGGTATAGGTGAATTGGGTAGGCTAAATTGTCCGTAGTGTATGTGTGTGAATGAGTGTGTATGGATGTTTCCCAGAGATGGGTTGCAGCTGGAAGGGCGTCCGCTGTGTAAAACATATTCTGGATAAATTGGCGGTTCATTCCGCTGTGGTGACCCCAGATTAATAAAGGGACTAAGCCGACAAGAAAATGAATGAATGATGCATTAAATTTATCAAAAGTGACAGTAAAGAGATTGATATTAAACTCACAGAGCTTTGTGCTTCTCCTCTGCCAGGATCTGATCATTGGGTTTCAGGCCGTACCTGAATGAATGAATGAATGAATGAATACACACAGAGAGAGACACACAAACACACTCATGCAACAACGCACACAAACACACATACACGCACACAGACGCACAAACAATTATTAGTTAGTTATTCATGAACAGTAATGGTGTACAGTTCTGGCTCGGGTCATGTGATCAATTTAACTGCAATCATGAGAACAGCAGAGCATGTATGACCTTTACACACACACACACACATCACTCACTTATCAAGAAAATCCTTATCGACCACAGCAGAGATGTCCAACAGCGGATTCCCCATCCCGAACAGGGAATTCTGACTGAAAACACACACACACGTTAGTAAACCATCTGACAGTAATGATGCACTCATATGCAGTAAAGCATTGTAAACTTGCATATAAAAATTCTATGATTTCTTCACGCTCGTCCTGAATCTGCTATCTGACACGCTTGTGTGTACATTTACATTCTATCAAATAACATTATATCAGACATTTGCATACATTTCATTCATTTTCCTTCATCTTAGTACTTTATTTATCACGGGTGAGCTACAAATGACTTTGTGTCAGCATAGTGGCAGATTCAAAACAAGACTGATATGCTAGAGATGGTCACTAGTGGGCGGGGCTTTCCCCCTCTGATGACATCATACAAGCTTTGATTAGATGTCAATCAAAGTGTTTCAACAGACTGTTCTTTTCAAGTGTGATAACAAATACAGTAAATTAATTTGTACTATTAGAAGCTGGAGATATTCACACACTGCTGACAAACAACTAGGGCTGTGCTATTTATTGCAATCGCAAAAAAAATAAAAAATCGTGATTTTAGCACATGCAATTTCGAAAAATTTTGATTTTTGTCCACGTTCTTGTGCGCATGATTTTAATATGTTAACCAATCAGAGCTGACGCAGCACACCAGGCAATTACAGCTAAGCTGAGCGGGAGAAAGATGTTAACCAATCAGAGCTCACTCCGCGCATGATGAATAGTGCGGGAGAAGCGAATAGGTGGTTTTGATTTATGTTAGTTTTTATTTATCGTTCTGACTGGAATTGAGGTTAGTTCATCTTTATTTCTTCATGTTGTCTGTTTTTAACACAGTTTATTACAGTTTTGTTGATCCAGCAGTGACTGCTGCTGTGTACAGTATAGCTGCGTCCCAAATGACACACTTTACACTATGCACTTATGCACTATGTGCTTATGCACTTACACACTCAACAGCATAGTATATGTATGTAGTGCTGTCCCAAATGGAACACTAATGGCTTTTTTACTAAGCAGAAACTCAAACCGTTTCCCTGATGATGTTTGACGGTCGCCAAATTAGAGAAATAAATGACCAAAATTCCAAATAATACCTGCATGAGTATAACTACATTTACCATCGGGAGGCGCTATAATCACTCTCGTAGGAGAAATTTGCTTTCACAGCCCAAAATAAATAAAGTTATCCAACATGTGCACCTGATAGCTCCACCCCTTCCGTTACGTGAGCAAAGCTGTGGTTGTTGAGTGTGTGAAGTGTCCATCATTACACACTTCATATTACCAGTGGAATGAGTGCATCATCCGGGTAATTAAAGTGCACTTATTATTGTTAGAGTTTTCAGTGTGAACGCACTACTTACACTATTTATACTACAAAATGGCGTAGAAAAGTGCACAAGTATGCGATTTGGGACGCAGCTGATGTGTTTAACTAGAGCTGAGGTTTTTTCATCTTCAGTTAGTTTATGTTGTCTGTTTTAAAGACAGTTTTACTACAGTTTTATTTATTAAACTTAATACTGTTATTTAATTGTGAAATGTTTTGTTCTGCACTTCTTGTGCACTGAATACATGTAGAATGTGTGTATGAAGCGCCTTTGAAACATAGACTGTAAAAGATATGGACGTAGCATTCGTGACGTCACCCATAGGTTTCTGAAGAACCCAAAAGAAGCTACTAGTAGGTGTGGCCAACCGTCGCCCTTTTGTTCGCGCGTCACCAACCGAGGCATACCAAACAAGGGCAAAGAGGCGGAGCGTGAGCAGAGCCACAGACACATGCTGGCATTTAGCTTAAAAGGACTTTCTTATGGGAGAAACACATAATACTTCATAACCTGTGACTCGTTTGTGTTTTGACCACATGTGCTTGGTTGTATACTACATTAATAAAGTGTTTAGCCTTTTAAAAACACTGCTGTAATACACTGAGCCACTAAACATTGTTCTTATAACGTTTTTCAACAGGAAGAAAGTGCGAATTACATCCAAATACTTCAGATATAGTCTGTAGTATAGAGTGACAGCTAGGTCTCGCTGGTCGCCATCACCTCAGCTGATTCCAGCTGATTAGCCGCTGATCTCGGCATGTTCACCATATGTTTGTGTTGTTTTTTAAGGCTTTGCACAGACAGCTGCCTTTTGGAATTATTTCTTACAGTTATCAGATGATATAGCACACTGTTTGCACTTAATTGTGCTCACAAACCATTCACGTGACCTTTCTCTCCCAGGTGAGTGAAATTATATACTTAAATACCATATCTATAAATGTACTTGTTTTATTTAAGGATAATATCAGCAATATGGGCCAAAATCGTTCTTTGTACCAGGCTGTAAACACCTTTTTTTTTCTGCTGTGAAGTCGGCCATTTTAACAGTGGGCTCATTAGAAATGTGCTCTATTATGGAGCCAGGACTAGTGGAAAATCGATGAATAGCAGATTCAGTTACTTCCATATTAGCTTCCCGAGGGAGAGCGGGAGGTTGCCGCTTGGTTTAAAAAAGCAAAAACAGCTGTCGAAATTGCAATAATAAAAAAAAAAGTCACAATATTTGTTCAAGAAATCGCAATATGATTATTTTGTCCATATTGCACAGCCCTACACACAACTGAGTGTAAACCCCTTAAAAAGGGATTTTTGCGTAATCGCTCTCCTTTAAAGCTGAATCTGTGACAGTGACAGGTGGAGGTCATGTGATCGACATCTGAACCCTTGGAATGAGAGTTTGTGTGTTTATTAGCTGGAGAGAAACACACCAGAAGTCCTGCTCTTTATGTATACGGAAGGTTGTTGGTTCTAAACCACAGCAGAAACATCTCTGCATGTGTGCTTTTATCCAGTAAAACTTACATTGAGCTCAAGCTGCGCATTTTTCCGGTGACCCCTGATGACCTTGTGTTCCAGTGCTGTGATCTAGAGTTACAGCAATGCTTTCTAGTCATCTTCATAATAGACACACTCGTCTAATGTTACCCCCTCAAATATCCATTTTACACAGTTAAACACTTGTTGATCATGCTAACTCTAATACAGTCAATAAACGTTACAACATAAGTCTGTTTATACACATTTAACCCTTTAAC